>JAJTUV010002181.1:0-312027 GCA_021653895.1 Mastomys natalensis | reverse complement strand
GGGGGAAATTTTTTGGGAAAGGGGGCACCCCCCCCCCTTTTGTGTTATCTTTACCTTTTCCCCCTTTTGGGGCAAAACCCTTTTTAAAAAAGCCATGAAATTGAGATTTGACAAACACACTTTTATTCCACAAGGCAACAAACATAAAGACAGACATGGGATGGCATCCATCCCCAAGGAAAACGGAAAACATCCCCCAAAGAGAGAAGGGAACCGTGCAACCCCCAGTCTAAAGGGGCCGCGCAGGGACGGGTTTTTTTTCCTAGGGGGCCATGGCCCCAAGAAAACCCAAAAAATTCTGGAAGACTGAAAAAAGCCGGGGTGGGTTTCCCCAGTGGCCTTTTTTCCTTTCAAAAAATTTGGGCTAGCCACAAGAAAACCTATCAAAGAAAAATTTTAAAGTTGGGACATATTAAAACCTTCTATCTCCTCCCTGGAACACTCCCATTTTTGGGTTAAGGTCTTATGGGGTACAAAAGATGACTGGGCCCATTTGACCTGTATTTTAATGGCTTTTATAGTTTAATCATTTACCCCAAAAACACCCTTTTATTACCTTTTTAAAGGGGGGAAAACCTGTAGTTTTTCCCTTTTCCGAAAACCCTCTCATAGCCCCTTTTGAAAAATTTTAACCTAATATTTTCACTAAAGGGTTCCAAAACTGGTTGGGGACCCCTTTTTGGATAAAAGAACTCTGAGCCTGTAATGTGCAATTCCAGCCGGGAAATCACCTCAGGTTGTTGAACTAAAAATAGTTCTAAAAGGGTTTTAAAAAGAAACTGTCATTTTGCTTTTAAAGTTTGCTTTCAGACTCTGCATATGTGGTAAACGCTGTCAGAGTCTTAGAAGTTGCCGGTCCAATCAAAGCCAGTAGTACAGTGTGCGCTCTTTTTAAAGATCTGCAACACATGATTCGGCAGCGCACCAACAAATTCTTTATCCAGCATATTAGAGCTCATACGGGACTCCCTGGTCCCTTGAGCGCTGGAAATGATGCAGTGGATCAACTGTCTCGAAAAGAGTTTATCTTTTTGAACAGTGTATACGACCGGGCAGTACACTTTCATCAACGCTTTCATGTCAATTCTAAAACTTTACAGCAAAAATTTAACTTGCCGCGAGCCACAGCACGCCAAATTGTGCTCGATTGCCCCCAATGCATTATACACTTACATCCATCGCATGTGGGCATCAACCCTCGAGGCATTTCACCCCCTCAGGGTTTGGCAGATGGATGTCACTCACTTTACAGAATTTGGAAAATTAAAATATATTCATGTCTCTGTGGATACTTGTTCAGGTATCATCCATGCTACTCCCCTCACTGGGGAAAGAACTACCAATGTAACTACTCATTGCTTGGAAGCATGGGCAGCTTGGGGAAAACCCCAAACGCTTAAGACGGACAATGGGCCAGCCTACACGGCACAGGCCTTTTCTTCCTTTTGCCAACGCATGGAAGTCTCACTCACTCATGGACTGCCCTACAACCCCCAGGGGCAGGGCATTGTAGAACGAGCACACCGCACGCTCAAAGAATGCCTTCAAAAACAAAAAGAGGGAATAGGCCACGGCCTTACCCCCAAGCATAGACTATCCTTAGCACTATTTACCTTAAATTTCCTAAATTTGGATGCTCAGGGTCAGTCTGCTGCTGACAGGCATCATAATCACCTACGCCCTCCGCCAGAGAAAGTAAAATGGAAAGATATTATAACAAACATATGGCAAGGGCCCGATCCCGTGCTCTTAAGGGCACGAGGTTCTGTTTGTGTCTTTCCAGAGGGACCAAGAAAACCCCATCTGGGTACCCGAGAGATTGACTCGGAAGATCTCCAGCCCGGCAGTCCCCAGACGGAGAAAAGGATGATGAGGGCATAGATCCTGTTTTTGACCCTACTACTACTATGGATACCGGGTGACTTTATACCTTTGTGGGCTGTCACACGCACCTGGCCAGTGCCTATGCCGGTCCATTCTAACTCCCCGGTCCTTCCTACCTTTTCTCTACCTTTTGTGTTTGTATGCTTTGCCAAAATCAAAACTCTGCGCCTTGTATTAGCCAATGTATCTGCTTGGTTGGATCCCCTTGCAGATAGTAAGGTTGACGCAGAGGTTTTGAGAAACGTGCTTGTTCAGGTAAGTTTGGGATCGTCACAAGGTTCGGGGGACGCCTCGAACCGGACTGATGACTCCCTAAACATCACCATGCTATTTATGATTTACAATGCCACCATATCTTTGCCAAAGAACTCTACTAAATGCAGAGTGCTGGAAAGGCAGGAATGACACTGCCTTTATTGTCAGACTGCCTACCTCTGTACCGGCAACGGTGGAGGCTGACCTTAATACCTTTCCCATTTTTAACCTGTTTAAATATAAACTTATTCAGCTCTCTTGCGGTCTCCTCTCTCAGGGGACTGTATATTACTCCTTTGGTATATAACTCTTCTCAGTCTCTCAATCAGAGTCGCCTCCTGTCTGAGTACCTGAAAGGAAATTGGTCGAAAGAAGACGAGTACCTATCCAGGAGGCCTCCTGTTGCAGATCGCTACCCTGAATGGCACCCGCCTGGATCCCCTTACTTTGGAGGGGCTCACCACTTGGGTCAAGGGTGCCCTTAATTTTCTTTAAAGAATGAGCAAGAGTATTTATCTGGGGAGCTGTTGTTTCTCCTAGGATGTGGTTTCTGCCTTTGGTTTCTGTGTCATTTGTGCCATGACCATGCAAGACATAAGGTTGTTGTTTACCAGGCGCTGACTGCCATGGAGGAAGGCACTCCCCCAGGTATTTGGCTGGCCTCCCTTAGGGAGGCATAGTGGGGAGCTTTCTGGACCCAGTAATGGCCATCCAGGCATAATCCCTAGATCCTGACCATCTTGACCATTGCCAAAGGTGTACACTCATGAGGCTCCTACAGCATCACCTCAATGTTTCTGAAGCGGGGAGTACGAGGAGGCCTCGACTAGAGATGTTCTCAATCCTGAGATAGATTCTCTGAAAGCATGTCCGAGTGCATAGAGGTTTTGTGCCAAATGTACCTCTCCCTGAAAAAAAGGCACGAAGGCGGGTATGGCAGAAATATAAACTTTCCCATTACAATGCCTTCACTTTGGACAAGGGCTCGGACCTCTGTTTTCCACCGCTGACTTGCTGCGCTAGCGGCGACCTTCTAGGTGTGCTTTCAATCGCCTCACGCCAAACACCTAATGAATGAGTTCAAGCATGCTTGGGTGTGGGATGCCTAAGGTCTGAAGGGTCCAGAGGTAACCTACTTCAAATTTAATAAATAAATAAGGGGGAGATGTAGGCAGCCGTGTTTACAGTTGCAAAGTCATATGACTACACCTGACAAGGCAGGCAGCTGGCTTCCACAGTGGCCAGCTCAGAAACTGGTAAACAAGTCCTTTGAGCATGCGTCGGCCTCGTGCCCCTCCTGAGCGGGCTCATGATAATGAGGTATTGGCAGCTTAACCTATCCTGAGAGGACACGTCACCCAGCGCGCCTAGGGCAGCTAGATAAGCAGCTCGCTTCTGCTGCTGCGCCTTTTTGGCCTGCGCCTTTTGGCCCTTCGCTTCGCTTCCCTTCCCTTCCTTCCCTGCCCTTCCCTTGCCTTCCCTTCCCGGGCCTTCCCGTCCGGTCCCCGGCCATTACATCCCTATCCTAGTCCCTCGTCCAGTTCCCCCGTCCCTAAGTCAAGAGCCGTTCCTGGAATAAAGCTGACTGAGAAGGATCCGACCGTGTCGCGTCTTACTTGCTGGCCAAGGCGGACGCGACAGCCGTGCAGCCTGGAGAAGGAGCAATACTCTCCAGCTCCACCGTTACCGCTAATACACATGATATTATATACATATATGATACACATGATGTACAATTCATATCCAATAAACAATTTAGGACAGTCAAAAAAATAAAAAAAAAATCTATCTAAAAAATAGATATTTAGATAGATAGATAGATAGATAGATAGATAGATAGATAGATAAAAAATAGGTTCAAACTCAGCAAATAAAAGAGTTCTCAGAAAAAAGATAGCTTAGAAAGAGAAATTTTTCTGTAAAAAAAAAGTAACAAAGTACACAAAGATACAAAGAAAATGTTGCATCAATGAAAAAGAATTAAAGACAAATGTTCTCGCAAATTAAAATTATTGTGGCAAAGCTAAAAAAAAAACCACAATGAAATGCTTGGAATAGAAGAAGTTGAGGAAATTGTCCAGAAAACAAGAGGCTGCAAACTGTGACATGTGACATAAATATACACACACACATACATATTAAAGTGAATTTTTTCAAAAGAAACAATTCAAGGAAATTCTGAAGAACTGAAGACACAGATTTACAGACCAGAAAAACATACCAGTTAACTAAATCATCTTTTTAAATTTACACCAACAAATTACTGTAAACTTCTAAAACATCAGGTTCAAAATAAGACCCCCAAAGTGTGTAGAAAGAGAACATATACCTTCATAGAACTATTCCTGAAGTGAACAGAAACTAGATTCATTACTCCAAAATTCATTTTTTAAAAATTTCAAGGGTGGGGAGGGGGAGAATGTGTGTGATTCCATGCAGCCCATCCAAGCTGGGCTTAAACTCAGAAATTTCCAGCTTCAACCTCCCTAGTAAGTAGCTGAACTCACAGGTGCCCATCACCACATCTGATTATTTTTAACACAGTTCCATACATGAAGTATTGTTAAACACGTATCCTCCCAGGATCATTTCCTAGGAATCCACTGGAATATGAATAAGTTAGATGAGTCAGTTAACCAATAAAGATGACGTGGGCTTAGCATGATGGCACAGGCCTGTGGTTGTAGCACTGGGGAAGGAGATAAAGAATTCAAGAGCATCCCTGGCTACATGAGACCCAGAATCAAATGATGAGGAAGGGAGAGAAGGAGGAATGGAAGGAGGTGAAGAAAGAAGAGGAGGAGGAGGAAGGGAGAGAAGGAGGAATGGAAGGAGGTGAAGAAAGAAGAGGAGGAGGGATGGGAAGACATGAAGGAGAAGGAGGAGAAGGAAGAAAAGGAGGAGGAGAAGGAAATTTACTTTGACAACAATGATGTGGATCCAGGAAATGAGATGAACCAGGAGAGAAAATTCCAGAGTGACAGCAAGAAGAGACCCCAGGGCTGCAGTTTTACAGCAGGCCTTGAGAGCCATCAACCCACACAGGGGAAAGACTCCAGAAGAAATGTTTCAAAAAGAAAACCAGAAAGAGTTGAAAGATATGTTTGAAATCCTAACAGGCTTATTTCGCTGGCAGACACTTTGAGGGTAGATTAATGATGTAAAGACCACTAAGCAAATGGAAAAAAGAAAACATCTATTATCTCTAAGAAAAACAGAAAATTGTATACCGCTCATCTGTGCATACAAATATCAATTTAACCAAGACCTGTTACAGATTTACAGTGGTCAGAAGGAGGGTGGAGCGGGGAAGGACTGAAGAGAAGAAACAGATCGGAACATCCTCTGAGTAAAGTCATGAGAGGATACCTAAAACATGACGTTTACATCTATATAAGAATGCACAGATGTAGAAGAATATGGAAATAAAGACCAGGAAAAAATACTGGAAGTATTTAAGTGAAAATGCTTTTACCTAAAGGACTGAGAATCCTGACTGCAGAGGAATGAGACAAAGAAACGCTAGTTTTCATGTTAATCAATGTACAATTATTTGAGTGTGTGTGTGTGGTGTGTTGGATATGTGTGTGTATGAATGCAGGCATGTGTATGTGTGTATGTGGTGTGTGGGTGTGTATGTGTAGGCTTGTGTGTATGTATGTGTGAAAGATGTGTTCTGTGTGTGATGTGATTGTGTGTATGTGTGTATGAAGCCTTGTGTGTATGTGTGTGTGCTGTGTGTGTATATGATGTGTGTTTGGTATATGTATTGGATATATGTGTACAACTGTATATGTGAGTGCAGGCACGTGTGTGGTGTGTGTGGTGTGTGTGTGGTGTGTATGTAGTGTGTGTGAATGTGTGTATGAATGTAGGTGTGTGTGTGTTTGTGTATACGTGTGTGCATGCAGGCTTGTTTGTATGTGTGTTGTGTGGTGTGTATATATGATATGTGTTTGGTATGTGTATTGGATATGTGTGTATGACTGTGTATGTGAGAGCATGCACATGTGTGTGTATGTGGTATGTGTGTGGTGAGTATATGAGGGGTGTGTGTGTGTGTGTGTGTGTGTGTTAGGGTTTCTTTTTTTTTTTTTTTTGGTTTTTCGAGACAGGGTTTCTCTGTATAGTCCTGGCTGTCCTGGAACTCACTTGGTAGACCAGGCTGGCCTCGAACTCAGAAATCCGCCTGCCTCTGCCTCCCAAGTGCTGGGATTAAAGGCGTGCGCCACCACCGCCCGGCATGTGTTAGGGTTTCTATTCCTCCATAAATATCATAACCAAGAAGCAAGTTGGGGAAGAAAGGGTTTATTCAGCTTACACTTCCACATTGCTATTGATCACCAAAGGAAGTCAGGACTGGAAGTCAAGCAGGTCAGGAAGCAGGAGCTCATGCAGAGGCCATGGAGGGATGTTACTTACTGACTCTATTCCCCCTAGCTTGCTCAGCTTGCTTTCTTATAGAACCCAGGACTACCAGCCCGGGGATGGCACTACCCACAATGGGCCCTCCCTCCATTGATCACTAATTGAGAAAATGCCTTACAGCTGGATCTCACAGAGGCCTTTACTCAAGGGAGGCTCCTTTGTTTGAGATAACTCCAGCTTGTGTCAAGTTGACACACAAAACCAGCCAGTAGAGTGTGTGTGTGCAGGCTTGTGTGTATATGTGTGTGGTGTATGTGTGATGTGTGTATGAGATGCGTGTATGACGTGTGTGTGTGTGTGTGAGAGCCAGGATTGTATGTGTGGAGGTCAGAGGTCATCACTGTGTCTATTCTCTCCCTGCACAGTGAGGTCCAGGGATCAAAGGCAGGTCTTCAGGCTTGAGAAGTGACCTCCTTTACCGAAACAATCTCACTGTTCCTCACTTAACTTTTTAAAGCTGTGAACATGTTAAAATATGGATTATTATAAACTTAGAAGACTGTTTAGGGAGACAAGGAATGACAAGCTTGAGAAAAAATTGGTTTCATTCAGCCAATCAATAAACCTCTTCCTCTGACCTGGATTAAAACTGTTTATTAGAAATGCACAAGGCTGGAGAGATGGCTCAGCCATTAGGAATGCTTGCTGCTCTTTCAGGAAGACTAAGACTTGGGATCCCTGTGCTCAGATCAGGATGTCTATGATGCCAACTTCAAGGGATCTGATGCCTTCTGCCCTCTGAAGACTCTCTCATTCTGTCTCTGTTCTCTGTCTCTCTCTCTCTCTCTCTCTCTCTCTCTCTCTCTCTCTCTCTCTCTCTCTGAAAGTGGAAGCTGGGAGGGAACGATAACTGAGTGTGGTAGCAATGTTCATGATCCAGGTAGTCAGGAAGCTGAGGCAAAAGAATTACAAGTTCAAGGTCAGCCGCTTACATAATAAGATTTCATTTCACGGAGGGAGGGGGAGGGAGAGAAAGAGAGGTCCTTCATCCTAGCAGTCAGGAGGCTGATGCTGGAGGAGTCCAAAACCAGCCATGGATATCATTGCTCAAGGAGATTAACACAGAATGAATAAATAAATAAATAAGTAAAAAAAAAAAAAAAAAAAAAAAAACTTTCCAGAAATGTCTGGTGGGGGCAGGGATAAGTCTCCTGTGTGAACAGGATGGGGAGGAAAGCGGTGTGTGTGGGAACAACAAGAGCAGATAGATAAGGATGGTGAGACAATATGAAAGCTTCTTCTAGTCATCTTTCTGACTGACGAAGTAGGAAGCAAGGCTATTAGTTCAGTGATGATGCAGAGCCAGTTATCATGGAAGGTCTGGAGAAGGGGTGGTGTGAAATAAACCCGCAGGAGAGGAAGAAATGGTGGTCTCACGGAAGGTTCAAGTTCAGGACCCCTTCTTAGGCTGGTGGGAAAGCTTAGGTAACAAAGTACCATGTTGTCAGTGGTCCAGGTCAGGGCCCAAGAGTTCCAGGCTCTCGACATTTTTATTCAATAATGAATTAAAAGCCCACACAGCTTACAAAGTTGTGAAGAGGCTTTATTTAAAGAAAATAACAGAAAAGATTAGAATATGAGGCAAGAGCGCAGAAACCACATGGGCTCAGATGCTTTTATGAAATCCTTAGAGTTTGATCACTAAGGAGACTAGCCTGGATGTTTCTCTATTGTGAGAAAAAAAAAAAACAGGTTTTTTACATATGTTTGTTGTTGTGTTTTATTTCACTTTGTTTTGCAACAGGGTCTCATGACATGGCTCTGGCTAGCCTGGAACGTGGGATCAGGCTGGATCAGGTGGAACAGATCCACCTGGCTGTTGGGATGGCTGGACGTTAAACTCACTTTTCTACTGTGCATGTTGCTTTTCACAGCGCATCTGATTTTAATCCTATGAATGAATATCCAATTATGCATGGGAATAAGACAGCCAATAGGTGGTTTGCCTAGAAGTTGGCTTGACAAAATTTTGCCTTATTGCACATATACCCAAATCCAGTTCAGGTCAGACTGGCCTTTCCATTCTTCTACTCAGACATAAGGAGAAGACCACTGAAGGAAGATCGGCTTAGGCTGGTGGTTGTTAGGGGAGGAGAGACTTACTCCATTGTTACAGAGAGGTATGTGGGCAGCTCGAGGCAGGTGGGGGTCCTTTGTTGTCGGTAGGTTGTTAACCGCATGTTTGGAGAGCAAGCAGTGTGTATGCACTGTACATGCTGGTAAGAAATTCGAGTGGCCAAATTCATAGTTACTAGAAGAAGGGGGTTACTAGAAGAGGGGCATAGGCATAGCCTAAACCATGTGCAGTCCCAGTTCATTGTACTTCCCTGCCTCAGAGCGACTTACAAACAACAGAAATGCGTCCATCATTGTTCTAAAGGCTGGAAAGTAAGATCAAGGTGTTAGCAGATTCAATATGGGGACAGATGGGGCAACTGGCTAGCTCTCTGGGATCTTTTTGAAAAATGTGACTACTTTGCACTTAATACTATATTTAAAAAATATGGTGCTAGGAACTGAATCAGGGTCTGGTATTCACTAGGCAAGCATGCTACTAACTATGCAGGCAAGTAATCATTGTCTAAAGACCCCCCATCTCCTAGTACTGTCATCATGGGGGTCTTGGTTTCATAGGTGTAGTTGAGGGGAATATAAACACTCAACCATGACACTGCCCCCGTTGAGCTAACAGTTCTTTACATATTTTGTGATCTGTTTTGAGTCTAACAAGGAAAAAGAAGAAGTAAATCAAAATTCAATTCAAAATGGAATCCAAATCCTTATGATTCTGTATGAGAGACAAAGTAAGGCAGAGACAGCTTCATTGCCACTCATGGCCATTTTACATCAGCAATCAGAGGAGGCAGAACTGCCCATCCAGAAACACCATCCAGCAATCGCTCACGGAAGGTTTGTGTACCAGTTACATCTGAGTATCCGATTGATCGATTAAGAAACACAGGGGGTGTTAGCGAAGCTCACTGCTGAGTGTGTCTGTAAGGGACGTTCCAGGAAGGATTAGCAGGGCCGGAATGCTTCTCCTGAGGTAAGTGTGGCACCATTCCACTGTCCAGTGTCCTAGACTAGAAAAGGACACAGACAAAAGCCTGCTGAGCACTGCCATGCTCTGCCTCTTGGTCCTGGTGTGAGGAAGTGAATCCATGCTTCCGCTTCAGTCATAGAAAGCTATACTGCCCTATGTCTTACCTGCCACAATGGACCACATCATCTTCAAACTTCAAGCCCAAATGAATTCCTCCTCCCTTAAAGTAATTCAAGTCATGTATATGAATCACAACTACAAGAAGGGTTGTAAGTCCTTTTGTTAATTTCAGGGGAAGGAACATTCTACAACACTGGCTAATAATCAGGAGGAAGGGTAAAATTAGAAAATTGTCATTGTGGCCCTCTTTCATTATTCATGCAAAGATCAACTACAGACAAGATCACCAGATGAAAGACTGCTTGGAGGACAAGTTATTCCCACAGACCCAGAGAACCACCCATGTATTACTTACTGTGTACACAGACAAAGTGCATCTTGACCTTGGAGGCGTTTGATGGCCATTGTCTTACAAAAGAAATCAAACTTAGCATGAACATTTGGACCTCCTGATGTAGTGAGAACCATGAAAGAATACCAGTGCAGATTTCTTGGCATGGCTATTTCAACTGTAAATCTAACCATAAGGAAACAATCATACCATTTCAGACTAGAGGACATTCTACAAGACCAATTGGCCTGAGTCCTAAAATAAAAAGTCAACGTCTTGAGAGATGATAGAAAGTGGAAAGGATGGCTAACAAAGACTCCAGGGACTGACGACACCCATGCAAATAACTGATATTGGATTTTGGAATAGAAAATGGCCTAGCTCTGCAAAGTTATTTGAAGAGACATATGGGTATTTGAATATGGATTGTACACTAGCTGGTATTATGGCATTAATAGTGATATCCATATGTTTATGCTGGAGACTGCTCATTCCCAGGGTGTGTTGGCTGATAGACCTAGAAGCAAAGAACTGTGACGCCTAGTATTTTTACCCAATATAAGGCAGGGTGTGTGTGTGTGTGTGTGTGTGTGTGTGTGTGTGTGTGTATACATGCACACACCTATATCTGTGTGTGTGGTAGAGGGGGGGGCAAGCAATAAAAAGGACAACAGTGCTAAGCAGACGCAGGGTTGTTCCACCTGAGGAAAGAGATGCTGTGTATCTGTGTGTTCTTCGCTGTTAGTTTTTCTAAATGATATATGGCTTTAAAATTATTGTAGGTCACACACTAAGGCACCTGATTACAAACTAGTTGTCCATAGAGAGAGGACACCAGGGCCACCTAAATATCCCCATCTTCTCCAGCAACACCATGATTACAAACCCCCAAATTCATATTCTCTCTTCTCTTTCTTTCTCTCTCTCTCTTTCTCTCTCTCTCCTCCTCTCTCTCTCTTTCTCTCTCTCTCTCTCTCCCTCTCTCTCCCTCTCTCTTTCTCTCTCTCTTTCTCTCTCTCTCTCTCTCTTTTTCTCTGTCTCTCTCTCTCTCTCCTCTCTCTCTCTCTCTCTCTTTCTCTCTCTCTTTCTCTCTCTCTCTCTCTCTCTTTTCTCTGTCTCTCCTCTCTCTCTCCTCTCTCTCTCCTCTCTCTCTCTCTTTCTCTCTCTCTCTTCTTCTCTCCTCTTTCTCTCTCTCTCTCCCTCCTTCTCTTTCTCTCTCTCTTTCTCTCTCTCTCTCCCCTCTCTCCTCTCTTTTTCTCTGTCTCTGTCTCTGTCTCTGTCTCTTTCTGTCTCTCTCTCTGTCTCTCTCTCTCTGTCTCTCTCTCTCTCTCTCTTTCTCTGTCTCTCTGTCTCTCTCTGTCTCTCTCTCTCTCTCTCTCTCTCTCTCTCTCTCTCTCTCTCTCTCTCTCTCTCTTCATATCCCAGAAGTGAATGGGAATCAGAATCATCTCTTTCTGGTATCCTTTGGTAAGAACTCCAGCTGCAGGAGGCTGACGTTCAAATGATTGGCTGATGGGTAACTCAAGGCCCCAGGAATCAGACAGAGGAAAACACAGCTGCTCCATCCACTGAAATCAAAACTCACAGACCGAGGGACTGCTTAAGGTTATGCCGTGTAAGAGGGCCTGGAAGACCTCAAGCACCCTTCAACCCCAACAGAGCCACATTAAAGGCCCAGAGGACACACTTTCTCATGAAACAGAGGGAACAGGTTACTTTGCCAGGGGCAGGGTGACCATGTGACCATTCGGTGATGATGCTTCCCGCTCACCAAGCCAGTGATTCACCAAAGCCAATGGCAACCAGATGCTCCGTACTGGCAAAGCACAGAAAGAGGAACCGAGCTTGCCACAGTGAAAGAATGTGTTTCTGGGAAGGGCGCTGGAAACGGGTTGAGTGGGACCAGAAGAAGTCACATGGCTGGAGAAACAGCCTTTCAGTGTATGGACCAACTTGATCACAAATAAGATTAAAAGAGCATTCCTGAATGTCCTGGTGTGGTACTGCACACCTGTGTTCCCAGCACTGCAGAAGCTGAGGCAGAAAGGCTTCGAGTTCAAGACTTCTATAGTCTACAGTAAGACTGTCTCAAAAACAAAACCAAATAGCTGACACTTGTGGCACACGCTGAAGGGCGTAGGGGCAGATCATGAATCTGAGGCCAGCTTGAGCTAAACTTGGCTGCAGCTGTAGCTCAGTTGATAGAGTGCTTGTAAAACTCTAAATTCAATGCCCAGTACCACGTAAAACAGGCCACAGTGAGCAGGGCTGGTGGCACATGTCCTCAATCCCAGCACGACTGCTCTGGAAGCAGAGGCAGGTGGATTTCTATGAGTTTGAAGCCAACCTGGTCTACATAGCAAGTTCTAGCCAAGGCTACGTAGTGAGACCCTGTCTAAAACAAACAAACAAAACAAACACACTCAACAACAACAAAAAGTAATCTCAGTAGTCAGGATATGGAGATAAAAGGATCAGAAGTGCAAGGTCATGCTCTGATACACAGCAAGTTCAAGGAGAGAGAAAAGAGAAAGAACATGGGGGAAGGGTTCCCTTCCTTTCCCCTCTCTTTCTTCCAGATACAAACATTTGCTCTACTATTTTGGATCCCAGTGTTTGAGAGAAACTGTTGGAAGCCCTTGGAGTGCTAAATACAGGAATGCAGTACTGAGTGTATTTGACCTGTGGCTTTGATTCTGTGTCCATCTGTTTCCTTAAATGCACCAGTTGTTCCTGGGTAAGAAGGCTGGCCACTGACAGAGAAGGAAGTTTCGAAAGTCAACATCTTCCCTGAAACCCAAAAGGGATGGTGTGCCTGCCCAGCTGGTGGACAGCTGTCACCGGCTCAGATCTGCTTATCCACCCTCTTCCTTAACGATTTTGGCCTCTAACCTCTTTCTCTCCTTACTTTGCTTGTTTTTGCAGTACTGGGGATGAGTGAGCCTCCCTTCCCAACACAACAACTCTGGTTCTAACCTAGCAGGTGACATCCGAGGATGAAAGAAAACTGCGACCACGAAAAGCTGCCATAAAGAATAGATGAGATTTTGTTCATAGAAGACTTTGATCTGGAGCATCCCCAGGGTCAGAGCATTTTGACTTTCAATTAACATCTGGCGAAAGAGACAAAAAACATATTAATCCATCCCATCGGAGCAGACTCACCTCAGTCCAAAAAGCTCAACGGTGACTTATGGTGTCAATTATTTGTGTTATACTTCTCACTTTGCTTCATCTGGTTTTCTTTCTTTCCCCTGCACCCAGCTTTGTCCCTTATGCCAGGCTGTCATGTATGACAGACACAGCTTTTCCAAAGGGCATGTGTATGTCATCATCCACTCCATCCGGGCTAGATCCTTTTCTCCTGCAATTTCTTACCAAGTTGAGGGGAGGGAATTCCTGGATTGAGAACAAAATGATTCTTCTAAGCACGTGTTTAATCCGGCGTTTTTAAGCAAACGGGGAGGGAAGGAGAAGCAATGCATTTTGAGGCTCCAGGGATCATAAGGAATCATGCCTTTTCTTTCTCTTGGACCCACAGCGCCATCTCTAGGTAGTTTAGTTAATGACACTTGTAGCGCTGCAGACAATTCTGGGAATGCTATTGCTGGGAATAGCGTGTAAAACATCCCTAAACAGCAGTGTAAAGCCGGCCCTCCGTTCAGTGATTTGCCTGGTTGGAGGGTGGATTGGATCCTGGCGTCATGGAATCTCCCATGAGCCACTGGGGTTGGTTGACTCCAAAGAGGAAACACCTTTTATTTCCCAACTGAGCAGGCAGGGACCCAAGGCCAGATGAGGGATCCGGGGTAGCAAAACAGGACTAATTGATCTCTCTGACATTTAAGTAGGTTAAGGAATATTTCCTCTTTTTTTTTTTTTTTTTTTGGATCCTAAAGAAGCAGAAAGAAAAGGATATTTGATAATAAAAATACAAAGTTAGTTTCCTTTGTTTTTGTTTTTGTTTTTTTTTAGATAGAGTTTTATGGTTTAAGATATGGTTTTAGACTAAACTCAAACTTACTATGCTGTACTTAGGAATCTACAGAGGCAAATTCCTGTACTTAAAGGAGGAAATTTTTCTATCCTATCCCAGGATATCAAGTATTTGAGTCAAAATCAATATTAATGTATACAAATATGTGTGTGTGTGTGTGTTGAAGCAGTGTCTCCTACATCCCCAGGTAGAGTTGAACTCCTAAGTGTTATAGAATGACCTTTGAACCCCTGATCCTCCTGCCTTCACCTCCCAAGTGCTGAGATTACAGGAGCTCATCACAATACCCATCAGTGAAACAGATGAGTGAGCCCATCCTTGTAGCACATCACCTCTGTGGCCTCCTTCTCTCTGCCCCCATCTTCAATATGCCACTCAGATCATCTCCTCCAAACTTCCTACCCACTCATCCTGTTATCCCAGGCCCTAACTCCACAACTCCAACAACCTTTCCCTGGGAACCTACTGGGGAAGCAAGTAGACCAGAGAAGCAAGGAGACAAGCTTCAGATCTTCTCCTCTGCCTCCTCTCCTCCAAACCCAGCCCCCTGTCTCATTCCCAGTGCTGTAACAGACAACCTGCTGGGACTACTCTCCCTTATTCCTAGGTGACTAAGCAGATCCTGGTGGCACACCCTGATTTCCTGTCTCTTGTGGACCCCCCTCCTTGAACACCTCTCTCCTCTTCTAGAACATCCCTAAGTGTCAGCTCCCAAGTTGAAGAAACACATTCTAACTGAACCTCAGGTAGCCTCTTCCATCTCAGAAGCATTCCCTACCAGGCCACCCATAGCCACCACAATCTCCTAAGAATGCAAGTGGGCAACAGAACCAAGAAATGGAATACCCACCCAACAAACGCAAGGCCAGATATCTGGGACTTCAACATAGCCTTTATGAATATGTTAGCGGTCCTTAAAAGAAAATTAATAAATCCCTTAAAGAAATCAATGAAGGGGGCTGGAGAGATGGCTCAGTGGTTAAGAGCACTGATTGCTTGCTCTTCCAGAGGTCCTGAGTTCAATTCCCAGCAACCACATGGTGGCTCACAACCATATATAATGGAATTTGATGCCCTCGTCTGGTGTGTCTGAAGACAGGGACAGTGTATTCATATACATAAAATAAATAAATATTTTAAAATAAATAAATAAATATTAAAAAAAAAAAAAACAAAGAGAACACAAACTGAAAGAAATCTGAAGATGAAACAGTTAGGAACTCACCCAGGAGACGCAGACAGGCCTCGCAACAGAACGCTAGAGATGAAAGAGAGAGCCTCAGGCATTAAAGACAGGAGCGAGGAAACAGATACGCCGCCAGTCGGAGGAAATGTTAACAGATTACCCAGCATTCTTCACTCACTGCTTGCCTTCGGCAATGGCCATGTTGTGGACCAAAAAGAAAACCTTTCACCCTCCTCCCCAACCCTTTCAGCCCTGTAACAACCTCATCTTGTAAGCAAGCAAGTGATAAACTCTGACTCTCACTGAGATCCAGCCTGCAGGTTTTCCCTCCAAATAAAAAGCCTGCGCTGTCTTAAGTCACTCACTCCTTTCTCTGCTTTTCCTCTTGCTAACCTTTCAACACTGTCAAAAACACACCACACACACACACACACACACACACACACACACACACACACACCTTAAGCTTGGTGATGGTATACACCTGTAACCCCAGACTTGGGAGAATGAGGTACAAGTACTGTCTTCAGTTCAAGGTCATCGTCAGGTAATTCCTCAGGACACACACCTTTTTATCTCCTCTGATGGGAGACAGAGGCAGGCAGATCTTTGTGAACTCAAGGACAGCCTAGTCTATACTATTATATAGTGTACACTATATACACTATAGTATATAATACACACACACACACACACACATATATATATATATAAAATTATCTGTCTGTCTATTGAGTTCCAGGACAGCCAGGATATGTAGAGAGACCCTGTCTGAGAGAGAGAGAGAGAGAGAGAGAGAGAGAGAGAGAGAGAGAGAGAGAGAGAGAGACTGGAGCTATAGTTGCTAGTCTACCTTACCTCCTGCCTTCACCCAATAATCTTTGTCAGTGAGTATGACTCTGTAATAGTCCTCCGCATGGAGGAGCCATATTTTCTACTCAGTTCTTTCTTTGGGAACACTGGCTGTTTACTTCCACCCACCTCCCTTTAGGAATATTCCCTCGTGTATCTCTCTCTCTTTTTTTAAAGATTTATTTATTTATTTTATGTATGAGTACACTGTTACTGTCTTCAGATACACCGGAAGAAGGCATCAGATCCCATTACAGATGGTTGTGAGCCACCATGTGATTGCTAGGAATTGAACTCAGGACCTCTGGAAGAGCAGTCAGTGCTCTTAACCACTGAGCCATCTCTCCAGCCTCTACATGTACCTCTTTTGAGTTGTGTGTAAAAGAATTCTACAGGAATCCCCAATGGTAGGATGCCTATTCAAATTTTAAGGATATGACACCACATTTGAAACTTACTTCCAAAGTATCTGTCTGAAAGGTCAGACAGAACCACACTCCCTACGATAGTGACTAGAAACTCATGTTCCAACCCTCAGTAATTTTACATTTGGCAATAACAAAAAACTAAACACCAAAACAAGACAGTGCTGGGTTTGATGATGTATAGTCGTAATTCCAATGGGGGAGGTGGAGCCAGGAGGACCCTTGCAAGTTCCAGGTCAGCTTGGTCTAAACGTCAATTTCCAGACCAGCTAGGGCTACAAAATGAGACCGTACCTCAAAACGAATAAACAAAATGATCATTATCTGTTTTTTTTTCAAGTGAATAGGATAATATAGCCGTGTCTACACTGTGATTAAAACACTAAATATCTTTCCTTTAGCTCTGGATTTAAACTCAAATGTTAATTGGACAGGTTCTTTTGAGTACATTTGTCCCAAGCCTGGTTTTCTCCAGTAGCTATTCTGCCACAAGAGGGCGCTGGTGCTGCAGAAACATACTTTTAATCAGGCCTAAGTCACTGAGTGGTGGAAACAGCCATTTCCTGACATCACACACAAATTAATAAATGTAAGAATTACCCTGGAGCCAGGCAACAATGACACACAACTGTGGTCCTAGCATTTTAGAGGCTGAAGCAGGATGACTGTGAGTTTGAAGATAACTTCATAGTGCCCTCCCCTTCACACACACACACACACACACACACACACACACACAGAGCTGAAACAATGGCCTAATCCGTATCGGTTGATAGTAATCCCAGATCAAAATTAGCACGTTAGTAAAGCTCTCTTACTTGAAGATGTCACTCAGATAAATAGCCAGGAATCTTCTGTCTGGTATTGTGATGTATCATGCATTGTACTGTGATATATTGCCATGTGTCAGAGATGTTCTAATTACCTCACATTTCCCTCAGAGAAGCGTGTGTGGGTTACACACATCTAACCACATCATGTCCAAAGCCATCCTGAGTTACATAGATGACCCAGTCTCGATAAACCAAAGAAGAACAAGAAAAGCAAACTTCTCAAACAGTATTTTTTTAATACACGTTATTTTTTATTTTTACACTTTTGTTTTGTGTATGCGTGTGTGTGTGTGTGTGTGTGTGTGTGTGTGTGTGTGTGTACATTCTTCGGCACACCTGTGGAGGACAGAGAACAATTTGTAGAGTTGGTTCATTCCTCCTCCCATCATGTGGCTTTCAGGAGTTAACTAAAGTCTTCAGCCTCCAAGGCGAGTGCCTTTACCTTTACTCAAAAAAACTGATACCTTCAAATGGTATTTTGTTTTGAAGTGTGGAGCTTGTTGTCCTTACTATCCAAATCAACTTTCTGTTTACTCCAGATTTGCAATCTAAGACCAATTCAATTCGAAAGAAAATCCGGTCTTGTTCTTAGGTAGCCTGAGGGTTTCCTAATCTTGAATCAGGCTCTCTTGCTGCACTGTTCAAAACACGGCAACTGTCTGCTGCTTTTCCAAGCTCAGCCCTTTCTCCACCACAGTATCCCGACTGGGTCCCTGCCTCCTCTGCAGGCACTGATTTCCAGTGGCTTCTAAGTAAGGACTGGCTCCCCTGAGCTCTCTTTCTAAAGCCTAGTATAGTTGATGAACATAGCCATTACAATGATAAAATAAATCTGGAGCTGGGGCTGGGAGAGTTCTTGCCTAGCATGTATGGAGATCTGAGTTCAAACCCCAAAGTTTATAAGGTGTGGTGGTACATCCCTATCACCAGCTCTCTAGAAGTGAAGGTGGGGAGATCAGAAGTGAAAAGCTATCCAAACTAGTGAGTTTGTGGCCAGCCTGGACTACAAGAGACCCTGTCCAGAATAACTCAATGTTCTGAGTGTGATGGTAGACACCTTTAATCCCAGCACTCAGAGGCAGAGGTGGGCAGACCTCTGTGAGTTTAAAGCTGATCTTTTCTACATGGTAAGTTCCAGCCCAGCAAGGGCTACATAGTGAGACTCTGTCTCAAAACAAAACAAGCTAAATAAAACTAACATAGAACACTGGTAAGAGTTGATGCCCAGCTGGATTGAGGAGAGGATGGTAGAGTCAGGTCTGTGTGCCTAGACTAGGTTGACAACCACAGGACAGAAAACTCAAACAGAGAGACAGGGCAGAGGAATTGGGAGTGATATCTCATGTGGACAGGGCAGACTAGGAATGTGTTTCTGTGAGGCTGTGAGGATGCCTTGGGTTGAAAAGTCTAGAGCAAGTCATAAAATGAGCTGGAGTGCTGGGGTAGAAACGACCATGGAAAGGATGATGTGATGTGATAGCCTATCTAGACCTGTCAGGAAGCAAAGTAGTGTGCACACGAGAAATTCAGGAGGGCTTTTCGTAGCTGATTTCCTACGTAAGACAGACCAGGGTTTTAGAAATCTGGTGTCTGGAAGCAGCCCTTGAGGACTGGCAGATATGAAAGAACACGCCACAGAGGATGCTCGGGGCTGTGGCTCAGTTGGCAGAGTGCACACCTAGCATGAATGAGTCACTAGGTTCTGTCCCCAGCACCCCATATCAGGTGTGGTGGGTCACATCTATATCCCAGGTGGAAGTATAGTCAAGGATCAGAAGCTCAAGGCTATCCTCAGCTATATAATATGTGAGACCCCATGTAAGAAACTGGGGTCCTGGTGGGGGTGTATTCTACTCCCGTTGGCCAAACTTTCGGAGAGTATCAAAAGAACAGCAAGGGCTGTAAGACAACTTGTTGACAAAAGTACTTGTTGCCAGGCCTAAGGAGCTGAGTTCGAGACCGGGGACCCACAAAGGAAAAGATGGGGCTCCAACTTCCACACTGTGGCACAAATACACACACACACATACATACATACACACACACACACGAGGAATAAGTCAGTATAATAAAAGATTCCCTAAAGGGCAAGCAGAAGGATGGTACTAATTCTTCCAAAGTTTTAGAAAGCCAACCTGCAAGTGAGCAGGCAGATATGGGAAGGGGGAGGGGCGGGGTTCATAATGTTGGAATAGAAAGTTACAGGAAAACAAGGAGAGGAAACTGAGAGGGATCCCTGAGTACTGGGTGAGAGCAGGAGCCCTATGATTCATACTTAGCTTAATAGAGATGCTATGAACACATACAGAAATATTTGCAGACAGGTAGGATTACACGCACAGGTCCACACACCTATATCCTAGCTCTGTCATAAGCAGGTACATACGCGCAGGTTCATACATACATGTTTCCTAGTTCTGTCAGCTCATAAGAACTAGAAGCAATGACTTTGAGCTTGATCCCTAGGACCTTTAATGAGCCTTAGTGACACACAGGTAAAAGAACATAGCTGACAGAGATAGACAGGATAAGCTAGCATTCTCCTTACAACTTATGGTCCGGAGTGCACAGACTGGTTCCTCCAAAGCGTCTAGGAATGCTAAAACTACAAGGTGGCTAACCGCTTGGAAATGGGATTGTCACATAGCCCTGAAGGAACACCCTGAAGATTGCTTATAAATTTCAATAGACCAACTATGCCTTTATAGAAAAGAAATGCAAAGATTTTGGAAGAATTCTGTTAATCTCAGTCTCAGCCTAATCTGGCTCCATCGTGATCCAATAGAAAGGACATAATTTGTTTCTGCAGGTCTGGTGTAAAAACTCTGTCCTGAATTTATTTATGAGAAATGAACCTACCACAGAGAACAGTTTACACAAAAGTAAGTATCCAGAAAAGAAAGCAGAAGGTAACTGCTAGAGACTCCAAGTGGACGCTAGTTTTCATAGAAATAAATGAAACAACTGCAAAATATGTGTTCTGATTGGATCTTATGAGGGGACTATGAAAGCTTTTCTGAGACACTTGGGGCATTGGAACTATATACTAAACAATGGAGAAATAATGTCAATTTTCTTTATTACATTAAAAAGTTGTTTTTAAGATTTATTTACTTTACATATGTGAGTATACACTGTCGCTCTCTTCAAACATAAAAGAAGAGGGCATCAGATCCCATTACAGATGGCTGTGAGTCACCATGTGGTTGCTGGGAATTGAACTCAGGATCTGTGGATGAGCAGTCAGTGCTCTTAACTGCTGAGCCATCTCTCCAGCCCCTTATTGTGTTATTAGTGTGTCTATTTTTTTTCATTTATTTATTTATGTACGGTTTATAATTTGTTTATTCATTTGTTTGCACATTTATTTATGTGTATGCACATGCACATATATCATGGTGCATATGCAGAGGTCAAATAAGTGATTCAGAGCTCTCTCCTGCCATCATGAGATGGTGTCCAAGGGATGGAACTTAGTGTAATCTTAGTGTAATAAAGGCAGGTGGCACCTTTATTAGCTGAGCCATCTCAAAGGCCTTTGAGTCTCTCTCTCTCTCTCTCTCTCTCTCTCTCTCTCTCTCTCTCTAGAGGGGGTTAGTTAATTGGTTGGTTTTCAAGGCAGGATTTCTCTGTTTAACAGCCCTGCTGTCCTGGAATTCACTTTGTAGACCAGGCTGGCCTCACAGAAATCTGTGCTGAAATTAAAAACACAACACCACCACCCAGCCTCTCAATATTCTTAAAGTGGGATAAATAGCATTGCCTTGAGTGGGGTGGTTATGCTCACAAGATGGCTGACATAGTTGGCAGCAAACTGTCATAGTTTCTGCAAGTTGCTTTATGGTTGAGCAAGACAAAGAATTGTGAGAGTGCGTGCGTGCGTGTGTGCGTGTGTGTGTGTGTGTGTGTGTGTGTGTGTGTGTGTGTAGGAACAGAAATAAGGAAACCTCACAAACTGTTAACCACTGATGAACCTAATAAATTCCTGAATATGATACGTCTTAAATGTTCACTCTGACCAATGACTCCTTCGAAAATGATAATGTAAAAGATGCTGGGCATGTTAACCCCAGTGCCTGGAGGCTGGGGCTGGAGAATCCAGAGTTCAAGACCAGCCTTGGCTACATTTTGAGTTCAAGCTGTCAGAACTAGATGAGACTGTCCCCAAAACAAAACAATAGGAAATAGCACACTTAAGTAGAATTTCAGAATTAAACAGTAATGACAGAATTCATAAAAGCAATTTACCCATGGCACAGTATCCCAGCAGCTTTGGACCGGGAGTGGGAGTCCTTTGAACTTTGTAAAGAATAGCAAGGGAGAAGTCTAAGTCAGCACATTTCCCAGCTGAGACAAAGAACCCAGACACTATTGATATGCAAGTGCTCCTTCTCTGCCTCCTCGGAGCTGGGAAAATGTTCCCAGTCAAAACATGCCTTCAGGGCAGGGAAGGCAAAAATCTCTAAAGTCAAACATCCTTTCTTAATCCTTTCCCTTTATCAATGAAAGACCAGAGTCACAGTCAGCAGCAACAAGTTTGGACCGGTTGTGGCCTGTGGAAGTTGAAAGAAGCCCATACCTGGCAGGTTCAGGAAGCAAAGCCTACTCTGGGTGATCTGAGTGGAGCTGGGCACTACAGTGATCCTCCAGAGCAGCATCCTGTGGCCTGTGCTGTGCTCCTGCCTCTAAGGAAGCCCCCCACAGCTGCCCCATCCCTCTCCTCTCACCCATGAAGGAGTCCCGGTGCTGTATCAGAGACCTTGTGCAGTGAGATGACGTCGTCCGTCACTCAGATTAGGCACCTGCCAAAAGAAGGAGCTGGAATTACACATGTTGTGAGCCATCATGAAAGTGCTGGGAATTGAACTCCAGGCTCTCTTAACCTCTGAACATCTGGCCAGCTTCTTTTAAAAATTTTTAATGGAGAAACTTAAGCCATTGCGGATTTTATTTGGAGTCTGGACTGTCTGCAATGTTGAACTCATAACCATTGGATCTTGGACTCCTGCACGAGTGCTTTATCAGGGAAAAGATCATGTAAACAGTAGGACATTTTTCCAGACCTGTGAGTGGGTTAGGAGGCCCCTGGCCACCAGTGTTACCATCCTTTCTCTTCTTGGCTCTGTAGATGCCCTAGTGCTGAAAGTAAAACTGCTCTCCTCTCCTGCATGTGTGTGTGGTAGGGAAGGCAATAAAAGCATTCCTACCCCAAGCACACACTTGAGAAGTAAAAGATTGTAAAGTTCTTTATGTCTTTCCCTGAAGCACTTTCATTCCACACTTTTATGTATTGGAGTCTTGGCAATAAACATCCCCGAGGGCAAGAAGCACATGATGTACAAACATAACGTATAGGCAAACACAAGCTTAACCGCACCGCTGGCCAGGCGATTGAAGGGCGTGTGGAACTGTCATAGGGTCTCCGTGGTGGCAACCCTGGCAAGGGACGTGGTCCACAGCAGCCTTCTGCAGCGTTAGCCACCCACGGGGTAGGCCACCAGGGGTCCAGCACGGACTAAGAGGAACCTCGAGTCCCAGACTAATTGGAACCACTCAGCGATGGACCAAGGGATCGACGGAAATAGGCGATGAGCGTTTGTTTTTGCTTCTCCATAACAAGATGGTGCCCGGAACATATACAAGCCCATCAAGCAGTGGGAAGTAGAAAATGCATATATTACTAATCTGGAAAGCATAGAATTTCGAATGGGACAAAGATTGATAGAAAGGTTTACCAAAGATACTGCAATGTTCAAGGATGCATTAGAAGTCATGAAGTTCATATGTAAAGATTTTTGGACTACAATGTTCAAGAAACAAATTGGCAATCTAAAGACAAATAATCAGGGTGTGTATGTACTTCAGGACAATAAATTCTGACTACTTACTCAGCTGACAGCAGGAAAACAGTATTTAGAACATGCATTGAAGTATCTGTCATTTACATGTGGCTTAATCAGAGGCGGCTTGTCACACTTGAATAGAAAGTAGTGTAATAGTGGGACTGGAGAAATGGCTGGGCAGTTAAGAGCACTGACTGCTCTTCCAGAGGTCCTGCGTTCAATTCCCAGCAACCACAAGGTGGCTCACAACAGTCTGTAACAGGATATCTGGTATGTCTGAAGATAGCTACAGTGTACTCATATACATAAAATAAATAAATAAATCTTAAAAAAAAAAAAAAAAGGAGTGTAATAGCTGAAGTATCTTCAATGCCTGCCTTCGAGTTTCAGATGATGATACAGAGGCTGTGGAGTAGAATGAAACACAGGAGAGACTGCTCCTGCACAAACCATTGCAAGGCCTGATTTCACCTCCTTGTTGGATATCTGCGTCAGAGCAAAGGTGTCTCACCAGTCATATAGACCAAATCAAAGTAGATAACAGTCCTTCTACCATAACAGAAACTAACTGAACTGTTCAAAGTGATTTCAGTGAACTAGACACCAAGATGTAAGACTCTTTATTTTAAACATTTTGATTTCCTTAGTGTAAATATATATTTTTACTATAGATTAAGAAGTAAACTCCGGGCTGGAGCGATGGCTCCATAGTTAAGAGCACTAACTGCTCTTCCAGAGGTCTTGAGTTCAATTCCCAGCAACTACATGGTGACTCACAACCATCTGTAATGGGATACAATGCCTTCTTCTGGTATGTCTGAAGTGTACTCAATACATAAAATAAATAAATCTTTTAAAAGTCATGTCTACACGGTGCCGCGAGTCAGGATGCTCTTGGAGCTCACTTCTCTGACTGTGCACCTGGATTCCTTAGAGACTGCTGTGAACTCAACTCTTGACGAATGTGCCAGTCAGCCACGTCTCCATGGAGCTCTAAATGACATAAATGAGTGCAGTAGCAACCCCTGCCAAGTTGGGGTGTGTGTCTGTGCCAAGTTGTCCTCAGAAGATCTATACAGACACATTGTTAGCCTTCCTTCCTCCTTCAACTACCTTGGAGACTCAAACTGTTTGTGTGTATCAGCCTGGATTTACAGACAGGAGCCTAGCATAACTGTCCTCTAAGAGGCTCCACCCAGCAGCTGACTGAAACAGATGCAGATATGCACAGCCAAATATTAGCGCTCTGGAAGTCTTAAAGAACCAGGAACTCCACAAGAAGACCAACAGTCATCTAACCTGGACTCTTGCAGGCTCCCAGAGACAGAACCACCAATCAAAAAGTATACATGGGCTAGTCCTAGGCCTCCCCAGATATGTAGCAGATGTACAGCTTGGTCTTTGTGTGGGTCCCCCAACAACTTGAGCAAGGGGTTACTCTGACTCTGTTGCCTACTTGTGGATTCTGTTCCTCTAAATGGACTGTTTTGTCTGGCCTCAATGGGAGAGGATGTGCCTAGTCCTGCAGTGCCAGGGTGGAGTCGTTCCCAGGAAGGAACCTTCCCTTTCTCAGAGGTGAAGGGGATGGGGGGGAGGAGCTGTGTGATGGGGAGACTAGGTTGTAAAGTGAATAAATTAATAAATTAATTAATTAATAGGAAAAAACTATGCTAAACTAAGCTTAATTTTTTATTTATTGCTTGTAATTTATTTCTGTTGAAAGAATTTGTATTCTTATATTTGGATTTCATTTATACATTATATATGTATATATACATACATATGTTACTATCTGACAAAAGAGTTTAAGATAAATATGTAACACTATTTCTAAGAGTAAACAGAACAAAGATTGAGGGTTATTACAGCTGCTGTAACAGCAGTCTTCCTGGTTAAAATCAATCATTAGATATTTAAAATTTGAAAGGGAATAAAGGAGGGGAAATCATATAACTATAATATACATATGTGTAATTTAAATAATAAAGAAATAAACATTTTTGTTGGGCAGTGGTGGCACACACCTTTAGTCCAAGCACTCAGGAGGTGGAGGCAGGCAGATCTCTGAGTTAGAGGCCAGCCTGGCCTCCAGTTCAACTTCTAGATACCATGCTATAACAGTATGTGGGAGTCAGAGGACAACCTGTAGGAGCAGGGTCTCTACTGTTTCTCAAGGTGGTTAGTAATTCGTATGTACTTCATGTAGCTAGTCTCCTGTCTTCACCTTCCATCCTGACATGGGAATGCCAGGATTACAGATCCAAGCCACTGCATTAGGTTTTCTGATGTGGGCTCCACTGACCAAACTCAGTTTGTCAGGTTTGCTCCGTACTTAGCCGTCTCCCAGCCCACGTTTTGAGTTCTTACAGCTACATTGTTACTCTTTTTTCCAGGGCTTAGCAATAGTCATTCCACACAGTTCAACTCTTCACATTTACCTTTGTATTTGTTTGAGTTCTAAGGATCAAATCTAATGTCTTACCCATGCAAAACACATACGCTACCTATGCATGAGCTATTCCCACATCCATATAATTTGCATGTATTTAAATTATATTTCAATGGAAAAGCCAATAAATTGGAAAGAAATTCAGCACCAGTTTCTTGTAAGAAACAGGCGCATTTAAAAGAAGTATTTTCAAGTTATTAGCCCTGAAAGGACTTTGAAATACTACAACCGTAAAAATAACAGCAACAATAAACGGCCAACGGCCAATCAGGAAACTGATATAATTTTCCTCCAAATAAAATGCCAAGCATGTAAGGGAGCACACCCTGTAATCCCAGCATCAAAAAGTGAGGCGGGAAGATTTTAAGTGTGAGGACAGTGTAGGTGACATAGGAAGATCCTGTCTCCTAACAATAGTGAAAGCTCCACCTACAGACACAAACACCCACTGTGACCAGGGCATCCCCAACACAGGGAGTTAGCAAACTATTTCTATGTAATGGTTGAACTTCAATCCGTCAATGCACAAAATCAGGGAAAGGCTGGCTGACTTAGTCCCTAGAGCAGTGGTCCTCAACCTTCCTAATGCTGAGACACTTTAATACAGTGTATTGTGTTGCAGTGGCCCCCAACTACAAAATTATTTCCTTGCTACTTCATAACTGTAATCTTGCTACTTTTTAAAACTATATATGATACACAGGATGTCTGATATGTAACCTGTATGAAGGGTTGATTGACTACCAAAAGGGTTGAGACCTGCAAGTTGAGAAACAGTATCCTAGAGGGAAATTTTACCCAGACTGAATCCTAACTCCCAAAGTCAGCTTGTTAAAGCAAATCATAAAATTTTATTGCTCCTTTGGAGACCCAGCTCAGCCAAGCAATAATAAAGACTGGTTTTATAAGCCCAGTACCTGTTGGCACCTCTATCATTCTGAGTTAAGTGGCTTGGAAAACCTCCTGCAGGCTTTATTGATCTGAGTTATCCTTAGTAGAACAATCAAAAATAATGATGGACCAGGCAGGAAGGCTCCTGCTTGGTGCCCCTTGACCATGAGCTTCGTCAGTCTTCATTCACTCTGGCTACAGGGCCTCCCACTCTACCAGACTGCCTTCAAGAGACAAACTTGTTTCTTAGCCCCTCAAGCAATTCTCTTTGCAGCTCCCACAAAATATTCTGGATTTAATGAAAAACAGCAGTGGCCATCGATATAGACACTGCTGAACATCCATCCCTTTAACCAGTTAAAGCCAAACTGGGCATTTGGATTGATTCTTCCAAACAGGAGGAAATCAGAAAACTCATTTCCTTCTATGTAAAGTGAAACAGAATGTCTCCACTAATACACATCTAGAGCAGAAACACACCACACACACACACACACACACCTTTTCTCTTCCTCGCTTTATTCCTTGGGTCTGTCCCAATTGCTCTCTGGGCTCCAAAGTGAGTTTCATTCTTTAATGATTCATTCATTTTTATTTTATCTACAATGGTGTTTTGCCTACATGTATGACTGTGTGAGGGTATCAAACCCCTGGAAGCGGAGTCACAGACAGTTGTGAGCTGCTGTGTGAGTGCTGGGAATTGAGCCTAGGTCCTCTCTCCTGAACCTGTGCCATCTCTCCAGCCCCATCTTTGCTTGTTATTGAAACAAGAGTCTTATGTATCCCAGGCTGGCCTCAAACTTGCTATGGAGCCAAGGATGACCTTAAATATCTCCTAGTACTTGGTTTATGCATCTTCATACCCAATATATGGCTCCTGCTAAAAATGCACTCTACTGACAGAAGAACATCTTAGCCCCAGCCAGATCTTCTTTTAAAAGAGCTCCATCTACCATTGCTGTATCCTGATATCCGAATTTCGGCCTAGGCTATAATTCACAAATAACAACAGGGCAGGTAGCACTGGATGGGAGAGAAGTCAGATGGTTTTCTGCCATTTGGCAGGCTCTATCAGTGCAAAGACTGGAAACCTGAGTGTGGAGAGGTGTTGAAGACTTCCTGGAGAGTGGGCAAGTCTCTAGACAACTGATTCTGACTGCATTCACCCACATCCGTGTTCAGCCTGTTTCCTTGCCTGTAAAATGAAGCAGTCTTCATTGGCAACAAGTTTCTTCCTAACTGAGCATTGCTTTTCCCCATTTAAAGAGGATAAAGAAGTCAGGCATGGGAGTGGAGAGATGGTTCAGCAGTTAAGAGCACTGGCCTCTCTAGTAGAGGATCCAACTTCAATTCCCAATATCTATATGATGATTAACAAACTGTCTATAACCCCAGTGTCAAGAGATCCGACACCTGATTCTGCCTCCACAGGCACCAAGCACTCAGGTGGTACACAAACATAGAAGCATGCAAAATACTATACGCATAAAAAATAAAATAAAGAAGAGGCTTGGTTGAGAAGAACCGGCTAGGATTCTACAACAAATAATTCTGATACATTGTTGCTGTCCAGGAAGACCAACACCAAAACAAAGATTGTCAGTTACTCACCAGGCAAGGGTGGGGAGAAGGACTGGGAAGATAGCTTTTGTTAAATCCAGTAGATAAGTATTTCAGATAAAAAGTTAAAGCATGCCAACAACAGGTTGTTGTTTGCCAAACAGCAGTGTATGATAATTTCGTGTACCTAATGGGAGACCTGGACACAATAACGCTTGTGTGCGTTAAGTAAGAAGAACTATTGTGTTCACTTGCTCTGATTTTCTCTTAACCACATGGCAACAAGCCAGTAGTCTATGCTACTAAGTTTGGAGAAATCTTGCCACATTGCAAAAACAAAGAATCCAATCGGCTACATAGAACAAGAGAAGAAAAGAAAAAGAAACAACTCATTTGTTTTTTTTTTTTGTTTGGGCAAGGGATATTTTTGTTATTGCCCCCCACAAAATGTTTCACTTTCTAGCCAAACTGGCTTGGGACTTATCTTGTATTCCAAATTGGACTTGAACTTAAAACAATTCTTCTGCCTTGGGTTCCCTGGTCTCATGTATCCTAGGCTAGACCCAACCTCATAATGTAGCTATGGATGACCTTGAACTCCTGGTCCTTCTGGCTTCACCTCTTCAGTGCTGGCTTATGCCTTTAATCTCAGCAGAAACAGACAGATCTCTGAGTTCAAGGCCAGCCTGATCTACATAGAAAGTTCCAGGCCAACCAAGGCTACATAATGAGACTCTGTCACAAACCAAAAGAAAACAAACATTTTTTTTTAATCTTTTGCATATGGGGTTTGACCTGCATATATATGTCTGTACACCAATGTATGCACCTGGTGCCAGTTAAGTCCAGAAGAGGACATCTAGTCTCTGGAACTGGAGTTACAGAAGGTTGTGAGCTGCCGCCACATAGTACATGCAGGGAATTGAACCTGGGTCCTCTGGTAGAGCAGCCAGAGATCTTAAATGCAGAGCCATGCATCTCTCCACATATTCCTCTTCCACTTTTTTGTTTGTTTATTTGCTATTTTGTTTTGTTTTTCTAGAAAGGATTTCTCTGTGGAACCCTGGCTGTCCTGGAACTTGCTTTGTAGATCAGGCTGGTCTTAAATTCAGGTATCTGTCTGCCTCTGTCCCTCAAGTGCTGGGACTAAAGGTTTGCAACACAACACCTGGCTTCTACTTTAAAGAAAAGGCCGCGTGTGGCGCACGCTTAATCAGCATGAGGCAGAGAGCGGATTCTGAGTGAGCAGCCGTACCAAGAGTTCAGGCAGCGTACAAGAGAAACCTGTCTCGAAAAAAAAAAAAAAAAACAACAAACAAAGAGAGAGAGAGAGAGAGGAGAGAGAGAAGAGAATGAGAATGAAAGGGTTTCCTGTAGCCTAGGCTGTCCTGTCACTCCATGATGTCACTCCAAGATGTCCTTGCGTCCTGTTAAAGATGTCCTTGCGTCCTGATTCTCCCACGTCTTGTTTCTTACACAGTGGGATTACAAACTTCTACTGTATGTCCAGCTCATTTGCAGCATTTAAGTTTGCTTGCTCCTCCAGCAGCTCCGCAGTTGAGCAAGTATGAAACAGTAGCGAGTAGACTACAAGCAGAGTCTAAAGCATACACTGTTACCGTTTGGTAGAAGGAAGACCCTGGAAACTGCTTCTCCAGGTGGAGCTCTTTCTTGTTTCCTGGGCTGTGGACAGAGTGAGTCATAACAGAGGGGGAGGTGGGAGCCCCAGCGTAAAAAGCACTTTGGCCATTCTGAATTCTAGCAGAGACAGGTGAAAGTGAGGGCCTCACCCACCTGCCCAGGGGCTTATGGAGGGAAAACCAGGACTGGGAAAGCTTCAGAGAGTCCTGCAGACTTCGGACTCCAGGGTCAGTTGAGACGAAGGCAGGCTGAGGAGGGGGAATAGTGAAGGTCTCAGTGTCCTGTGTGCCACAGGGTGGAGCTTCAGGGAGCACACGTTTTATCACTTAACATCATCACTTGTCCCTGCTGCTTTAAAAAAAAAAAAAAATTAATGTAACCAAGGGTGAACTTGAGATTCTTCTCCTTCTGGCTTTATTTCCCAAGAGCTGGGGCCAGCATTCCAGATGTGTGCTACTGCGCCCTATATTATATGATGCTGGGGATCAAACCCATGGGTTTACGCTTGGTAGGTAAGCCTTCTGCTAACTGCTGTACATTCCTAGCCCTCAGTGGTGCTGTTTAGAGGTCCTAACCAAGCCAGATGACGTGGACTGTTTTGAGAGAAAGGAACACTTCAGAATGGTGCCATGCATCCAGTGTATGAGACTAAGAGAGGCCCGGCAGCCTTGCAGGACTCAGAGGCAGCTTTTAGGATGAAGCCACCCATTCCACCATGCCACCCTACCCCACCAGTACGACTGCCACCTTTTCAGCCCTTTGCTTTACTAGGCCATGTTTTTGACTAAATGGCCCCCAGATGCCATCTCTAACAGCTCTGGAGTTTGATGCTGCAGATAGCCCAAGAAACTTAAGAACAAGTGGAACCCACTTACACTCCGAACGATGCAGCTTAGACAAGTTGCATAGGGTCTCTGTTTTCCTTTACTATCTACAAGGAGGATTTTGTTGTCTAAGGTTGTAGCTCAGTTGATAAAAGTGTTTGTCTAGCAATAAGATAAAGTAAAATACAAGTAAAAGCTTGTCTCTATCATAGGCTGGAGACAGCAATCTATTATGATAGGTTATTGAAGGTCAACAGGTAGTAGCAACTGTTAACCAATAAGAGAGACTAAGTCAGCTATGTTCACCTTTCTAATAAGGATTCTTAGTCATCACTCACTGGATCCCCTAGTGAACATTGGCTGGCCCGTCTGTCCTGGGCACAGTGGGGACACTGAGTTCTAAAGACCTGGACATAGATCTTTCCCTTGTGGGGCTGAAGTTTCTAGCAGAGGAGATATGACTTGTACCGCTTGTTTGTAATAGGCTGTAAGTCAAGTGAAGAGGAGAGGAATGTGTTTTCAATAGATTAAGGGCTAGTAAACAGGCTTGCTAGTCTAGCTCCCACAGAGCCAAAGTCCTAAAGAGCCAGTAATTAGGGAAACAGAGACCTGGGAGTAGGTCCTGCTTATCTCTGCAACTCAGCAGACAGGCATCTGGTACATCTAGTAAAAGAACCTTGGGGCCTTGGGTTTCTGGGACATTTTGGCCTGAGCTAGCCTTATGGGCAGGTTCTGTGTAATTAGCTTCAGGATCAGGCCTCTCTGTGAACTCTTCTGTCGATGTCACCCTGTTAGGACCCCCCCAAGGGAGACCCTCACTCTAGTCCGGATTGGCGCACACCCAAGGACACACAAGACCGTCTTGATGCAATCAGCAAAAGGCAGTTTAATGGCGAGGGCCCTCGGTCGAAACGTGTCTCACGCAGGAGACAGAGGGATCGACCCAGACCCCAGAAAGCTTGGGACTTTTATAGGCAGAGGCTGGGGAGAGTGGGAAGATCTGGCGTGGTTACACATGATTGGATATTTCAAACATCAGCAATTTGCATAAGCAATCATTTAGGCAGGCAGGATGACTAGTTATTTTTGACCATGAAACCTTGGACCTCCCAGGGAGGGAGGAAGAGAGAAAAACACCAGATGGCCCATTACTCACTTGGGCTTGTTTAGACTTGACATGCTGATGTCCTGGACATGTCCTCTGGACATTGGTTCTTTGTTTTCTTTTTCATTTTTGGTCACTCTGCCCCTAGAGGGACTTGATATTGTTATTATGGCTAATTTTAAGAATTTGTTGGTGGTCTTTGCTGACCATGAATTTTTGTTCTATGTTTCAAGATGTTTTTAATTTTTATTCCCACAACCCCAGCTAGTGGGCACAGACTATCATTTGGGTGGGAAGGCAGGCAGCGATTACTTCTAAATAAGCAAGTAACAAGCCCTCCCTTCATTTCAGTGAATACTTTGCCATGCTGGGATGAAGGCTGTCTATACTTGGTCCTCTCCTTCAGCAGATTCAGACCCCGCCCCCAGGAAGTCTATGCATAGAGCAGTGGTGACATGACTCAGAAATGACATCTGATATACACCAATAGAAGTCCTTGTGTAAACTGCTGTCCATCAGTGGCTCTGGTACCTGACTCTAGCACCAGTCAGGAAGGTTGTGTTTCTGGCAGTAGAGAATACAGGAGCATCCCTCCATTGTCACCTCAATTTTGTTGCAAACCTGAAAGTGTGCTAAAAAAGAAAATAGTCACTAAATATAAAGGAGATTTCTGCTCGGTGAGATGGCTCTGTGGGTAACAGGGACCAAGCTTGACAACATAAACTCAATCCCTGGGACCCATAAGGTGGAAAAAGAGACCCAACTCTTGCAAATTGTCCGCTGGTCTCCTCCACAAGCTGTGGCATACATGGGTGTGTCATACATAGAGTAAATAAATGTTATTTTAAAACAAACAAAAACTCTAATAGCCTGACATGATGGCACAGATCTGTAATCCTAGGTACCTGGGAGATGGAGGCAGAAGGATCCTAAATTCAAGGCCAGCCTGAATATTTTACCTTTTTTGTCTTGGAGGGAGGAGTGTGTTTTGTTTGTTATTGTTGTTGATTGATTGATTGATGAGATAGCTGGCTTGGAACTTGCTGTATGACCAGGCTGGTCTCCAACACACAGATAAATAAATATACCCTGCCCCTGCTTTCCAGTACTGAGCCACCATGGTTAGCCATATTTGTTTTGGTTTTGTTTTGTTGTTTTTTTTGTTTTGTTTGTTTTGTTTTGTTTTTTTTCAAGACAGTTTCTCTGTGTAGTCATGGCTGTTCTGAAATTCACTCTGTAGACCAGGCTAGCCTCAAATTCAGAGATTCACCAGCCTCTGTTTCCTGAGTACTGGGATTAAAAATGTACACACCATCATGCAACTACCATCTTTTAAGTTGCATGTGAATGTTTTGTCTGTATGCATGCGTGTGCACAACATGTGTGACTGGTGCCTATGAAGCCTGAAAGAAGGCTTTGAATCCCCTGAAACTGTAGCTATGATGGTTGTGAGTCACCATGTTGGGGCTGTGAACTGAATCCAGACAGGTCTTAAAGCAGGAGCAAAAAATGCTCTTAACCACTGAGCAATCTCCAACCCCCAGCCTGAACAATTTAGTAAGCCCTTCTCAGCAAATTGTAAGGACTGGAGTGCCGGATCAGAAGTGATGAGCACTGGCTGCTCTCTCAAAACTTCCAGGATCAATCCCTACCATGGCTGCCAACGTGTTCTGTAACTCCAGTACCCAGGAAATCTCTCCAATACTGGAGTAAATAAGTTTCAGATTCTGGAGGTAAGGAGGAGCTGTCCAGTTAAAATTGTCACTGAACAAATGCCCACTCTGCAAAGTCCAAACCAGCTGGAGGCTACTTACAAAAACCAGGAAACTGCACGTTCCGGAGGCTGGGACACTCCCCCTACACACCCCGCCCCCCGCAGTGACCCGCTCACACACTCATTACTTGACATGAATCAAGGCTGCCGATGCTCGTGGATGTGTTGTTGTTTTGTGCAGTGATTCAACCGCAGTCTCCCGGAAGTGTGTCTCTTACCACAGGCCCTCTAGTAAACAACATTTACATCACAGATTAGATTATTCCTCTAAAACCACCTCATTAAAGGCTTATATTTCATGCCAAAGGTTTACTGATAGAACGGAAATCTAATCAGCAGTCAGACAAGAGTTAAAAGTAAATATATCAGTAGGTGAGACAAAGCCAAAACAAACAAACAAACACTGCAAAACCAGAAAACCTCAAAGCCCAGATCTTGATCTCCAAGTTCTCAAGGAAAACACTGCATTCTCAACCACAGCACATTGCCTTTGATTCTATCACTTGAGAGGCAGAGGCAGAAAGATCTCTTGAGTTCAAAGCCAGCCTGTTCTATGGGGTGAGTTCCAGGACAGCCAGGGCTACCCCATCTCAAGGGGGCAGGGGACAACAACAACAAATCCAAGAGATAAGGCAGATAAAAGCCTTCCTGTGTGTTCTTTATAAAATGAATATGTGGTGATTGAGCTGTCTAAGAAGAGGAACTTGAGCGGATCTGATGCTGTTAGGAAAGGAAATGGAAGTTTAGAGTGTTAAAATACAGAATTGCTCATTGGAATTCTGCAATTCCTGCTAGTATAGTCATGCACACCCGTCTGGAAAGTCAGGACACAAAGCTGGAGGCCAGTCTGAGCTACACAGTGAATTCTAAGCCAACCTGAACCATAGACACTATCCCATAAAAAAAGCTGTAGGAGTGAAGGGAGGGTTTAGCTCAGGTAGAAAAGTGCTTGTCCAGCATGCATAAAGCCTGGGCTCAGTCATCAGCACCCCATAAGTCAGGCATGACGGTGCAACCCTGTAATACTAGCATTTGGGAGTGACGGTGCAACCCTGTAATACTAGCATTCGGGAGAGGGCACCCTAATACTACAGGAGTGGACAAAAGATTCAGAAGTTGGAGTCACCTGTGCCTATGTAGGGAGTTCCCTGCAGCCTAACATGAGATTCTGTCTCAAAATAAAACAATCTGAAATTATTATATATTTATTTTAAAGTAGTCTAAAAGTTAACTCACACAAAGCTTCAGATGATAGGGATGCTACAGAAGACCACAGAGTGCTGGGAACCTAACTCAGGTCTTCCAGAAGAGTAGCACGCACTCTTCGTTGCTGAGCCATCTCTTTGGCCCACTTTTTGTTTCTTGGTTTTGTGTTTTGAGGCTGAGACTTCTGACTTCCTAGGTATCTGGAGATGACCTGAAACTCCATAGTCTTCGACTTCCACCTCCTGAAATGTTGGGATTAGACAGGGCACACCACCCTTTTTATTTTATGTATTGGTGGGGCTTGAGACTAGAACTTCATACCTGCCTGGTAAACACCTACCAACTGAGCTACATCCGGAACCCAGAAGAGTTCTCGTCACCAATATGGAGTTTCATGATCTCCTCTGTCCCCTACCAGTTACTAGTGAGTAATTCATGTTCAGGCAAGTATGACTAGGTGTGGCAGGTATTTTCCCTTCACACAAAGACCTACATCTCCCAGACCTTACAACCCAAATCTCAGAATGCTGCATGATTCACACAGCGGCATGATAGCTTTCTATTCTAACATTGAAGGAAGGGGCTCTGTCCTATGTAGCTTTCTGTGGAATTACAGATTTTTTTGAAAGCTTCTAGAACATTCCATGAAGTTGACTCCAGCCAGCCAGTTGGTCTGCTTTCCTGCAATACAACCTGTTTCTCGTTTTCTCACTCGACACGTCTACCTTTGCATTTTGTCTTGACTTATCCTAAATACCAACCACAACTCAGCATCAAGGGAAAATGGTAAATGAAATACAGACAACAGAGATAATGATGTCCTTTCCTTGTAATTGCCCAGAGACGCCACCAACTTCTTCTAGTAACTTCTTGATCTGAAGAGGTCAAAGTTCAACAAACCTTTCCAACAGAGAAGGTATTTTGTTCATTTTGTTAGCATGTACTATATGGGTTGTGCTGAGAGGTTCTGAGACTGCCCAGTGCACCCCAGTGGGTTAGCTGTGTCTACTGGTAGTTGACATGAGGCTGCAATGGGCTTTGATTGACAGCAGGGGTGCTGAGGTGAAATCATTGTAAACCCCAAACTCATTGGTAACCACACTGAAAGTTCTTCCACTTTTCTATCCTCATTGATAATGTCCATTACTGGTAGACTGGCAACAAACAGAAACTGTGCTGCAGGATGACACAAGTTGAATAAGGACACTATCCAGTATAAGTGAATTGAGACAATGTATTTTCAGCAAGTATGAGGAGCACATAGCCCCTGTACAGGTGCCTAACCATGAGGTGATGATGTCCAGGTATCAGGGAACGTTCAGGCAGTGCCGAGGGAAACACTGCTTCTTAGTACTCATGAGTGCGTTTTAATGAGACAGAACAAATGATGATGTCATAGGATGGGAGCTGCAAGATTCCAAATCCAAACCTTGGAGTGTGGAATCCATCGGCTACAAAGTCTCATTTTTAGACTTTGAGCATTTTAAACAAGGTGTACTTTATAGCAAGTTTCTTTCTGGCTTGACCTGATTGGTTTGATGGTAAAACACACTAGACTCTGGTGACCACTGGCGAGAGTGAATTGAGAAGTAAATTAGAATCGAACATTTTTTTGTGTGTGTGTGTGTGTGTGTGTGTGTGTGTGTGTGTGTTTGTAAGGGGGGGGAAGGAAAGAGAGAGGGGGAGAGGGAGAGAAGGGGGAGGGAAAGGGAGAGGGAAGGAGAGGAAGGCAGAGCTGTAACTTAAGATTGGAAAAAACAAACAAACCATGTTTCCACTACATCCTCCAGTGGCTCCTGTATGTAACTATTATATGAACCATGTATCAATCATGTGGCTAAAACAAAACAGAAACAAAATGCACATCTAACTCTTGAAATTTCCCAAATGCTCCCCGGGATCTTCAGAATCCTCAAGACCCTCAGCTGAACGCCCTTGTTTCCTCTCGTATTATTTTTGTGAGTGGAATTTATGAGACAGTTTCACTCTGTGAGTCCCATCTAGGCTTAAACTCACAGTAATCCTCCTGCTTCAGTCTCATGAGAGCTGAGAGTACAGGCAAGACCCACCACATTCGGCTACTATTTATTTTGAAAGGCCTCAGGCTTCATGCATCCTAGGCCTTAGCACTCAAAGACTCTGGACTGCCACCTCCTACTGGATCACGGAAGCTGAGAAAGCTAGACTTGACAATGACCCTGCAAGGCCTATCAGTTTGTGAGTCTCAGCACATGAATCCATTCTGTTTCTTGGTGGCTGGTTTTGCTGGGCACAGGGCTTCGTCATCTCTCAGGAGTTAACCATGATCTGGACAGTTTCTCTTTCTCTCCTCACCCACTCCATCTCAGCTTGTGTTGACCTCTGTGATGACAGTGAGAGACCTGAAGCATCATCTCCAGATTGTCACACACAGTTCAGATTATCTACAGCATATATTATTTTGAAAGTGCTCTGACTCAGCAGGAGAGATGGCTAGTGGCTAGGAACATGTATTGTTCTTGCAGAGGACCTAGGTTCAACTCCAGCATCCATATCAGGTAGCTTACAACTGCTTGTAAGTCCAGCACCAAGGGATGGGCAAAACCTCAGGCACATGCACACATACACACACACACACACACACACACACACACACACACATGTACATGTAAATAAATAAATAATCATCATAATAATATATTTTTATAAAGTGCCCTGACTATATTGTTTTCCTGAATCTTGTGAATGCATATAGAAATGTAAAAAGGTCTTTCAAGCAAGTCATTTAAGCCCAAGGGGGTGGGGGTAGAGGGTGGAGGGGTGAGGGGATGGCAGCCTAGGTTCATTAACTGAACAACCATCAAAAGAGGAAATAAGGGCTGGAGAGATGGCTCAGTGGTTAAGAGCACTGATTGCTGCTCTTCCAGAGGTCCTGAGTTCAATTCCCAGAAACCACATGGTGGCTCACAACCATCTGTAATGGATCTGATGTCCTCTTTTGGGGTCTGAAGACAGCTACCTACAGTGTACTCATAAACATAAATGATAAATGCATATTACATATGCATATGAAAAGGAAAGGAAACATAAAAACAAGTTTATTTTATGTATTGTTGTTTAGTAGTAGTTGTTGTTGCTGTGTGGATATTTTTCCTACAGCTTTGTCTGTGTACACATGCAGGCCTGGTACCAACAGAGGTAGTCAGATACCCTAGGATTGGAGTTAGAGACAGTTGTGAGCTGCTGTGTGCATGCCCTGGTCCTTTAGAAGAACACCTAGTACTCTTAACAGATGAGACATTTCTCCAGATCCCATTTGTTGTTGTTGGGTTTTGTTGTTGTTATTTAAATAGGGTCTTGGTCTTACTGTGTGTCTCTGGCTGACCTGAAACTCCTTATGTAGACCATGCTGATCTGCGGCATGCAGCAATCCTCCTTTGCTCCTGACTAAGTGCTGCTACAAACCCAGCAAAACACTGTTTTAAAGTTACCAGGGGCTGTCAGGATCGTACCCATACTGAGACATCTATGCAAGTTTTGTTCTTCCATATTCCTTCGTTAATAGCCACTCTATGATGGGGAAGGAAAGTAAGGTGATTAATTTGAGAGTTAAGAAAGGGAAAAACTGAGGGCTGGAGAGATGGCTCAGTGGTTAAGAGCACTGACTGCTCTTCCAGAGGTCCTGAGTTCAATTCCCGGCAACACATGGTGGCTCACAACCATCCATAATGGGATCTGATGCCCTCTTCTGGTGTGTCTGAAGATAGCTGCAGTATACTCATATAAATAAAAGATAAATAAATCTAAAAAAAAAAAAAAGAAAGAAAGGAAAACTGAGCATAGTGTCCTAGGGTTATATCTACCATGCAGAAAGTGAAGGCAGGAGGACCAAGTGTTCAAGGCTATCCTTGGCTACATAGCAAGTTAGAAATCATTTTGGGTTCCTTGAGAAACTGCATCAAACAACAGCAGCAGCAGCAGCAACGAAACAAAAGCCAAAGAAACAATCTGAAATGGGTAATGTGCTTTTCAACTGACTAATTTTTTTAGTTAGTAGCTTATTTTTGTTTTTGAACTAAGAACTGTTAATCCAGTGTCTCTCTTAAACTGAACAAGTATTCTACAAGTGAACCACATTTCTAGTCCCTTTACAAAGACACAAATATCTATGTTCTGTAAATATTAAGAGGACTTCTTTGGCCTGTCATGCCATTTAATTTTTAAATGTTTTAATTGATATATATGCATGTGTATTTGCATGGGCTTATGTGTACCACATGTGTGCAGGTGTTCTGGAGATTAGACTTTTCTAATTTTGAATGTCCTGGAACTGGAGTCATAGGTGATTGTGAGCTGCCTGACATAGTGGATGGGAACCCTTCTTAGATCCTTCTGAAGAGCAGCAAGTGCTCTAAATACTGAGCCATTTCACCAGCCCCTTGTCACGCCATCTAAAGATATCAAGAATTACTAATTTGTATTCTTCTTTTGGCCTTTTGGAGACAGGTTTCCATTCTGTAGTCCAGGCTGGTCCATAATTCTCAGCAACCATCCAGCCTTAGTTTCCCTAGTGCTAAGATTCTCAACACGAGCTGCCATGCCCCGTGTAATTTGCCTTCTTGAATGATTGATAATGAATTATGCTGCTTCGTGCTCTCGATGTCACTGAATCCTCCAATGCTGGCATTAGAGGCATGTGCCACTCTGCTCTGTAATACAGCTCATAAGCCAGCAGGAAAGATGGTTCAGCTGGTAAGGACACTTGCTGACAAGGTTGAGGGCCTGAATTCAATTCCAGGGACCAGCACAGTGGAAGGGAAAAACTGACTCTTGCAAACAATGCCCAAAAGATGCCCTCTGACCTCTATCTATACAGTATATATGAACACACATATACTTGAACACACACAGGTAAATGAATGAATAAGGGGGCTGGAGGAAGGCTCAGCAGTTAAGAGCACTTACTGCTCTTCCAGAAGTCCTGAGTTCAATTCCCTGAAGCCACATGGTGGCTCACACCCATCTGTAATGGGATCTGATGCCCTCTTCTGGTGCATCTAAAGAGAGTAACATACATAAAATAAATAAATAAATAAATATTTTTAAAAAATGGATAAATAAACATAGCCTAACGCATTTTTAAAAGCATATATATATATTCAAGGTATCCAAGATGATGATTGGAGATGTATATATTCAAGGAAAACTCCATGTCTGCAATCCTAGCACTCCAGAGGTGGCAAAAGGGGAATCAGAAGTTCATCCTCAGTCACACAGTAAATTGGAGGCCAGCCTGGGACATAGGAGAACTTATTATCCCTCCCCCACCAAAGAAAGAAAAAAAAAATACCAATGTGTCTAATGATTGCTACAACAGAGTTACCACACACCATCACCTCTAGTAGAGCATCTGTGGTGGAGAGGGAAGGTCTTCAGATGCAGCTCTAGAATGAGCAGTAGATGTCCACAACTTCCTCATCTTAATGTTCAGAGTATGTGCCTAACATCTCCCCATTTGCATCACACACCTAGCCGCTGGACACGCCTCTCAGTACTTGTACAGTTCCATCAGGAAGAGGCCTATAACGTCCTTTAGGCTCATCCATGCTTATTGAATCTCAACCTCACCTCACTTTTCTTCCGATTTTTCGAGACAGGGTTTCTCTGTGTCACCCTAGTTGTCTCAGAACCCACAGAGAACTGCCTTCTCTCTCTTTCCTAAGTGCTAACATTAAAGGTATGTGCCCACCACCTCCAGGCCCAACTTTACTTCTCTTTTAGGAGTTATCACAGGCAATCTGTGAGTGGTGTGTACCTTTAATCCTAGCACTCTCCACTTGGGAAACAGAGACAAGTGGACCTTTGCACATCCGGGGCCAGCCTGGTCTACACAGAGAGTTCCAGGTGAGCCAGAGCTAAATAGTGAGACCATGTCTCAGGGAAGAAAAAATTTAAAAAGAGTTATGTGGCCAGTAGTAGTTTCCTTATCTGATAAAATGCAATAAAATTACAGGGTTACAGGGTGACAGTGGTAATTAAATGAGAGCTATGAAAGGACTTAATTCCTTGAAATTGCAAATCCACCCTGTTGGCATGGTCTTCAGTTATCTTGGAGTCCACATATGAAGAGTAAAAAGCGAGACAACAAAGAACAAAACCTTGTGACTTAAATACAAAAAAAAAAAAAAAAAAAACCCAACAACAACAAAAACTGAATTACTACCTAAAAATAGCCCATCCTTGAGGTTCCCCTCCCACTGGAAAGTTCGGTCAGAATTACAAACCACAGGTGCCAAGAACCTGCTCAAGGTAGGGGAGCGGACAGGGGACAGGAGCGACTCTCAAACTCACAAAAACAGGTCTTGGCCTCAGTTCCTCAGAAGTTTGTGTACCAGAATCAAAGGTCCTTGCAGAACGGATTGGCAGCATTCAGAGTGGTGTGGCTATAGATGGCAAAGATCCTTGCAGATGCACACTGACTCGCATCTGCACCAGAAATATTTAGCATGTTTCATGTTTAGGTTACAGCATCATAGTGAACAAGGAAAAAGGAGTCAAGGGGTCTAAGCAGAGAAGTCATAGGAACAGCTTTTTAATTCTATTGACTTGTCCTAAGGTCAGGTTATATTTTCAGGGGGAAGGTGGTTTTCCCTCTTCCTCTTTAAGGTGAAGGGATAGCCAAGGCACTAAAAATAGAGCACTTCCTCCTTTTTGCTAGATCTTGCCCAATTAAGAAGCTGAGCCATTACATAAACATTCCTGGGCCTCCCAGATGCCATTCTTCTGCTTAAATCTCTCATGACTTTAGTTAGAAAGATAATCACTTCTTTAAGATTATTTATGGCCGGGCAGTGGTGGCCACGCCTTTAATCCCTGCACTTGGGAGGCAGAGGCAGGCGGATTTCTGAGTTCGAGGCCAGCCTGGTCTCCAGAGTGAGTTCCAGGACAGCCAGGCTACATAGAACAGAGTGAGTTCCAGGTAGCCAGGGCTACCCTGTCTCGAAAAGACAAAACAAACAAACAAACAAACAAACAAAAGATTATTTATAAGCTTCAGAGAAATCACAGTAGTGTAGATTGCTCCCTGTTTTTATTAGAAGTATTAGTTAACTCTGGAATTGAGGCTCATTCTTGTAAGACCTAATGATGCATAGCTTTAATCCCAGCACTCCTGAGGCAGAGGCAGGTGGACCTCTGAGTTACATGCCAGCCAGGTCTACATAGCAAGTTCCAGAACAGCCAGGGCTACTTAGTAACATCCTATTTCAAAACAAAGACACAAAGACTCATTCTCCAATATAACTGTTTCCATTCATCTCAGTATTATGTTGTTGTGTAACAGTTTCCTGATAAATTGAAACTATCTATCCATCTGGTTAGCTCTTTAATCAAGAAGGTAAGCAACCCAAACAAGCTTCAGGAAGTTTCTGAAACTGACCAATTCAATAGGCCCCTTTCTGCCAGAGTAAGCAATAAAATCTGGAGTCCCTCTTTCTGGAATGGAGGTAAACAGTGAAGAAGATTCTTTAGCCAAGCAAGCTACGAAGAAGACTCAGAAAAGCCTTGCCACAAAGAATTCTGCCTCTGAGATCAAACCACCTAGGAGAAGCAGAAACCAGCAGAGCTGCCAGGAAGAGGTTTAGACTACAGTTACTTAGAAAGGGCATTCTCCAACCTGTTGAGCCGCCTGCACACTGTGTAGTATACTCCAGGATCCCAGCTACTGTGAGCAGTCATCCATGCTGGGGTGGGCCTTGGTGATGCAGCTGACCTTGAGTCATTGCTGCTCCTGTAAGTAACCCTTTACTCATATTCCTGTAAGAATCCAATAATACTAATTGGTTCACCCAGTTGGACTTTGGTGGGATCTGTACTTTGATCTGTTGTGGATTCCTTTTCTGTGGTGAGTAGATGTGTGTGTAGCATGTCCTCCAGGAAAAGTCCTATCACAAACATGCATGCCTGCATACATGAGTAGGAGTTTATGTGTCTATCTGGGTCTATGTGTCTGTTTATATGAGTGAACAGAATCATCTTGGACATTGTGTTCAAATCCCTGCACATAGCTTTAACAATGTCACAGAGTCTAATCAGATACAATTTATGACTTCAGATCATTCAAAGTCTGAGGCTTACGAAAAATAAATGCAGGCGACATGGAAAGCTTATATACTTATTTAAGATTTAAATAAATAGCCGGGCAGTGGTGGCGCACGCCTTTAATCCCAGCACTTGGGAGGCAGAGGCAGGCGGATTTCTGAGTTCAAGGCCAGCCTGGTCTACAGAGTGAGTTCCAGGACAGCCAGGGCTACACAGAGAAACCCTGTCTCAACCCCCCCCCCCCAAAAAAGATTTAAATAAATAAACAAACAAATAAATTAAGTCAAGAGACCCACCACGTAGAAACTACAGATGCCTATGGACAGAGTAGTATAATATACGAAGTCACAGTAAGCTACAGGAGCCACAGTTTAGGAAGCAGCTGTTCTAAGTTACAAATAAAGGGCAGATATTTTATCAGGGTGTCTGATTTGAATCCAAGGAGCATTCTAGTCTAGTCTACCATTAACATGGTAAGTTAGGCCCCCACATTCGTGCAGTTTGAAATGATAGATTCCTTTGTTTTGATTTGCGATTCTTAATCCAGGCTAACCTACAACTCACAATGTAGCTCAGGAAGACCTGAAACTCATGATCTTCCTACTTCTACCCACTGGATGTTGGGGTTTGTACCATGACTAGTTGAACTTTATGCCTCTAGAGCATGGTTCTCAACCTTCCTAACGCTACGACCCTTTCATACAGTTCCTCATGTGGTGGTGACCTCCAACTATAACATTATTTTGTTGCTGTTTCATAACTGTAATTTTGCTGGTATGAATTGTAATGTAAATATCTGACCTCCCAAAGCAGTCACGATCCACAGGTTGACAACCACGGCTAACAATGATCTGTGATGTGTATATATTTACTCTCAGATGATGTCACAGATATTATCAAATATCTGTAATGAGCAGTTAGCACCTTTTGTCTACCAATTTGAAAGATGCATTACCATTAACTGTAGTCACCTTGCTATGCAATTTTAAGCCTATCACCCTGTTACTATGATCTCATTACAAATTTGTGTGACTTGATTCATGTCTCCTTTTTCTTATCCCTTCCTTCCTACAACTTCCTTGGCTTCTGCTAACTAACTATATTTCAATTTACTGTCTTAGTTCCCGTATATGAGAACATATGGCACCTGCTACTCTGAGCGTAGCTTATTTTACTTAACATGATATCCTCTATATTCAGCTGTCTTGTAACAGATGATGAATGAATTTTTCTGTTATAGCTTATTTTAAAGGCTGAATAGTATCTCTCTCTCTCTCTCTCTTTCTCTCTCTCTCTCTCTCTCTCTCTCTTTCTCTCTCTCTCTCTCTCTCTCTGTGTGTGTGTTGTGTGTGTGTGTGTGCATGTCTCAGGTTAAAATATTTTATCATTTCATTTACTTTATTAATGACTTTTCAATAAAATGCATTTATTTCTTATTTAATACTTATTATTTATTATACACTTATTGTGTAAGTGTGCTGAGAGTGTACATCACAAACGGGGTGATCAGAGGACAACTTTCTGGAGTCCTCACCTTCCACTTGTACTGTGTTCTTACTGTGCTGTGTTCTCCAGGGCAGCTGGTTTGCCAGCTTCTGGGTGATTCCTCTTTCTCCACCTGCCATGTCACTACAGACCCACTGGCCTACCAGACGTGTGTAGCTGCATTAGGCTTTTTTCTTATTTATTTGTAATGTGGGTTCTATGAATTGAATTTGGATGGTCAAGCTTGGGCAACTCTTCCTTTACTTGCAGGGCTATCTTCCCAGCATCCTTTACTTTTTTGTTTTTGTTGTGTTTTGTTTGAGACAGGGTTTCTCTGTGTAGTACTGGCTGTCCTGGAACTCACTCTGTAGACCAGGCTTGTCTTGAACTCAGAGATCCACTGCCTTAACCCCAGTATCCACATGGAGGCAGCAGATCTCTGGTAAGTTCAACATTCCCAAAGTTCTGTTCCTCTAGAACATTGGTTTTTGACCAATGGGTCTTGGCCCCTTTGGGGTCTAATGACTTTCATAGGGCTTGCTTAAGACCATCAGAAACCGCAGATATTTTTAACAGAAGCAAAGTTACAGTTATGAAGTAGCAAATGAAAATAATCTTTGTAAGTATGGTTGGAGGTCACCACAACATTATAAAGGTTGAGAACCACTGCTCTAGAGAGCCCTGACTAATACAGGTAGCCATAAGTTAGATCACCTAGAACCAAATTTTAGCTTTGCTCTGGAGGCAAAAAAGCATAAGATAAAAATTTCCCAGAAAGGTGGCTGTCTTCTATGCAGTCTGTGCCTTGGGTTTCCTTTCATGAACAACATTGCAAAAAGGGACTTGAGACTAGCAAATCTTCTGTTCCTTGGCTGTCCTGGAACTCCCTATATTGATCAGGCTGGCCTTGAACTCACAGAGATCCACTGACTGCCTTCCCAATATCCTGGGATTAAAGGCATTGTACCATCATGCCTGGCCTATATATCAACAAGTTTTGCATTTGAAACGTCCTCTTTGCTTTTGGACTGCTATAAATGAATGTAGTAATAATTAATCATTGTCCTGGAGATTGTCGAGGATGCCTGGGATTTGGGGGTGGGAAGATGCTGTCCTATCCCCAAGGTGGAATTCAACATTTTTTGTTTTAGAATCTGTTCACTTGGGCAGACTCCTCCTGTAGTAAAGCATTCAGAGAGGAGAGGGTGAGTTTTGAGGCAAGGTGGAGAGAAAGCACCAGCTGAGAAAACTATGACTGAAGTCTTTCCATTAACTGTTGGGGGCAGGCAATTGTGAGTGCAAGTGTCCAGCAAAGATGACAGCAACATCTTTCAGAAGTAGACACTACCCAGTCATCAAAAATGAGCCATCTCTGGGACCAGCAGACAAGAGAAAAATGATAGTCACGGAGAAAAACAAGGGTGGGGACCCTACAGAGACCAACTGTACCTTCATTTTATCAGGAACTGGAATCAGCTGGGTCTGTGACCGAGTCCTTAGCCAGAGTAGTTCTGGAGAATTCAGATTAGAGTGGTGTGTGTGTGTTGTGTGTGTGTGTGTGTGTGTGTGTGTGTGTGTGTGTGTGTAGATTTTTCTAACAGCTACATCAAAACATTTAAATGAAATCTGTGCACAGAGCCATTCTGAAACCCTGAGCAAATTCATTCGTTTTTTTTTTTTTTTTTTTTTTTTCCTGCTGTGAGCAATGTTGTTATTACATCGAGTGCTTCCTCTCTTTGTTTGCTCTCTGAGCCAACCTTTGTCCCTGCTGCCCAGACATTCGTTTTCCTGGTAGGACAGACACTTCCAGTTCTAGAGGATAACAACATGAGTAACTGGAGACTCGAGGTGGGAGTTACCACCACGTATGCACCCCTAGTGCTTGACTGCCAGACAGGGTCCTGGACTTGGGAATAGTGGCTGCTAACCCTGAGGTGTCTAGAAACTCATCTGGCTTCCGATGGGACTGCTGCCTTCCTGGGGCCGGGTTTACACCTCTGTAATCTGGAAAATCCCAGAAGCCTCATGATCATTCTTACTGTAAGCAGTTGGAGAACAGTTTTTTTTTTTTTTTTTAAATCCTGATTCTTTTGAAGTCGAGTTGAAAGAAGAAGAGAGGAAGGCATTGAGAAAAGCAGGAACTATTCGAGGAGGTGGCTCCCTGCAGGGGAAGTTCAGGGGCAGCTTCTGAGCACATCATCTCTCTAATGGGTCCCTTGTTCCCACCTATCCCACTGCCTGATTTCCTTGAGTAGAGATTAATGACCAATGGCTTCTTAAAAGGCACTATCTCTAGAAAGAGCCGAACGCCATCCACATATTGGTTGACTTCTTTTAACTCGTCATTAAATTAGAGGAGGGAGCATTAGGGGGCCAGTACTCTGTCTGATCTTTCATTTCTAGGGAAGAAGATGCTTCCAGGACGCAGTGCCCCGAGCTGTGATGCAGAGCAGTCATGAGACGGTCACAGTCCTGCTGCAGCTCTTAGTCAGTGTGTCCCCACAGAAACCCTGCTGAGGGGTGTAGGGCTGAAGATACAGCCAAGAGTAATGTAGATTGCCTCAATGCAAGGTGGTATGGAGTGGGGCTGGGGGTAGGAGTTGATCTATAAAGCTTCAGAGCCAAAATAGAAACAAACAAACAAACAAACAAACCAACAACAAAATCATTCAAAAGTTTGAGGAAGAAAGCTGCACCATGAGCCATCTAGTATCTGACAAAAGGTCAAGGTGCTTGAATTGAACTTTAGAGAATGATTCAAATCCTGCCAGCTCTGCCAGCTTGGAGCCAGAACCCTGGGACCTAAGACACACTGGTGAATGTGATGCCTTCATCTAATGGTCCTGGAGACTAGAATTGATCACTCTGACATGTTAGCTACAGTTTTCAGTCCTAAGAAATACAAAAATGCCTGTCATCCACAGACTGACTTTTCAGAAATCTAGTAAAATGGTACGAAGTTGTGTAGCTCTGTGACTTCCTCGAAAGATCCTTTTTTCCCCTCCTCGGAGTGAATGTGGAATTATTAAGGCAAAATGAGACTAAAGTTGGAGGGTTCCAAGGGAGAAGTACCCTCATCTCACCATCTTGATGAATTTCCCATCATACATCTTGTGTTTGTTTCATTGTTCCATTATATGGTATCACTGAAGGACCAGTTCACCTGCGTCTGAGTTTAGCAGTAAGTTTTGCTGTGTTTTTTTAACTTCTGAACTTCAACAGAAAATTTTTCTTTGTTTGTTTCTTTTTCTTTCTAATTTTTGAGACAAGGTACCATTATGTAGCTTTGTCTGAACTGGAACTCACAGCTGGTGTCGAACTTCCTCGGGATCTGCTTGCCTCTACCTGGATACTGTGGTTAAAGGTGTTAAGGACATGCCTGGCTTCTTTAATTTAATTAGTTAATTAATATTAATTAATTTTGATGTGCATGAATGTTTTGACTTCAAGTATGTCGTTGCACCATGCATCTGCAGTTCCCTCAGAGGCCAGAAGAAAGTGCTGGATCCCCTATGGGGCTGGAGATCGTTACAGACCATTGTTAGCTGGCATGTGGTAGTATGAATTGAAGCCTGGTTTTCTAGAACAGCCAGTGCTCTTTATTTTTAAAATATGTTTTTAGGCTTATTTATTTGATATGTGACTGTATACCACTTGAGTACCTGAGCGTTACATAAGGTTGTTTGCCAACCCATGGGTGCTGGGAATTGAACCCAGGTCCTCTGCAGGACAAGTTCTCTCAACTGTTGAGTCATCTCTCCAGCTCAACGCTTTCTTAAACTGCCCCTGAGAGAGCAAGGGAAATTAGTAGCAATTTTCAGATTACTGGAAGAGGCCAATCAATTTTTTTATTATTTTATTTTTTTGGTGGGTCTCATTAGGACTATTCCCTGTACTCTCCAATCATTTTAATTTAACAAGTGGTCTGTCTCAACTACTGTCTGCCGTCTACATATCAATATCTCGTCTATTTTGGTTTACTTTATTTTGTTAGTTTTTGCAGGCTTGGATTTAAAATTTCATGCTCGTTAGACAAACACTCTACCTTCCAGTTTTTATTTTGACACATAGTCTCATTATGTTGCTCTCAGGTTGACTTTGAACTCTCTCTATAGCCCATGCTGTACTGAATCTATGTGTCTCCTGGTCAGTCTCCTGACTAGCTCAGACCACAGGCCTATGACACTGGGACCAGCTTATGTAATATATTTTATATATGAATTGACATGTTGCACACAGAAATGAATGTGATTCATTTTCCAGTTGCAAATGCACTAACACAAACAGCAACCAGATCAAGAAATGAATATGAACACTGCCAGAAACCCAGCTATGATTCCGAGTTCCTCTAAGAAAAAGCCTCAATAGCATATGTTAATTTTCCAGATTTGAGAGGTTTTTTTTTTTTTTTTTTTTTTTTTATAAACAAGAACACATAGTTCCCTACTTCTTTCTGTCTGCATTGCTTACTCTGTTTACTGAAGCCATTGTCTGATCTGTGCTTGTAGATCACTTACTGCAGTGCTATATAATATATTTCTATGTGTGAATGAGCTGCTATTTGCTTATGTGTCTATATCTGGGATTTAGACAATTTCCAGTTTTGGACCACTATACATGGTGCCACTATGAACAGTTGTTTGGGTCTCTTGGCAAACAAGGCTACACATTTGTATTGTTGTATACCTGGGAGAGAAAGTTCTCCATCTATATTTATTTGAACTTTATAAGTGTATGCTTCTGACAGCTAATATGAACAGGTGTCTGAAAGATTCAAAGGTCACAACAGAGTGTTCAATAAAACAGCTAGCTGTCCTGATAGGTGGTGGTGGTGGCAATGGTGGTGGCAGTGGTGGTACTTGCCTTTAATCTCAGCTCTCGGGAAGATGCAGACGAAGGTGGCTTTCTGTGAGTACGAGGCCAGCCTGGTCTACAGAGTGAATTCTAGGACAGCCAGGGCTACATGGAGAAACCTTGTCTTGAAAAAACAAACCAAAGCAAAACAAACAAACAAAACCCAAAAAAAACAAACTCATAGCTGTCCTTTCTGGCTGTTTCCCAATCACTCCATCTTCTTTCAAAGAAGCATGCTCTCAATGGTTTCGTGTGGGTTCATTTTTTTCTTTCTTGGAAGTACCTGGGTTTGTCAGTTACAATTGTGGCTTTCAAATCATACCCTAACAGGCATTCTTCTAGAAATACTAAAACATCTCCTATGTGCAGCATATGTCTGGTTTGGTTTCTGTCTCTACTCTTTCACTGGTATGTCTGTTTAATTGTTCTTGTTGTTGTACTGGTTTGGTTTTGTTTTTGAGACAGCACCCTGTATAATCCATGCTGTCCTCCTAATTGCTATGTAGCTGAGGATGACTTTGAACTCTGATCTTCTGCTTCTACCTCCCAAGTGCCAGGACTGCAGGTGTGCACCACGATGCCTGGCTTCTCACGGGCTAAGGTCCCAAACTCACAACACAGACTTAAAGGCAGTGCTAACTGAATCCAGAAAAGCAGATCTATTATTTGGGGTTTTGGTGAGAGTTGGGAGTGAATCTGATTTTCTGACTCCAAAACTAAGTTTAGTTTTTCCCTGCCCCCACCCCCAAGGAATTTAGAGACTCTCTGGAAGTGGCAATGTGGAGCCAGCTGATGCCTAAGATTGGGCTGCTCAATGGAAGCTTGTGGACCAGAACTACTTCCTTGGTCAGCAGAGCTCCAGTGCACAGGTTTAGCAGGGTCTTGACAAGGCAGGGGAATCCAACTTTTCCCAGCAAAGCGATGCCATCCCATGCCTATTTTCTGCTCAGTTAGATGAGTTTGGGTATTTGGTTTTACTTCTTCCCAAAGAGCTACCAAAAATGATATTAAAAATAAAGTTAGGGGCTGAAGAGATGACTCAGTGGTTAAGAGCACTGACTGCTCTTCCAAAGGTCCTGAGCTCAATTCCCAGCAACCACATGGTGGCTCACAACCATCTGTAATGGGATCCAATGACCTCTTCTGGTATGTATCTGAAGACAACTACAGTGTACTCATAAATATAAAGATAAATTATTTAATAAATAAATATTTCTAAAAAAAAAAAATTAAAGTTAGGGCCTGAGCAGTGGTGGCATGTGGCTTTATTCCCAGCACTCAGAAGGCAGAGGCAGGAGGATCTCTATGTGTTAAGAGGCCAGCCTAGTCTAAAAAGCAAGATCCAGGACAGCCAGAGCTACACAGAGAAACTCTGTCTCAAAAACAAACAAACAAACAAACAAATAAAATAAAGTTAAAGACTCCCCAAATGACTCAGTAGGGAAAGAGGGGCCTGTCACTGAGTCTAATGACTTAAGTTTGATTCTGAGGATACACGTGGTGGAGGGAAGGAACCCCCAATGAACGTGGAGGAGTTGTCCCCACCACCACCTCGTAATTAAAAAAATTAAGTTGATCAAGCATGGTGGCAATTGCTGTCATTCCAGCACCTAAGGAGGTGGAGGTAAAAAGATCCCAAATTCAGGGCCAACCTGGGCTACATAGTTACTTCCTAGTGTTATACAGCTAACCCTGGTCCAGTCCACTCCTTTGTTTATTAGCTGGAGGTCTAATGCTTTCTCCTATCACCTTTCCCCCACCCCTGAATTTTTTTTTCTCTCTCACTTCTTTTGGTTTCCTTTCTCTGCTTGTCACCTTTTTCCATTCTCTTGGAAAATCAGCAAAGACTTTCCCTGGGGGTCTGCAGCTGGGCCTTTGTGCTCAGAAGAGATGAGAATGCTTCTTTATATTTACTCCAGGGGCTTCCCAAGGGGAATGGTCACTTGGCTGGGGCATTGTCCTCGGTGGGTGAAGTCATGATGCCTCCCCAGCAGGAGGGGCACCCCGGAGCTTGTTTGCCTGGATAAATCCTCTTCAGCATGAAAACGGCCCAGTAAAGAAGGTTTTGCCAGGCTGGTGACATAGCTTAGTTGGTAGAGTGCTTGCCTAGCCTGGAGAATCCCTGTATTTGATCCTCAACTCCTATAATCAAGGCAGGTGTTGCATCCTTGTAATCTCAGCTCCCAAGGGCTAGATGGGGAGGATCCATAATTCAAAGCCCCCCTCAGCTAATTTAAGGCCCACTGGGAGCTACAGGAGACTCTGTCTCCAGAAATATTACTATTGTTATTACTCCTCTCAAGTGAGGAACTTGATCGCAGGAGCTGAACACTACACACAAGCGCATGTCACGAAGAAAAGTGAAACTAGAGTATTCTTCAGCTTTTTCATTTCTATATTTTTATTTTCTTATTTTATGTGTTGTAGTCCTGGAACTAATTTTGTAGGCCGGGCTAGCCTTGAACTCAGAGATCCTCCTGCCTCTGCCTCGCAAGTGCTGGGATTAAAGGCGTGTGCCATCATCCATTGTTTCATTTCCCCCCCTTCCCTTCTCCCTCTTGTTCCAGCTCGACCCTGCTCAGTTGGCTTGCTCTGGTCCAAAGGTTTTTTATTTATTTATTATATGTAAGTACACTGTAGTTGTCTTCAGATACCCCATAAGAGGACATTAGATCTCAATACAGATGGTTGCTGGGATTTGAACTCAGAACCTCTGGAAGAGCAGTCAGTGCTCTTAACCGCTGAGCCATCTCACCAGCCCTCATTTTTGTTTTTGAAAAGTCCCATGGGGCCACAAGTTTTTAGTCCCAGCAGTTGGGAGACAGAGGCAGGGGGATCTTTGTGAGTTCCAGGTCAGCCTTCCTCACACTGAATGAGTTCCAGGATAGCCAAGGCTTCATAGTGAGAGTCTGTCTCAAAAGCACCTGCACTCCCCATCTTCCCTCTCCTCTCTCCAAAAAGGAAAAAGAGCTTCTTATAGCCCTAGCCAATCTGAAACTTGATATGCCAAGAATGACCTTGAACTCTTGATCCTTCTGTCTCCACTTGCTGGGCACTGGGACTACAAGCCTGCATCACCACTTCGCTATATTGAAGTTGTGCTAGGCTTCAAACTCATCCCTCATGGATGCTAGGCAAGTGCTCTGCCCACTGAGCTACATCCCCGGTCTCCACACACCTGACTTTTATGTGTGTGTCTTATAATTCTTTGAGACTTGGCTACTTATTCCAGGTGATTATTATTTTCAGTGGAATCAAAACTAAAGCAGCTTAGCAATTAAAATAGTATCAACAAGAGAAGAAGCTTAAAGAACAAGAGGAAAGGCATTCTCAGAGAGAGGGAGTCCCTGCCCTTGGGTGTGGCCAGCTTGTTCTGGACAGCCCATCAATCAATATGGAACGTTCTGTACATGAGGCAGAGAGCTGTGGACAGCTGACCTGCCTGTCAGCAAGTGGAGTCCAAGAGGGAAGTTGTGACAAATTTTCAGTGAGGGACAGAATGCCCTGGAACTGGATGGAGTCTGTCATGCCCAGGGAAGGGCAAAGGGTTCTAATAGCTGAGAAGACAGCTAACTACTCAGCTATCTTGAAAAAGAAGCCCAACCCCCAGAGTTAGTTTGTTTACTTGTTTATAATAGTGGCTCAATAGTAGCCCATTAAAAGCTCAATAGTAGCTTTGAATTTCCTATGTAGCCAAGGTTAGCCTCAAACTCAGAATCTTCCCTTTACCTCCCTTTACCTCCCAAAAATACAGACAGTGGCTTCCATGTCATTTAAGACACCAAAGGTCATCTTAAAGGATGGTGCCACCTTGAAGAATTTAAACATGGCACTGAAGAAGAGGCAAGAGCTGACGTGGTGGTACATCTCTGCAATCCCAGCACTGGGGAGGCAGAGGTTGGCAGATGGTGAGCCTCAGCCCATCTGGGTTTCTTTAAAAACACAGTCCAACTGCCTTTCTTAAAAAGCAAAATAGGGAGCTGGAGGTATGGCTCTGTGGATAGGTACACTTGCTTCCAGGCCTGGCAGCCCGAGTTCAGTCCCCTGGTCTACATAGAAGGAAATGATGGACTCCCTTGGGTTGTTCTCTGAGCTTCATGTGGGCACTTTAGCATTTGTGCATACATGCTCAGAATAAATAAGGAAAGTAAATTTTTAAAATTAAACAACAGCTGGACAAAATGGCACCTACTTTTAATCTCAGCACACAGGAGGCAGAGACAGACAGATCTGTAACTTTTGAGGCCAGCCTAGTCTATATCATGAGTTCCAGGACAGCCAGAGCTTCATAGTGAGACCCTGTCTCAGATAATTAAGCTTCTGACAATTCTGACCTGTGCTACCAGTTCTTGGGAAGGATGCAGGAAGGCCAATGCCACCCTCAAGTCCTGGGCACCCTGAGATATAGGAGACTTTATTTTAAACAAAGAAAAAGACTCAAGCCAGGAACAGAAGTCAATTAAGGCTGGCTAGTGACTTCAAGTATCTCTTCCAGGGGTTTTGAAGAGCTGTCTTTAGTTTCTGCAAACTAAAGATTTGAAATGTCTAGTGGCTACTGTTCCTGACTCATAAACTCTGAAGTCCTACTCTGTTTTGGGCCTCTTGTGTCATACTCATAGAGACAACCAAGGATGAGCCAGAGAGATGAGGAGGGAGCCAAGAAGCAGGAGAGAGCTGCCAGGGTCACATCAGTTTCTCACACATTCGAGGGGGCAGTTGAAGGGTGAATACTATGACTCCCAGGAGTGTGCCTGCTCAGGCCCCTCTGTCTGGTATTTCTGTCTGGTCTCATGCATCCCCACCCTGTGCAGCTGTCTACACGGGTGTTCACAGCTAGTGTGTGCAGCGTCTGTCAGAGGGCCTGAACTCAGCGGCTGGCAAAGGGCCTGGATGTAACCTTTGTTTTCTATCTGCTGGACTTTGTCTTCCGACTTTGTTCTTAGTGTTATTCCACTGATCCAAACTTTTAAACTTTCAGGAACCAAATGTGCTCTTAGGATGTGGCTAACAGGATGTTTTCACAAAGCTATTCCAATGCTAAGGTTGTGAAAGTGTCTACAATTGTTCCAGCACTTTTTATGAATTTACATGTAATTCTTTTTGAAGATGTGTATAGGTGGCAGCGGGGGGGGGGGGGGGGCAACCACATACCATGGTGTGCTTGTGGAGGTCAGAGGGCAACTTTGTGGAATTGTTTTCTCTCCTCCCATCTTTATATGGGCTATGGGGACTAAATTCAGGTCATCAGGCTTAAATAGCCATCTTTCCTGTCCTAGACCTGTCTAAAACGTTTTTGAATGTGTTTTCTATGTGTATGTGTTCATGCACATGTACATGCACACGCATGCACATGTGTGTGCACAAACATGGAGATTAGAGGACATCTTGTGGAAGTGGCACCTCTTTCCACCATGTGGATCCCAGTGAGCTCAAGCAGTAAGGCTTTGGGGCAAGCATCTTCATTGGCTGAGACCATCTTGTTCTGATGCAGATAGTAAGATAGGGGTCAGGTATATTTTTCTAACTGTCATCTCAGACCACTTATGAGTAACCCACCTGTCGTCCTTGATGGAAAAGTCTTTTCAGGGATGCACTTCATTCATTGTTGTGAGTGAGGTATGTATGTTCAATTCTCCTCTCATACTTTGTGTTTAAATATTTCCCTTACATTTGCTTTGTAGTATTTAATAAGTGCTACAACTACTTTGCTATTGTTTTACATGCTAAAGAACTCTCCATGTGACAAAGAATGGAATGATACTGCGTTAATAGATTTGCCCAAAATCTCCATTGAAGACACAATCTTATATTGTCTTTTAGTATTGAATAAGGATTCTTCATTTACGATTCACAAGTGCATAAGCATGCATGCAATACTTACAATTTTTTTCGTTGTTACAAATGCGATTAAAATATTTATTTATTTTGCTGGATGTGGTGACACATGCCTTTAATCCCAGTACTCAAGAGGCAAAGACAGGAAATTTTCTGTGAGCTCATGGCCAGCATGCTCTACAAAGCAAGAACCTGTCCAGTCAGGGCTACACAGTAACATACTGTGTCAAAATACAATAGATATGCATACGTGTGTGTGTATATATATATGTATCTATATACGAATGAGTGTTTGCCTTCGTATATGTTATGTACTATGTGCATACTTGGTGTCCTTGGAGGCCAAAAGAGGGCATCCCCCTGGAACTGGAATTACAGATGGTTCTAAGTCACCGTGAAGGTACTGGAAATTGAACAGGAGTCCTCTGGAAGACCCATCTCTCCCCAATCCTGGATTTTTTATTTTTTAAAAAATTATCTATTTCATATATATGAGTACACTGTAGCTGTCTTCAGACACACCAGAAGACGGCATCGGATTCCATTACAGATGGTTGTGGAAGTTCTCTTAAGCACTGAGCCATCTCTCCAGCTTGACTTTTTTTTTTTTTTTTAAGATGTCATCTCAGGGGCACTGACTAAGAGCACTGACTGTTCTTCCAGAGGTCCTGAGTTCAATTCCCAGCAACCACATGGTGGCTCACAGCCATCTGTATTGGGATCAGATGCCCTCTTCTGGTGTGTCTAAAGATGTCATCTCAGGCTATCTTGGAATATATTTGGGTCTTTAATACATGGTGAGCCTCCTGCTCCAGCTTTCTAAAATTACAAGGGGGTAAGCCATAAGTCATCACATCCAGCTGTGACAGGACTGTTTTGAAACTGTAATTTTCTATTAGTTATTGCTGGATCCATTCCGTTTGAACAATAACTGTTATTCTGCATCATTACAGTTGGGTAAGGCTGTTCTTTACGCGAGGTGCGATGGTGCACATACTTTCAGTATCAACACTGAGAAAGCTGAGGGATGACAGATTTGAGACTCTGTAAGAAGACTGTCTCAGAAATGCAAGGGTTGGGGATATGGCTCTGTAATAGAGTGTTTGCTGTGTTGTCTAGGCAGGCAAGGCCCTGAGTTCAATAACTAGCTACACACACATCACACACACACACACACACACACACACACACACACACACGCCCCACAGACTACTCTGGAATGCCACTGTACTGAGATCTTAGGATTCCTGGTGGTTCTTCTTCACTTTGCTGCTTGTGCCAATGCTATGGTCACTCATGCCATTCCTGTCCTCTCCCCAACAGGGACAGCTTAGAAAGGGGCAGGAACAGTTGCAGAAATGTTTAAAGCCAGAGGTATATTGCTAACAGTATATTGTCGAAAACAAACAGGCACACTTTAGATGCCCAGTGTCTGTCAATTCTTAGAGCATCACTAGTTTTTCAGTTAGAGCAAGACTTTGGGGTTATAGTTGCTTCTCTTTGCTTATTAGTTCTGTGAATGTAGACAAGTGACTTAATCTCTACAAGTTCTGGTTTTTCTCATTGGAATATAGAAAAGAAAATCCAGTCCACAAATTGCCTTGAAGCACCAAGTTCTTACAGGTCCTATGATGGCTTCGTTCTTTACTTTTCTTTATTTTTAACTTGCTGGGTGTGGAGGATGACCCTGAATCCCAAGGATCCCAGTTCCTCTGCCTTGGCCTTCCAAGGCCTGGGATCACAGACATGTTGCCACCATACCAGATTTTATGCAGTGCTGGATATGGAACCCAAGTTCCTGTATGCCAGGCAAGCATGGAGCCTCATCCTCAAGCTGGCTTTGCTTTTACTCAACACTTACTTACAGAATGTGACATGCATCAGACATAGTCCTTTAAGCACCGAGAAGAGCAGAGGCAAGGACATACAAGGTCTGGATGTCTGTGGGCTAAATTTCGAAAGAGCACAGTAGGGCAACAGGCATAGCTTTGTCAGTACAGTTTGCCTTACAAGTATGAGAACCTGAGTGTAATCTCCAGAAATCCATTTTTAAAAAGAAAGAAGAAGGCCTGGTTGTGGTGGCACATACCTTTAATCCCAGCAGTTGGGAGGTAGAGGCAGGCAGATCTCTTTTGGCTTTGAGGCCAGTCTGGTCTACAGAGTTAGTTCCAGGACAACCAAGGCTACATAGAGAAACAAATACCAGCCTAACAAACAAAACAACAACAAGAAGAAAAATTGCTTCCAGCTCCATCAAAAAGTAACAGCAAATAATAAACAAGTTAGTCATTTCAATAAACAGATTCCATGGTGGGTGGCAGTCACTGGACAGCATTCAGTTTTAGACAGGTTTATTAGAGAAGGGCTTCCCCCACCCCTTTACTGTGTTGGATGTTCAATCCAGGAATTCCCTTAAATTACACAAGTGCATGCACTCACACTAAGTTATGTCACCTTGTCGCTTAGTCCCAACTGAGAAAGTAGTGTGTATGACTGAGTCCCTCATCTTGAGGGAGGTACAGATAAGATAAAGATCAGGAGAAAGAACATTCCAGAGGCAGGGGTAGCAGCAAGGGCAAATGTTCAGAAGAGAGTCTGAGGAGGTGTCTGGTATTGGAGGGATTGATGTCTACCACTCTCCTAAATTCTACCACTACTCTGTGTCAGGGTTGCTCAGTCCACACTGGGATGCAGTTGGTGCTTTAAGTAACTACCGTGATGGTTATCAAGAATTCAGCCCTGGCACTGGAGAGCTGGCTCATCCATTAAGTGCACTGGTTGCTCTTCCAGAGGTCCTGAGTTCAATTCCCAGCAACCACATGGTGGCTCACAACCATCTATAATGGAATCTGATGTCCTGGCACACAGGTGTACATGCAGATAGTGCAGATAGAGCACTCAATACATAAAATAAATCTTAAAAAAAAAGAAAAAAGAATCCAGCCCCTTCAGGTTCCAGTTCCCACTGCTAGAGTGAGGGGAATGTATCTCTTCCTAAAGACAGCACCACAAACCACTGCCCAGGTCCACCATCCACATCCAGAGATGACACTGGAAGGATTGGGGTGTGCAACGTATTTTCCAGTTCCCTCTTTCCCAATACACTACATCTGTCTGTATCACTTCTTCCAACCCTGCCTTTTCCCCCATAACAAGGGTTAAAGGGTGATCTAAGATCAAGGATTTTCTATTATCGCTTCTAAATCATATGCTCCTGCTGCCTCTTCCTCTTCCTTCTCTTCTTATCTTTTTAAGACATAGTCTTGGTGCTGGAGAGATGGCTCAGTGGTTAAGAGTACTGAAGGCTCTTCCAGAGGTCCTGAGTTCAATTCCCAGCAACCACATGGTGACTCACAACCAGACACAGTCTTGTTCTATAGACCTGACTGGCCTCAAACATTTGGCAATCTTCCTGACTCAGTCCCCTGAGAGCTGGGATGGATACAGGCACATGTGACTTCTTAGGTTTTTTTTTTTTTTTACTTTTCTTTTGCTGTGATAAAACACCATGACCAAGGCAAGATTATTTATAGAAGACTTTATTTGGCCTGAAAGTCCCTGAAGGTTTGTTTATAAAGGAGCAATATAGTAAGATCAGGAAGCTGAGGACTTCCATCTTGAATCATAATCTTGAAGTCGAAAGTGAATTTGAAAGGGGAAGAGTGAGCTCAAAATGGCAACTTCTTAAACTATCAAAACCCAACACCAGTGACATATCTGCTCCAGCAAGACAACACCTCTTTAAACCTCCCCAGACAGTGACACAAACTGGAGACCAGGTATCCAAATACTCAAGACAATGAGGGTCATCTCATTCAAACGATCGCAGCAAGAGCCATGTACTGAGCTCCATACATACTTTCTTTAGGTAGACTGGAAGCCACCTAAGCTCCGACGCCATCTCTTCCTCTCCATTCACATCAGTGTACCGGAAGCTTATAGAGGCCAGTTCGAGTCTGTATTTCATATAAACTCAGCAGTTAATTCTGAGGTTGGTACAGACTCCACTGGGTAACCACTGGGCTCTGTTTATTCATGAGAACAGGTTTCATAAATAGTATTCAATAACTATGTAAACATCATATCACCAGCCTTCAGTGTTCTGATCAATACAGCACTAACTAACAGTCGTCTCTCCAATGGGTATCTATTAGTTGATTGGACTTGTTGAAAATCAATCATTCTACTACTGTAAAGAGTCAGGCAGTGCTGACCTGTGTCCAATATTCCACTGGCAGGTGCTTGTATATTATTTGATCTGAATATGGACCAGGGCTTTTACATGCTATGCAGGTGCCCTGCCACTCAGTTACACTCAGAATCAATCCCTCACTGGCCCTTTTGAAATACACTATTATTTCTTTTCTGTAGTCTTTGAAATAATAAATAAATAGATGAATAAATAAATAATAAATGAGATGACACACAAACATGCTTGATGGTCACATCTGTGATACCCCAGAATGATAGAAAAACTGGCACCAAAGGAGAACACAATGAAGAGCTCAGCTGTGGGTGCTGGAAGGACAGAATGGACCACTGAAAATGGCAGAAGCCCAGGAGTTTTTGTGGGAGTCAGTTCAGAAGGTAGGGCCTGGGTATCCAACTCCATCTTCGGTTCCAGGGTGGGTGAGCCCACTGAGCCAACTCACCAGCCCTGTGTTTTGTTATTAAAGACAGCTGCGCTGATAAAGGGAGATGTAGGAGTTTGAGTTCTGTACTTTTCTTCTTCCATGTAAGGTTCCCGGCCTTCCAACTACTGAATATGACTTTGGGAATAGTCTATAGACTTAAACAACTAAAATGCAGTCATTTTGATTTGGAGTGTGCTCTAAAATAGTGAGAGATACTTTTTACAAGAAGAGAGAGCTGAGCAATTTACAGCCACCTGTAATGTCAGTGCTCAGGAATTGAGGCAGGAGGATTGCTGCAGGATTGAGGCACAGACAGACACTGGAGTGCCAGATTTACAAGCCATGGGATGCCAAGGATTGTGTGCAAACCTTGGAAGCTGGAGAGAGACAAGGAGTTTTCCTTGTTTCAGAGGCAGCAGGCCCCTGCTGACAACTGGGTTTCAGGCCTCCTGCCTCTAGAAACATGAGGGGTGGGGGGGGAGGCGGTGAAGAACATATTGTTTTATTTCATTTTCTGATAGAGGGTTTCTCTGTGTAACAGCCCTGGCTGTAATGGAACTCACTCTGTAGACCAGGTTGACCTTAAACTTACAGAGATCTGACTGCCTCAATTTTATTGTTTTAAACTGCCAGGTTTGTGGTACCTTGTTACTACAGCCCTAGAAGGCTAATATAGGATAAAAAACATCAATTAAATTTATGCTGAAAAAAAAAAAGATATATGATGATAGAATGCCATCCTTCCCTGGACACACACTGCTGGGACTGGAATAAGGGAAGGGTCATACTGTGTCAGGAGTCATGTTTGTGTCAGGGACCACACACACGCACACACACAGAGGGGGAGGGAGGGAGGGAGGGAAGAAGGGAGGAAAAGAAAGAGAGAGGATGAATATGCTTTTTATATACCCAAACAGTACATACCTTTGGGGCACATTTTGGGTCATTGTCGTTACTAAATTTTATTTTTTCAGCTGTCAAATAAGCAAGCAGAGAGGAACGACAGTTAGACGGGGAATGCACCTGGAAAAGGCTTTTTTTTAAAACTTCATTTCCATGTTTCAAACTGTTAGGTCCCAAGTGCACGAAGAAGTTTCAGGCCCCCAGCATGTGTGCGGTGGACAGCAATGAACAGAACACGAGACAACAGCGACAGCATGAGAGGCCAGCTGAACATGTGTGCGGTGGACAGCATGAACAGAAACGAGACAAGCAGCCTGAGAGCCTGGAACAGGTTTCTGCACTATCATTAAATGAGGAGAAACATCCATTCTTCTAAACTTTACATCAATTTGATTAGATCTCCTTAAATTGGTAAACTGGTGATGGTGGCATGTGCCTTTAATCCCAGCACTCCAGAGGCAGAGATAGGCGGGTCTCTGAGTTCAAACCCAGACTAGTCTACTGAGGGAGTTCCTGAACAGCCGGGCTACACAGAGAAACCCTTTCTTCAAAAACAAAAAACAAAAACCACAATCGGCAGTTGGGTGTGGTGGTGCACAGCCCTGTAATCTAGTCCTTGGGAAGTAGAGGCAGGAGGATCACAGTTATCTTTGGCCACAGAGACCGCCTGCTCTTTTTGGATGATCTGAGTAACACACATACACAACACACACACAACAATCTTAACAACAGAGATCTTGATCCATGGTAATGGTTTTAAAAATCATCATTCTTATCAGGAGCCCTATCCCCTCAGTTTGTAGGAGATTAGAACACTTACTGATAACTTCATTATTTCATCAGCTCCTGTAGCCTCATGATTAATATTTTTGCAAGGCAAACATATAATGAATGTATTTTTGAGGTACATAGGTACACTTTTCACACTTGACTTCTAATTCTCTTCCTAGAAAGGTAGACCAAAAGAAATTCTACAGTTTCAAATCTGAATTCTTAAAAATAGTCATCCATTAACAGCGTGCTTTGACCTTCTCTGAATCCTACTCAAATCAAATTCCGTTTTTTCTTTCTTTAATTAGAATTTGTAATTCCAGTAAAGACAAAGTTTTTTTTTTTCCCCAAAGGTTTGTTCCTGGATGGATCGAAGATCTTTTATAATGAAAATGACAGAAGATAGAATTGCTTCAGGTAAGCCTTTTGTGAGTAAACAATGTTTATAATTTGCTTATCTCACTGTCTGTGTACTGATTTCAGGGCCTGCGGTTTAAACTTAAGTTCATTAGTTGATGCAATCAAATTAACGGTATTTAATGAACTAAAGAAGTCAGTGTGAGCTTTGGGAGGGATTTGAGGAACACAAGTTCCGTCTGTCAGTCTGTCCTTCTATCTATTTATCCATCCATCCTACTGCCCCTCTGAAACTCTTGTAAGTGATGATAATTTATCTACCAGTAGCTTTAAAACAAAGCTGCAAAGCCCGAGTACTTTCGTTCATTCTCTCTGTGTTGTCTGAGTCCTCTAGGGCCAAGGAATAAATAAATATTTGCTAGTTCGCAGATGGAATGATTTAAGGAAAACAAGCAAGTGAGAAGCATACAGGAGCCATTTGAATGTAAACAAGGACGACAGGCGGCGGGAACTGGGGCCTCCAATTTCCTCTAATTTACTACGTGGCTATTTTGGAAAATGAAGTCTGAATTGCTGGAACTCATTTTCCAAGAGACCCCAACAATCCGGGCTTAAACTAGTGTGAAAAACTCGAACATTTCTCGGAATTCTATGCAGTTGCCGGTATTGAACTTGGAGGGTCTGCATCAAACAGAGCAATATAAAATACAAAATAAAGCAACACCTTTTTGTTGTTGTTTGAGACCAGTGAGTCCCAGCCCTTGCTCCCAGTGGGCCTGCCTGGATTCACTTCAGAGGGGTGTTGTTGTCTGCCTAGGAGAATTTGGGCGATTTAATCACTATCAAATTATTATTGCATCTGAAAAGTGACCAAACTTCCCACTGCAAGGTTGAGAGGACAGGACACAAACTGCAATCTCAAGTCCTTATCATGAAGGCCTCCAAGCCTGTTAGCTAGAATTATCCAAGCGCCAGACAGTGCTCAAGGAAGTTCCTTTTTCCAGAGATCTCATCTTCCTCCCTCCACAAAGGATCCGGACACTTCGTAGAGGATGGCGGTCTCTTCTCTGTGCTGTATCAACACATCTAGAGGAAAGGTGCGCAGTTTTTTGTTTTTTGTTTTTGAACAATCCCAGTCCGGCCCTGAAGCCAGGAGCCACACCCGAACGCGCCTTGCCTAGGGCAGACATCATCCCCTTTATCTTAACAAAACGCAGTCATTACGCAACTTTTTCAAAGTTTAATTTTGTACTCTGACTTGGGACTCTTCTCAGGTGACGTCTACCATTAAAGACTTCGTCTTTTCACTTCCTTGGAACGAACCACACTTTAGAATTCGAAAAGTTTTCCCTTCCCCCGTTCCTTTCTGGGGTTGTTTACATTCGTCCCTAACCGGAGAGGAATAATAAAGTCGAGGCGCCTGGCCCCACCCCACCCCACCCCCAACTTTCTTCCCAATAAGATTTTTTAGCCAATCGTGACGGTGGCCACTGCCCCAGCTGAATGGACATGACCTCTCAAGAGTTGATGGTTCCCTCCCACCTTCGTTTTTTAAGAAAGCAATTTGGGGGTTAAGCAGGACTCTGTCCTCCTTGCACCCTCCGCCGTAGGTCGGCACCGCGGCGATCTGCGACTTGCCCCGGCAAGTTGCGCTCGGGGACCTCTCAAGACTTGCTCCACTTTGCTCGGTTCCCGCGCTCCGCCGCTCGAAGGGGCGGAGACTCGGGGGGTGAGGTGTCGTCATATTACGTCACCGGAGAAGTCCCCATAAAAAGCGAGAGCCGGTTTGGGACTCCCAGACTGAGAGGATTCCAGCGCTGGTGCTGCCTGCTGAAGCTTGGTGCGTCTGGCTCGTGGCACCTGCGGTCCATCTCTCGCAGCCGGATTCCTGGGGGAGCCCCAGAGTCCAGATTGGGGATCTCAGTACCCCGTGCGCAGCGGAGATCGCCCCAGCGTTTCTGAGATGCCCGGGAGAAAGGCGCTTCGGAACGCGCCAGTGAACCCAACGCGGGCAGGTACCTAGCAGTTCGGCCCGCGGACACCCAGCAGGATGGGGTTGAGGTCATACTTGGGACGGTTCAGCTCTTGGGGCTCGGGCTAGAATGTACGCGCCTGCATGTTCGGGCCAAATCGGCTCTCCGGCTCGTGCCTACGACTGATCTAGAAAGTTCTTTAGGGGCTTCTACCGCGACTGCGGACCTCAGGGAGAGTCTAGCCCAGCGACGTCACTGGGATGCAGGTGCATTTTAGGCCAGAATTTCCGTCTGTTTCGTGGGTCTCTGCTTGCTCTATCAGGAACCAGGAGGAGAGAAAAATACACGTGCAGGCGGTGGCCTGGAAGATGGTGTTAGCAGCAGGTGGGGCGGGAGAGGCCTCCAGGCCTAGCGCTTCCCTGACAGGCCCTCTTCCTCCCCAGACCATTTTTGAGAGCCCCCTTCATCTCGATCCCCACTCCACCTCCCACACCTAGAAAAGTAGTCTTCAAACTTCGAACTCTGCCAGTGCTCACGCCCTGAACCCATGGAGGTGTGGGACTGAGACTCTGGTGTTGAGAAGCTTTTAACTGTCCGGATCAGGAGGGAGATCCAGGAGAATAGAATTTGGTCCTGGAGCCTTTGACCCACCAACTCTTCTACAATCGCGTACATGCAACTTTCTGTAACTATTGAGGGTCGCCTTCCACTTCCGTTTTTTATAAAAAAGATCAAAGGTGGCAGGCACCTGCTAAGGAATTGCAAGACTCTTGTCAGGAAATAACTTTGTGGAGCATACTCGGTTACTGTTTTATAAGGCCAGGGGGCAATGCCGAAGTGGTACATTGCCAGTATGAGAGTGGTTGCGTCTAAGCGTTCAGACCATATTTCTTGAAGGTCCAACATGAGCATGGAATTGTTTAGACAGATTTAAAGAGCAGCAGAGTGTCTCGAGGTCAAGTAATGAAAGTATAGTTCCAATAAAAATACGTTGCCGGCGTACCTGTCCCTAACTCCAGCGCTCAGTACGTTGAGGCAGGAGAATTAGCCCGGACTGTATAGTTTAAGGTAGATCTCTGTTACATAGTGAGATTGGCTGAAAAGAAAAATCAGTTCTTCCAAATCAAGATAGTAGGACTTGGGTGGAGCGCAAGGGTAGAGCAATTGTCCAGAATGTCTGTGGCCCTGGAATCTTTGAGCTGCTTTTTGCCTCTCTCTTTTGAGACAGTACTAATTGCTCGTAGAAATCAGGATTTCTCATTTGTGTGCTACCTTTAATATGTTGCACCTTAAAGAGTGTTTTGTGAATATTTCTGAAAATATTTGACCCTGGAACTCATTAAAACATGATACATTATGGAATCTCTTAGGGCCTCTGATTTCACTCAGCCAATACAAAAATTTATCCAAAAATAGGTTTAAGAGCTTGTTTTCCTATGTACTTAAAGTTCGAGTTCACTCGCAGTCTAATCAGCTGGTATCTTGCTTACAAAATAGACAGCCTTTAAATTTGTATTCATAATTTTTGGTCATAGTCTTGAGGGGTACCAGAGAGAGGCCTCCAGATTGGTCCTTGAAATATTTTAAAAAGTAGACGATTGCATGTTAATTTTATTTGTGGCAGTGTTTCTTAATATTTAGTTCATTCCAGCTTTTAGAATGTCTAATTTCTAGAAAGCAAGACATGAATTTAACTTTTCTGCTTTTCTGTAGATGTGATGAATTTGTACAGAGTAGGCTGTGGACTATTATAGTAAATTTTATGAGTTCCTTTTAAAATGAGAAAATAACACGTTTTTAAAGGAGGGCATAATTGGGCAGTGACACATTGCCAATGAAAAGCAGATCTACTTTTAAACGACAGGTTTTTAGAAATTGACTTCTGTTCCCTGGTCAATCTTGAGTGATAAAAGGGAGACCTCACTGGGTTGGTTAAAGTGATTTGTCTCTATTCGTAACTTTTATTGACCACCAAGTGCGGTGTGTGGGTGCACGCAAGTAGCATCCTAGGATGTGCTAATTTGCGAGTCACCGGTAGGATTGCGTTCAATGTTATTTCCAGGTGTTTCTTTTTTAGAGCTACCGCCTGAGTTTGCAGCTCAACTAAGAAAGATTGGAGACAAAGTGTATTGCACGTGGAGTGCACCGGACATAACTGCGGTTCTGGCGCAGATGCCTGGCAAGAAGTCGCGAAAGAGCACAATGAGGAGCCCGAGCCCAACCCGGATGTCAGCAGGTAAGGGTCCGGGCGCTGCGGGGCTGCGGAGGAGGCCCAGCTTAGTCCGTTGGAGCTCGTGCCCGCCTGGCGCGTGCCTTAGGAACACTGTAAGAAAGTTCTCGAAGCAGCAGCTTGCATGTTAGCCAGGCTTCTTTTCTCTGCAGGTTGCCCACCTCCACAGTGGTGGGGGTGGGGGCTGGCAACTACCCTAGAGAATCACTGGCAGCCAGGGGGGCGCTGTCCGAGGCGCTGGGCTTCGCCTCTGGGAGCTCTCAGCTCAGAGGACTTGTCACTGAGAATGCCCCCACTCCCAGGATTAACAAGCAGTTTTTCCACTCAGGCTGTTTAAGGACACCCCGCTGGGGTGCCTGAATTCTGGAACCCATGACGTCTTCCTCCTTAGTTAGCATTTTAACTGTCCTGGTGAAGGATGGAGTCTAACCGGTGAGAAGTTCATTTTTACATCCTGTACTTTTTGTGAACCTCGTCAAAGATCTGCAGCTAGCTGCTTTAGGAGTTGGAAATCTGTAGGTCAGAATTGCTTTTTTAATCAGACATTTGCAGCAGCCTTTTTGGTCTTAGCCTAGTCTGGCATGCTGAGAAGTGTTACAGAGCTAGTGGGACTGCAGCTTAATTGCGCCCAGGTCAGCTCTCTCTGGTGCTTGCTTGAATGAGAGAAGTCCTGCCTACCTTTTGGGATGTCTAGGAGTTTTACTCATCACTTCTGTAGTGTTTGTTTTATTTCAGGGGAGAGGGATTTCTTGGGGGTGGGGTGGGGGACAGGGTCTCAATAAGCACAAGCTATCCTTGAACCTGCTTAAGTAGTTGAAGATGACCTTGAGTTTCTGGCTCTACCTCTGGGATTACAGTTTATGTGCCACCAAATCCCTTTTGGCAGGCATTGTCAACTACTCATATCTTCAGCCGTCTTCTTCATTATTTTGCTTTTCCAGACAGAGTGTTTTAATGTAGCCCTGGCTGTCCTGGAACTAGTTCTGTAGGCAGGCTTTGAACTCAGAGATCTCCCTGCCTCTGCCTCCCAAGTGCTGGGATCAAAGGCATGCACATATTATTTTTCTTAACAACATCCAGCTAATTACTTCAGTTCAAAGAAAATATGGGAATAATTACCAGTATGCAAATCAAACTTTCTTCTTTACTCTTCTGGGTAAAGGACAATGGATTGATGCCGAATGGGCTTGTAGAAATAAACTGGCCTACCTCAAAATGTAAATTTGAAAATTATTTTAGAAAACCGGGCTGCAGTTCTGTGCACACAGCACTGGGAAGCAGAGGCAAGATTAGGAGTTCAGGGGTGTCAGCTGTACTGCAGGTTTGTTTGTTAAGCCAGGAGATTTTAAATCAACAAAAGGAGTTTGTTTAAAAGTGTAACTCCAGCCGGGCAGTGGTGGCGCATGCCTTTAATCCCAGCACTTGGGAGACAGAGGCAGGCGGATTTCTGACTTTGAGGCTAGCCTGGTCTACAGAGTGAGTTCCAGGACGGGCAGGGCTATACAGAGAAACCCTGTCTCGAAAAACAAACAAAAAGTGTAACTCCAACTTTCCAATGAGATCCTATGATTCTTATGGGGAAAGAAAAAGAGTTTTTAAAGATAATGTTTATTCACCTGCTGTGAAGGAGGCATGGAGCTAGGAGGTACTGCCGTTAGAAGATCAAGTCTACTTGAAAATATCACAAAGAGATTGGAATTTGACTTTTGTTCCCTACCCATAAAAGAGAGAGGGATGACATCATGGGAGACAGCTAAGGGCTGACTAATGGCACAGCTGGTAAATTTTTAATACATGTAATTTCTATATTTGGAAGAGAACTGACCTCATTCAGGGTGCTTTTGAAAAAGACAAGGCAAATGCCTATACCCTTACCTGACCCATGTGTGTTTATATTACCTTGTTGGGAAAGTCAGGTGCACTGAAGTCACAGAAGTGTCTCAGAAGGGCCTTTCACTTGGGTTGTGTTAAGTCTTACTGGTCAAAGTTGGAACTTAACAGTTGTCCAAATTAATGTTTATGTCTAACTCTTTTTTTCAGACCTGAAGGACGAGTGTGCTCAACTCCGGAGAATTGGAGACAAAGTGAATTTAAGGCAGAAACTTCTGAATTTTATTTCCAAGCTCTTCAATTTAATAACCTGAGTTCTTCGAAAGCTTTTGCGAGAAGGGACCTCCTAGGAAGGAAGTTCCCCGGTTGATGCAAATATCTGGTGTTGAATGGACTGTGATGTGATGTGGGAAACGCTCGCTTGCCTTTGGTTTTCTGAGCAGGGATGATGGAGACGGAAATGAGTTTCTTTGGGAAAGTTTTCAGAAATCGTTCTTTGAGATGTGATAATGTGAAACCGTGCTTATTTTTATTTTTATTTTAAAAACAAGACTAAAGGAGTCATGGAGCTCGGGAAGTAACTAGTAATAATCTGTCTTTTTAGAGTTATTCTGGTGTTTTTGCCAAAGTTGTTGTTAAGAGTAATAGAAGGGGGGCATGGCGAGTGGTTACATTGTATGGGGACAGTCAGTCATTCAAGATTGCTTTTTGACAACTCCAGTCAATGTACTATTTAGTTCCATCCTCATAATCTTCTAAGGGGAAGCATTTCATTTTTGATAACACTGAATGTTCTAGTGAAAATTGATTTCATAGGTCACTACAAGCTTAACTGTATTGTGTCTGTTTAGATGACTTTTAAGTGTGTTACTGTAACCATTAACCTAAGAGTATGGGGAGACTACAAAATAACTGGGGGAAAATTAGAAGTATAACAAGGTCAGTAGGTGCCAGTCAAACTCTTGAAGATTGAATAGTATGTGATTAAAAGAGAGTTTTGATTTTATATAACCCGAAAAAAGTTTAAAAACAAACTTTTAAAAGTTGACACAATTAAAACTTAGTAAAAGATTCATGAGATGTTTCTAAAATTTTTTAACCTGTCACAGGTATTTCTTAGAGTCCCCCACCCCCGCCCCCCTGCTCTCTTGTTTTTGTTTTTGGAGACAGGGTTCCTTTCCTCTGTGTAGCCCTGGCTATCCTGGAACTCCCTCTGTAGACCAGGCTGGCCTCGAACTCCACCTGCCTTTGCCTCCCAGGTGCTGGGATTAAAGGCGTGTGACACCACCGCCCGGCTGAGACTTTCATTTTTAATTTGATCTATAAATGAGACTGCTCAATAGCAAATTGGTCCTGGTTAACAGAGGCAAGAGACTTGAGTAGACATTCCCAAAAGGCAGGTGATCAGCAGATACATGATTCAGAGACATGTCAATGAAAACCATTAGGAGATGATCTTATACTCTCTTGGTTTGCCTGTTGCTGGAATCGAAAGCTAACAAGCAGAGTAAGGACTTTTTGTATATTTTTGTTAGTACCGTAAGGTACGACTGTTATTTTGTAAAAAACAGCCTTGAGACTCCTTTAATAGCTAAGAAATGAACCACCTTAAAACTCAGCTGTCCCAATACTGAGAAAGTTCGAAAAAGTGTTGATCTGTCTGCTGAAGGGACGTCTGTACTTCTGTATTTTTTTTTTTTATCTGTATCTGCCAAGACATGGAAACAACCAATCAAGGAATGAAAGGATTTTAAAAGTGGGAACAGAAACAGAATTGAGCCTTAAAAGGCAGGAAACGGTATTTGTCGAAACATAGATGTTACATATCCCAGGTGCCTCTCTTGTCATTTATATTTTGACAGAAGTCAAAATGAACCAGTAGGAATAAGATGAGGGGGGGAGTTGAGAAAAGGGCCAATCAGTTTTAGGGTGGAAACTGGGAGTTCTGTTCTTTTATACCTTGAGGTGACTACAATTGATGTATATTTGACAACAACTGAACGGATGTTGACTGTTCTGATCACAAGGGCTTGATGCCTACCAGAAGTGATGGGATGTACTAATAATTGTGTGATCTTTCCCCGGGGTATCCATGTGTTGAAACTAAGCCCATAAACACATTTAATTTGTCAGTTGACTAAAACTAAAAATTGTCCAAAAAAAAATTGAGAAAGAATCTCACGATTGAGTTTTACCAGAAATAATATTTATTTTACCTATTTATAATTTAAATATTTTGTTTACTTTCAGCATGTGTATCCGTTTCATTTTTGTTTGGAGACAAGGGTCTCAAGACCATGGGAAGGATGTCATGTGGCTAGTCAAGTTACCTCAGTAGTTAGTGGGCCTCAGCATTAAGGTTGTTTACTTTGAAGTTTTTGGGTTTTTTTTTTTCCCCTGAAGGTAGACATCTTGCCCAATGGGTATTTATGGTCTGTGATTGTATTTATATATGTGCTTCTGAAGACTGATACTGTAGCCTCAACTATTAAATAAAGGTTGATACTGAAGCAACTATTGAAAAATGCCACCATCTTCCTGTGCATTTTATGTAAATTAGGAAGTCTATTGATCTATTTTAACACACACTTACATCACCAGACATCCGGTGTGGTGTATGTGTGCGGGTGTTCGAGTGCGTGTGTGTGTGTTTGGGAAGGCGTCTGTCAGTCAATAGCTACTCTTCACATTTTAAAAGACATTATTATATGTGTGTGAGTATTCGCATGCGATGGTGTTTGTACAGAGGCCAGAACGCAACTTTTTAAAACATGCATCTACTTATTTGTATGTGTGTGATCCTTCATGTGTGGAGGTCAAAGGGCAAACAGTATATAGAAATGTCCTCTCTCTCCACTGTGCATCCAAGGATGGAACTCAGTCTTGGCTGCAGATGCTGTTGTCTGCTGAGCCATATTGTTGGTCCACAGAGGACAGCTTTCAGGAGGTGGTACTCCTTCCATCGAGGTGTATTTTACCCACTGAAACAGAATCTCAGTGAACCTTGAACTAGCTGGCTAAGGGGCCTCAGGCCCCACCTCAAGCACTGGACTAGAGTCATGCTGCTGTGCTCAGCTTTTACATGGGTGCAAATGATCTGAATTTCAGTCTTCATGTTTGCAAAGTGTACAGTTTGACGACAGCCATCTTCCCAGGCCCAGGTCTTGAGAGCCCCACACACATCTCACCAGGACACTCTGAAAGCCAAGTGTGGTGGCGCATACCTTTTTCCTCGACTTAAACTCAAATATATGTTTTATTTTAAAATTTGATTCTATTACATTTTTCATCATTGAAAACTTTTCTTTTCTTTTTTTTGGTTTTTCGAGAAAAGGTTTCTCTGTGTAGCCCGGGCTGTCCTGGAACTCACTCTGTAGACCAGGCTGGCCTCGAACTCAGAAATCCGCCTGCCTCTGCCTCCCAAGTGCTGGGATTAAAGGCGTGCGCCACCACCGCCCGGCTCTGAAAACTTTTCTAATTCAAATATTTTGATAATATTTTCCTCCCCCAAGTCCCTCCAGATCCTCTCCCCATTGACACCACCCCACCTTAAGTTCTTTCTCAAAAAACAAAACAAAAAACCCCCCACAAAACCGCACCCCAAAAGAAAAACGAACATCATTCTATAATCAAATAAAAGCACACACAGACTGTGGAGTCCAATTATATGTTGAACTTGAATCCTGTTCGGGAGTGCTTAGTTCCCTCTTCCAGCAGCTATATGTGACAGTCCAGTTGTTAACCTTTACCCTAATGGCTAGGTTTAAGAGGCCAAGAGAAGGCACATGACCCAGAGACCCACTCATTTGCACACCCAGGAGTCCCATAAAAACACTAAACTGGAAGCCAGTTTATGTGTGTAGGTGCGGAGGTTCTGGTGCAGGCTCTGTGCATGCCACTTTAGTCCCGGGTTTATATGAGCTTTAAAGGGCCTTGTTTTCTTGGTGTCCTCCATCCCCTTGGCTTTTACAGTCTTTCTGCCTCTTCTGACAGGTGGGTGGGGGTATTTCCCTGACTCTGAGGGGAGGGATTTAATGGAAACATCTCTTTAGGGCTGAGGGTTCCAAAGCCTCTCTGTATAGTGTCTGGCTATGGCTCTCCATATTCCCACTTACTGCAGAAGGAAGCTTCTCTGATGATGGCTGAGCAAGGTGCCCATCTATGAGTGTAGCAGAATATCACTAGGAGTCATTTTATCTAAATAGATATATTTTTATATACATATACAGACTCATACACACACACATATAATCAATGTTGTTTGGTTCTACCCTAGATCCCTGTGCTTTCTAATCTCAGGTTCTCGGTCACCCAAGGAGTGTCAGATATGGATTCCATCTTGTGGAGTGGTCCCTAAGTCAAATCAATTATTGGTTGGTTACTTCCGCAAGCTTTGTACCTCCACTGCCCTAGCATATCTTGCAGGCAGAACACCATAGCAGATAAAGGGTTTGTGGCTGGTGTGGTGTTTATGTTTCTCTTTTGAGAACAGGGAACAAAACCTTCCATCTCAGCACCGGTCAGGCAGAGGCAGGTAGGCTAATCTCTTGAGTTCCAGGCTAGTCTGATCTACGAAGACAGTTCAAGGGCTACATAGAGAGATCCTGTCTCTAAAAACAAACAAACAACAAAAGTAATAAAATAAAGCCCTCCAAATGATATCAAGATCTCTGGAGCATAACCGCCTAAGGAGAAGTGTTGCCCTCGCTCTTCCCTGCCCTTCACCTTCCCACACAGCTGAGCTGCTGTGTGGTTCCGGTTGTGCTGACCCCATGCTTCTCCCTCTGCCTCCAGCCCTCGCCCTGTATGGATTGCTTCATCTTAAGCCAGTCATGTGCAGAAGTGGGCATAACCATGGTGGCCTTCCTCTTTGAATGTGAGAACTAGGAAACAGACTCTCATACTAGAAGCCTTATCTTCACCTCTACCCTCAAAGAGGGGAGAGAGTGTAAATCCCCTCCTTTAAATGGAAGCAAGGATGAACAGCTGCTGTGGGGGTGGGGGTGGGGGTGGGGGTGGGGGGACACCCGGAGGCAGCAGCAGCCCTGGAGATTGGAATTGCTTTCCTGGAGGGGCTCCCATAGCAGTTGGTGTGCAGGACATTGCAGGAGAAGCTCCAAGCTTCAAAGCTCTTAGGGCTAGAATTGTTTGTCAAAAAGAATGAGCCAAGACTTTGACTTGAGTTCACAAACTTGCCATGTATAAATGTGTGGGGTGTGTGTGTGTGTGTGTTATTGGTGTGTGTGTGTGTGTGAGTGTGTGTGTGTGGTATGTGTGAGTATGGAGGCCAAAGGAGGTCTCACTGTCTGTCTTTTCCGATTGGGACCGGATCTCTCACTGAGCCTGGACCCAGTGAATCCTAGCTATCCTCCTGCTTGCCTTCCTCATTTGGGCTTTTTACCTAGGTGCTGGCTTCCCCACTCAAGTCCTCAAGCCTGTGTGGCAAGCACTCTCCCACAGAGCCATCATCTCTCTCGTTTTTTTCTTTGATAGTTTTGAGATGGTCTCACTACGTTACCAGATTTGGCTTGAACTCCAGATCTTCTTGCCTCAGCTTTCTCAGTGTTGGGTTGCAAGAACAGGACATATGCCCTTTGAGACAACTCCCTTTGAGATCTACATGCTGATGCTTAAAACACTCCCAAAGAGCCGGATATGGTGGCTCATGGCTATTATGATATAGCATCTAGGAAGCTAAGGCATGTCTGAAGGGCTCGCCCGAGCATGGCAAACATGGTGCTGGCAAGTCTTGCCCTCCCTCCTACCCTCTGTCTTGTAAACCATACAATATATGCCTAAAGCTAGCCACCAAGGTCTTTTCCCTTATTTGGACACTTTCTTATGCCAGACTCATTTCTAAGGCTGATCACCAAGGTCTAGCTATCAAAGTATGGATGTCTAGCAATCAAAAGTCCCGTTTGAGCTGCCCTAATTAACATGGTCAATCAAAATTAACCAACTCATCCTAACGTGGGGTTCCCCTTACCCTTTATAAACTGCCATTTGCCTATGAATCACACCTGTCTCCTCTCTTTCCAGACAAACTCCTGGACAAATATCCCCACTCCCCTCTTTGTTCTGTCCCTCAGCCTCTGTCTCCTGTATATGTCTCTATTCCCTGCCCTTTGTCCCTTTGGGGCAAATAAATCTTTGTGCTAAGAACTTGGTCTTGGTGTGTCCTGTGCTAACTCCAGTCCTTTCAATGTCAAGGTTAAGGCCAGCCTAGACCATGAAGATAAGACCCTGTCCAAGAAAGAATAAAATGTCTTGCCGGGCGGTGGTGGTGCATGTCTTTAATCCCAGCACTTGGGAGGCAGAGGCAGGCAGATTTCTGAGTTCGAGGCCAGCCTGGTCTACAGAGTGAGTTCCAGGACAGCCAGGGCTACACAGAGAAACTCTGTCTCGAAAAAAAAAAAACAAAAAAAAAAAAAAGAAGAATAAAATGTCTTAAGGTGTCTACATGGTTGTATCTGTTGGATGAAACAAAAAGAACATTGTTAACCATGTTCACGTTTGTTGTTTAACTTCCTATTATTTATTTATTTATTCATTTATTATTTATTTATGTGTGTGCGCAAGGGTTGCACATGCCTTGTCTGGTGTGTCTGTCGCAGTCAGAGGACAGCTGGCAGAGGTGCTGCTCTCCTTCCAGCATGTGGACCCTTGGGTTGCTCTTGGTGGGTCTCAGGCTTGGCAGCCTGGTGAGCGGTCTTGCTGCTTCTCTGGTTTGTTGCTGTGTTGAGACAAGACCTCAGTGTGTAACGCTAGCCACTGTTGAACTCACTGCTTAGACAAGGCCGGCCTCCAACTTGCGGTGACAGTCTTGCTTCCAGAGTGCTGGGGTTACACTACTGGATCACTATGCCCTCCCTGTTTTGTTTTTTGTTTTTGGGTTTTTTGTTTTGTTTGTTTTTCTTGTTGTTGTTTTGCTTTTTGAGACAGGGTTTCTCTGTGTAGCCCTGGATGTCCTGGAACTCGCTCTGTAGTCCAGGCTGACCTCAGAGATGTCTGTCTCTGCTTCTTGCCTCCCCTGTGTGAAGATTAAAGGCATGTGCCAACACACCCAGCTTCACTGTGCCCTGTCCTATTTGACATTTTTTGTTTTCTTGAGATAGAGTATTCTGTAGCCTCAATTGGTGTCCAAACTTGTTACATATGTAGCCAAGGCTGGTCTTGTTCTTGGGATTCTTCTGACTCCGTCTCTCAGTTGCTGGGATTACAGATGAGTACTACCAAAGAGGGTTGTATTCATATTTAAAAAGCTACAGCTCTATATATTTGAAAACATCTTTCTAGTTATCTACCCACCTTTCGTTCATCTATCCTATCTGACATCGATTCACCTACAGTTTATTATCTATTTCCTAGGATAACTGTTTTTCATATGAATATCTTAGTTTGTTGTGCTATGGGTTTGAGACAGCCCACTTCCCCGACCCTACCTCTGGCTTTTTCGAGACAGGGTTTCTCTGTGTAGCTTTGGCTGTCCTGGAACTTAATCTGCAGATCAAGCTGACCTCAAATTCATAGAGATCTGCCTCTTGGAATTAAAAGTATGGACCACCACCACCCAACTAAGTTTGAGACTCTCTTGCAAACAAGCACAGCCCCTCCTCTGTGCTCGCACAGGAGCAACATAAATGGTGAAAAAAAAATCCCATTAAGCATTTCAAATCTTTGTTAAAGGAGCATCCATCGGAAGATAGCTTGATATCTTAAAGCACACTGGTAATTAAGCCGGGAGTGGAAACCCACATCTTCCGTTCCAGCTCTAAGGTGGCAGAGGGAGGAGACCCTTCAGTTGGAGGCCGCACCCTCTCAAAAATATCCCCTACAAAACCCAACAAACCCACAAGGAAGTCAAGACAGAGAACAGGCAGTGCTGATGCCAGAACACGAAGCTCGGCTCCTGCACTTTCAAGACAAACAGAGAGCGTCGTGCCGGTGGGAAGGCAGCCTAGCTGAGTCGGAGTTACTGTGAAAGTAAGGGCCTCTCAGTAGCAACGTCAGGTTCTTGTGGTTTGATTGGAAAGGGATCAGAAGCAGGATTCCTGCATGGGCGTGGTCCAAAGAGCCCCTGCTGCGCTCCTTTTCCCACAGCACTGAAAGGAACAGCTCGTGAAGAGAAGCACGAGAAGCATTTCGAATGAAAGACCTCCGTTACTGAACTCTTATTCAGTGTTTAGAAACTTTGGTCCCCCTGCAGGCCCGTTTGGTAGAGGGTTTGTCTAGCATATACAAAACCCTGGGTTCTGTCCACAGAACTACAAAGGCTGGGATTGGTGGTGCGTACCTGTCACCCCAATTCCTGAGAGGTATCGGCAGGAAGGTCAGGAGTAGAAGAGGTGGGTTACCCAGCAAGCCTCACGCTCATCTCTGTCTCAACCTCCCCCTGTCCCTCCCCCCCCCCAAAAAAAAAAACAACAGGAAAGGAAAACATTAGCTCTAAATCTGAACTGCTTGGCTTTGTAATCATTTTCCTGAAAATGAGAATCTCCATGCGTGCTGGCTTCACAGCACAAGCAGAGCTACTTATGTGCTGCTGAAAATAAACAGGGTCACCTGACAGGACACACCCTGCTGTGTAATCACGAACGTTATCAAGTAATAGGTCACAGTTAAATAACAAAACCCTTGTCAGCCAAAGCAGGTGCTCCTTTAAGGATTTAGAGAAATTGATTCGACATGGCAAGACAGTCATACTCGCCCACGACTTTTTTTTTTTTTTTTTTTTTTCTTTATGTCTGTCTCCAAACATGTTGTTTTTCAGAACACCAGAAAAGTGGAAGGGCTGATAAGAGTTACAGACTGGATTCAGGACTCCTATGCTTGCTATGTTATTATCAGCACGCTCTGGGGTCCCCCTCCCAACACAGTTTCTCTCAGTTTTCTGTCATTAGAAACTAGAAACTTCACAGGACCCTGGTCTTGGGTTCATATTGCACAGTTGGACAGAACAGAACAACCACATGTGAAGTGACACTGCAACAGTCAGAGTTCTTTTTTCTTAGGCTAGAGATAGACTCTGACTATGTATGGATTCTTGATCCCCCTGCTTTAGTACAAGAGTTCATGCTTGTACATCTAGGTCTTGGGCTGTAGTGTTCTGTAGCAAACTTCTCCAAAGTGTAGCACTCCTTCCTGCAGGAAAGTTCCTTGGGACTCAGGAAGTCTTTTTTTTTTTTTTATGGTTTATTTATTTTTACTTTATGTGCTTTGGTGTTTTGCCTGTATGTATATTCGTACGAGGGTGTTGGATCCCCTGGACCTGAAGTTACAGACAGATGTGACTTGTGGGTCACATGTGGGTGCTGGGAATTGAACCTGTGTCCTCTGGAAGAACAGCTAGTGGTCTTAACCATTGAACCATCTCAAGCCCGGGGACTCAGGAACTTCTAATGAGAGACTCCAAAGGAGTTTAAATCAACAACTCATAAGTTCTAGGAAGTTCCCGAAATGAACTGAATTCACAAGCTTCTTCCCCACTACCCAGATTATATAAGTCTCTATGGACTGCTGAAAAGAGAAGACACTGACCTGTCCAGCTGCCTGCAAGTAGTGCAGAGAGCTCCAGGATTTCAGTTTTCATGAGTCATTGTATCTTCAGTGACACAGATACCTTTGAGTTTTTTGTCATGCTTTTATATTGTCTTCCAGGGTTTATGAGCTTTGCTTATTTCCAGTGTCCTATTTCTATTCAGGCATTTTTTTGGTACAGGAGTTAGTTTTCCTTAGGCCATATGAGTAGGGCTGATGGTGAATCATAAGCTAGATATGATTCCTCCCCAGGATGGATAAACTAGGTCTTTGGGCTGAGGACTCCATGGGGCAGGTAGACACTTTACTTACTGGCTCTGCTCATGATGTGCTCAAAAATGACCAATCCTGATAAAGATTGCATCATCCCTCAACCCCAAGATCTGTAAAACCCCACTGGGCAGGACAACTGGTTGATGTCAGCATTCCTTCGCTGGAGCCCTTCCCAGTCTGAGTTCTTTCTTACTTTCTCACTTGATGAATCCACATTTACTCTCATTGCTCTTTGCCTACATTTCCTTATTTTTGGGTATGTTTGTGAGAGACAATAAACTTAAAGAAGCCACTGGCTTTGGTGGCTGCTGCGTTAGGGTGCTGGGACCCTAACTCTCTAGGTGGAGTTTGCAAAAAAACAGAGAAAGGCTTCACTTCACTTAAAGAGTCCACAGTCCACATTATTGTCCCCTCCTCCTCCCCTCCTCTCCCCCTCCTCTTCCTCTCTTCCTTCTTCTTCCTTCCTCCTCCTCACTTCCTTCTCCTCTCTTCCTTTCTTTTTCTGTCTCTCTCTGACCTATCTTCCTTCCTTCCTTTCTTTCTCTACCTGTCCTTCCTTTCTTCCTTTCTTCCTTCCTTCCATCCTTTCTCTCTCTCTCTCATACAGGCCTCTTGCTATGCAGTCCAGGGTGACCTAGAATCTGCGCATGTACTTACTACCATGCCCAGGCCTTTCAGCTATTTTGAAAATTACAGGTCCTCCCCTGTCCTTGCTTCTGTGTTGGAACCAGTCCACTATTTTGTCATATGCTTTCTGATTGATGTTTTCTCATAAAAGGATATAAATGTATCAACTTTGATCTACCGTGAAAATCACACTGAATGGATAACCTACATGATGTGGAGCTTAGAGTCCGTGTCAATAAAATGTCACTTAGTTTTCCATTTGAAATGGAAGTTAGATGTGAGCTTCCCTGCAGAACTGAGGAAGAGCTTGTCCTGTTAAGAAGATTACACTAAAAGGAAACCCTGTGGAGGAGGTGCTGGAGCAGTGTTGGATCTGAAGGGGAAGTGGCAGTTTCCTTCTTGATGAGCCACCTGGGTTTCATTTGTCAGCTTTTAGTGACAGCGAGCAATTTGTTTGCGTCCTGTAGATAACAGGTATCAGGCACAATATTTAAATGCCCAAATACTGTTGTATGTATTTGGTAAGACTCAGGTCCTGAGTAGGGGGTGGGTGGGTGGGTGATGCAGTGGATAAAGACACTTGCTGCTAAGTCTGTTTACCTGTGTTGAATCCCTGGGAACATGAAATGAATAAGAATTAGTTCATTTGGAGGGCATATGTCAGATTTGGTCAGATTTTGGTTTTGGCTTTGGGGAGTCAGGATGTGTCTCCACGAGGTGTGGTCCAGCTACTCTGCATCCATTGGGTGAACAAAGCATCCTCAACATATATGCTATTTTCTGTTCACCTCTGATACATCAGGTACTAAAAACAATAATTTTATTTTAGCTATTGTACAGAATTCTCCTGACTTAGAAGGCAAGGCTAGTAATCTTTAAAAAAAAAAAAAAAAAAAACGAGCAGCTTCCCCCAAAGTCAAGATGCAGGTGTCGAACATGGAGCTGTCTGATTTCAAAGCTATCTTCCTTTGCTACCTCAATCCAACTGTCTCCTGCTGTGGGGCTGGGGAGAGGGCCCTGGCTCACAGCCACACTGCTTTGTTTTCCACCAGAGCCTCGCTAAAGGCAATAGAGTTTTACACTCCTGGTGGGAGAGCTGATTATTAAATTTAGCTGATACGTGAAAAAATACTGATAAGCGTGTAGCATTCACATTCCTGTATCTCAGGGGCTTTCCACTCTCCAGCAATAAAAGGGACCTAAGTAAATTGTCTCAGTCCACTCCAAGAATCCAGAGTGAGCCAGCCCCCTGGGGTAAAGTCCTCTTTCATCCCTGGGAGGGATTTGGTGATAAAGGAGGTTAGAATTCATTCTGAAAGATATACTGGTAGCTACCCATTGAGACAGACCCGATGCAGTTATTTGTAGTGGGGAAGAAAAGGATTAAAAGAAAACAAGTCAAAGCAGCAATTTGTAGGCTTTGAGCCTTCTCTAAGCTGTTGGTCTCATAGCATAAGGCTCAGGCAGAAGTTAGGAAGGAAGAGAAAAAAACCAGTAGCCTTAGGTTTTGAAGCGAGCAATACTCGCCATCTACACTCTGCAGTTGGCCCTGTTGATGATTCGTCTTTGACAAGGGCCGGGGGCGGGGGCGCAGGGAGCCACAGATGGCTTTATTATGAAATCTTATTTCATGAAGTTCACTTTTTAGCAAGGGATTCCCGGCTGCTCTGTCGTCAGAACACTTATCAGCTCATTAGACAAGTACCTCCTTCCTGTGAAGAAAAGACTCCATGTTAAAGACAAAGTCGTACCGGGCACTGGGCTGATAAAAATGGCTCCTTTGATTCCTTTTCGAGTTTTACTGGAAGAACATGAAAAACCTCAAGTTTCAGAGCATTAGTGAGTCAAGACTAAAATTTTAACTCTTAAAATGTAGTTTATAATAGAACATAAAGAGGTCAGCCTAGAGACTGGAGAGATGGCTAAGTGGTTAATTGCTGTTCCAAAAGACCCTGGTTCAAATCCCAGCACCCACATGGTGGTTTACAACTGTCATAAACTCCAAGATCTGACACTCTCCACATAGACATACATGCAGACATAATGTCCATAATGGATATAAAATAAATACATTAAACAAAACAACAACAACAAACTAAAAAAAAAAAAAAAACCAAAAAACCAGAAGTGAGCCTAATTCTTCACAGCTGACTTACTTCTTAGCTGCCAGGGAGCCAGGGACCTTCCCTGAGGCCTGGAAAGTACCCAGCCACGATGAGAAGGTTTAAATTAACTAGCACAAGGAAGTGGAACAGTAAAAAAGCCATGTGTGTACATTCTTGCAATTCGTACTATTTATAGAAGCAGATAGGCAGTCTAATGAGCAGAGATCCATGTTTTAAAATATGCTGTTATCATCCTCCTGCACAAATGATCTTACACTTAGAGTGGAATCTGGCCAAAAAGTATTACAGGGGCAAAGTTTAAAGCTACCTTGGTCTACATAATGAGTTCCAGGCCAACCAGGGCTACATAGTGAGGCTGTTAAAAAAAAAAAAAAAAAAAGCAAGCAAACAAACAACAACAACAACAAAACTTATAGGGGCTGGGGTTATGGCCCAGGGGAAGAAAAATTGATAACTATTAATATGATACCTAGCATTACAAAAAAAATATGTGTGCTTATACATACATACACACACATAGATAAATGTGTATCTACATATCTATGTATATGATACATATCATAGATATGTATCACTGGGACAATTTTGTCTTGTATGTGTCATATGTATACACACATACACATGTATACACAAAGAAATACATACACACCACGTAGGCAATAGTTATCTTCCCTTATCTTCATGGGGATACATGAAGATAGAAAACATTTAATAGCTTTATCTTTGAAGAATATAGAAAATTGATCCTGACTTGCTTGGGACTGTCCTAGGGTTTAAACAGAAGAGCTCATGATTTGGAAATATTGGCAGTCCCAGGCAAACTGGTTTTTCACCCTTGTATAGTGCCAACGTGATTCTATATACATCTATGGATTTGTTTTTGAGACAAAGCCACATATAGGCCATGGTATCCCAGATTCCATGTATAGATAAAGCTGGTCTTGAACTCCTAACCCCTCTTTGGACCTCCAGACTCCTATAATTACAGCCATGAGCCACCATGCCCTATTTATCTAGTGCTGGGGATCAAACTGAAGGCCAAGCCCATGGTAGGAAAGCACCTACTGACTAAGCTACACCCCAGCCTCTCTACCTAAACAAACTACATTCCACTTCTGCCCCCACCCCCATTTTCAAGTCATTTGTGAGAAAAGGATCATGGTTCTTAGGTGTGTCACTTTTACAAAGGTTCAGAAGGGAGTGGAAGATTTTGTAGACACTAGACCTAGCCCTCCAAATATTTCAGAGGATTACAAGAGCCTCTTGTAGTCACGGTTGTTCCTGGGTTTATTAAGTCCCTACTGAGTGAAAAGATGAGGGAAGCAGCATCCTGCCTTACAGATGTTAGACAGATGAGCATGACCAGGTGAAAGGGCTGGAGATGGTCCAGAGCTCACTGCTGCTAACCAAGAAAGTGGGTCATCAGGAGCAAGACATGAGTCAGGTATGGTCCATGGTCCATTGTTTTTTACTTCAAATAAACACATGCTTTGCCTTCACTATCAGATTAAGTTGTTTTGCCCTTGAAATCATCAGTGACTCAAATCTTAACAAACAAGCCTGCCAAACTATTTATTGGGTTCATTTCTCCAAAGGCTTTCTTGGTTGACTTCCTCAAATGGTGTAATTTTTAATCAGTGTGGTTCTTTTACAGTTGGTGTTCTTTAAAAGGTCACCACTGGTCTTATTGCAACACCCAAACCTTTCGTTTCTGCTCTGAGCACCGGCTTCTTCAAATGTATGTTAAGTGGTTAGCGTGTATCTCCATGTGCCACTCTCCTCTAGCAAGTTCCTCTTTGTCCTTGTTCTTGAAATGTCAGTTTCTGCTTTTTTACCATGTTATCCAAGCACAGAGCTCTCACGTGTTTCTTCTTGTTTGTTGTCTTTTTTTTTTTTTTTTTTTTTTTTAAATTGTATTTAACGTGGGCTCTGGGAATCCAACTTCTAGCCTTGTAATGTTGGCAAGTTTTCTCCCAGGGAGCCACATCCCAATCCTCTCCTATCTTTTTAAGTTGATCTCTAGTTTGTGCTCCCTCCAGCCCTATTTTTCTCTCCTTCTTTCTAGGATTTACCATTTTCTACCAGCTTTGACTTTCCTACCTTCTTAACTTTTGCTGTTCAAACCTTTGTTAAATTTTGAGATCCTGGTGCCAAAATCCACTTTCTCTGAGACATTGTTGTCAATTGCTCAGCTCAGAAAGACAGTTTATCTTAGAGCTGAGTGTGTAGCCAGCAGCAAAGAGCTGACCAGAAAGACAACAGGCCCTGGGTTCAACACTTACCACCATAAAGAAAGACTGAAGAAAAGAGAAGAAGGAATAAATACGTGAATGAAAAATAAGTAAATTCTTTTAAGACCCCGTGCCAAATAGTTCTATGTCACCTTGACACCAGCTGAAGTCATATGAGAGGAGGGTGTCTTAGTTAGGGTTTTACTGGTGAACAGACGCCATGACCAAGGCAACTCTTATAAGGACAACATTTAATTGGGGCTGGCTTACAGGTTCAGAGGTTCAGTCCATTATCATCAAGTCAGGAACATGGCAGCATCTAAGCAGGCATGGTGTAGGAGGAGCTGAGAGTTCTACATCTTCATCTGAAGGCTGCTAGCAGAACACTAGCTTCCAGTCAGCTAGGATGAGGGTCTTAAAGCCCACACCCATAGTGACACATCTACTCCAACAAGGCTACACCTCCTAATAGTGCCATTCTCTGGGTCAAGCATGTACAAACCATCGCAGAGGGAATCTTAATTAAGAAAATAGCTCCATAAGATGAAGTTGTAGGCAGACATGTGGGACATTTTAATTAGTAATTAATGGGGTGGGAAGTGGGGCACTTCATTATGGATGATGATATCCCTGGGCTAGTAGTCTTGGGCTCTGTAAGAAAACAGGCTGAGCAAGTCACGAGGAGCAAGCCAGTAAGCAGCACCCTTCCATGGTCTCTGTATCAACTCTTATCTCTAGGTTCCTAGTTTGCTTGAGTTCCTGTCCTGATTTCCTTTGGTGATGAACAGTAATGAAGTGTAAGCTGAATAAACCCTTTCCTCTTCAACTTGTTTTTTTGGTCATGATGTTTCATAGCAGCAACAGAAACTCTAACTAATATAGACTCCATACCACATTTTTTCTGTCTGTCTGTCTGTCTGTCTCTGTGTGTGTGTGTCCTTGAGTGTTGTTCCTAAAATATTGTTTACTGACAAAATTATTTTTAGATTTTTAAATTTTATTTTATGTATATGAGTGTTTTGCCTGCAGGTATGTATATATAAACACCACCTTTATGCATGGTGTCCATGGACGTCAGAAGAGGGTGTTGGATCACTTGGAGTTATAAATTGTTGTGAGGCCCCATGTAGGTTCTGGGAACAAAATCTAGGTCTTCTGCAAGAGCAACAAGTGCTTTTGAACACCAAGCCAACTCTCCTGTCCCCTCCTATTATTAGTTTTAAGATTGGTATATTTGCTGGACAGTGACGGCACACGCCTTTAATCCCGGCACTTGGGAGGCAGAGGCAGGTGGATTTCTGAGTTTGAGGCCAGCCTGGTCTACAGAGTGAGTTACAGGACAGCCCTGGCTACACAGATAAACCCTGTCTCAAAAAACAAACAAACAAAAAAGATTTGTATATTTTTATTTTGATGTATGTAAGTGTTTTGTTTACATGTATATATGTATACTATTGCATTTCTGGTGTCCACAGAAGTCAGAAGAGGGCATCAGAACCCTTTGAAACTAGAGTTACAAATAGTCTTTAATTATCATGTGGGTGTTGGGAACTGAACTCCGGTCTTCTCCAAGAGCAGCGAATACTTGTAGCGGTTGAGCTATCTCTCTAGCTCCTGTTCACATAATTTTTTTCAGGACAGGTCTCTCACTACCTTGGCTTATCATTTAGGCTAGGTGGACTGGCTAGGGAGTTCCAGAAATCTACCTATCTCCTCTTCTCCAGCATGGCTTTTGAAAATTATACCTGACTTCTTGTTCTCTGTTTCTGATTTGCCACAACATAAACAGTTGTCACTAATAAAGCCATTTCCTGCTACAATGGATTGGAATCCAGTGAAATCATGAAGGGAAAAAAAGTCCTCCTTTAAGATATTCTTGTTAAGGCTGGAGAGATGGCTTAGTGGTTAAGAGCACTGACCTTCCAAAGGTCCTGAGTTCAATTCCCAGCAATCACATGGTGGCTCACAACTATCTGTAATGGGATCTGATGATCTCTTCTAGTGTGTCTGAATACAACAACAGAGTACTCATATAAAATAAATAAGTCTTTTTTAAAAAAAGTCGCATTCATGACCGGGGTAACTTAAGGAAGACAGGGTTTATGCAGCCCTTACAGTTTTAGAAGTTAAGTCCACGACAATCATGGTGGAGGAAATGGCAGCAGACAGGCAGGCAAAGTGGAAAGCAGTAGCTGAAAGCTTTTATCTTGATCCCACAAACACAAGGCAGAAAGAGAGGTTGGAGATGGCATGGGATTTTGCAGTCTCAAACCAATCCCCAATGATACACTTCTTTCAACAAGGTCACATCTCCATGTCCTTCCCAAACAGTTCTACTGGCTGCAGAGTAAGCATTCAAATATATTAGTCTCTGGAGACCATTCTCATTCAAACTACCACAGATAATAAAGAGGAAGTAAACTGGTTGAGTTATAAAAAATGTGTATGTGTGTATCTGTCTCTGGATATGTGCACATGTGTGTGCAGGTGCCCTTAGAGGCCAGAAGAGGACATCAGATCTCCTAGAGGTAGTTGTAAATTGTCTGATGTGGATACTGGGATAAACTTGAGTCCTCTACAAGAACAAGATAGGTTCCTAAACACTAAGCCATCTTTCTAGCCTCAAGGTGGTTGACTTTGCTCACATTGTCTGTGAACCCTCAGGGAGAAAAGCCTCCCAGAAAACACAAATACAGAGTTTTGAAGACAGGAAGACTGAATCACAAATTTGAAAATGCTGTGTAACCGTTTCTTTGGAGATTGAAACATTCTTTCCTGCAAGGAAACTTCTTAAAGTTAATAGCTCAAAAGAGCTTCAGGAAATCCCTGAAACTGACCAGATTTACTAGGCCCCTCCTTATCAGAGGAAGTAATGAAAGCTGAGAGCCCCTCTCAGATAAAACGAAGCTGAGTTTCAATGAAGAGTCAGGCAAGCAAATCTCCAAAGAGGACTCTAGGAACACAAGCAGAAACCTGCACTGAACTGTCTGGAAGAGGTTTAAACAAACTTGAGGCCCCTGAAAGGGGCACTTCCAACCTGTTGAGCTGCCTGCAAGCTATGTAGTGTGCTCCTCCCAGATTTATGAGCTGTCTCTCATCCTGGGGTGAGGTTTGGTGATGCAGTTATCTTTGAGTCATTTCGGTTCCTGTAAGTAACCCTTCACCCATATTCCTATAAGTAAACCCAACAAAACTCATTGGTTCACCAAGTTGGACTTTGGTGGTATTTTTACTTTGGTGGATGGTGAGTTCCTATCTGAGTGAATAGACGTGTGTGGTGTGTCACCCCAGGAAAATGTTTATCACACAACGGAAGAATCATGTACTATCATTGGCAATCACATCTTGAAGAACTGAAGAAAGAATAAAGTAAAAACAAAAAAAATAAAAAGAATAAAAAGAACCACATAGGGCTTGAGGATATAGAGCAAGAGAAGGACAGCTGCAGAAAAGATGGAGAAGAACAAGCAGAAATGGTCCGGATTGTATCTGTCATGCTCTAAGTCTAAGGAGGAGAGGAAACAGGAAAATCCATCCTACTAAGTGCTAAATGTCTTGGAAACCATTAATTCATGCATGCATCATTCATGCATGCATGCATTCATTCATGCGTGCATTCATTCATTAATGCATGCACAGAAGTCTTCATTCAGGATTTTCTTCAAGCTAGGCACTGAGATAGTCATGGACCATGATCAAGATGGACACTTCTTCTGCTCCTAGAAAGGTTACAATCCATTTGAACACAGGGACATAAGACACAGTTACAGTACCCCGAGGAAGTGCAATGACGTTAGTGAAAATGACAGGGGAAAAAAATATTCGAGTAGAGTCTTCCAGAAAAGCAGAGTTGAGGACAACATTAGAACTATCAAGAACCCTTTCCACCAACCCAGGTTGGCACAATGGAGACACCCAGCTTTGTCCTATGGCTTCTGCACCGAGGATGCTGCTTAGACCTATGGAACAATTAGGAGGTATTGTGGGGTTTTGTTGTTGTTTGATACAGAGTATATGCATCCCTGGCTAGTCTGAATGTAAAACTGGCCTTGAACTCACAGAGATCCATCTGGCTGTGTCTCCTGAGTGCTGGGATTAAAGATGTGAACCACCACACAGCCTAGCAAGGTATACTCATTTCTTAAGACAGCTACATAAAGTGCCTTAAACCAAACAGCTTAAAGCAACAGGAATGTGTCCTCTCACAGATCAAGGTGTCATTGGGGCCATGCTCCCTCTAAGACTGTAGGGGGAAATGGTTCCTTGTGCCTCTCTTTACAGACAGGAAAGCTAGATGTGGGTGTGTTGGGTATATGGTTAAGGGCACGGCCCCGGGGGACTTAAAATTACCCTGAGGGCAGCTGTGCTGATTCAGCTCACGCTCCTCTGCCAACATAGCCGCCTGCAGGGTGGGGACCACAGCAGTTCAACAGTCTCTTGCGGAGAGGCATCCTCAACGGCTCTATTTTAAGTTCCAGGCTCTTCTAACCTGTAGCAACTGAAGCAAGTGTAAGCTGACTCGCCTGAGGTTTACACTTCCTGGTTATTTGACGAACCGGGTGCTTCTGGATTAAGTGCTTTGTAATTGTAATTTCAGGAAATCTCTCTCATAACTCTGAGGACTAAATGTGATTATCTCCCTTTCGCAGTTGGTTCCCCCCTCCCTCCTTTTGTGAGGCTAAAGACAGAGCTCTGGTTTCTCGAACATGTCAAGAAGTTCTATACTATAGAGCCACCCTGCTCCCTTTCTCTTTTTAACACTAAGCAAAATTGAAGGCCAGGAAGCGTGTCCCAAGTCAGAGGACTAAAGGTCAGGACAGAACTGACATGGGCTAATTCTAAAGCCTGTGTTCTCACACACACAAACATCTTCTGTGAGGATTTCAGATGGTGACCATTTGATGAGGGCCAGTGACATGCAGGATGCTTTGCTGCTCCTGATAGAGAACACACAGCTAAAACACACGGCTGATGTTATCTAGGGGTCAAGAGCCTCCGTCACTCCCCAGATTAGTTGGGAAATGTTCAAGGCACCTAGCTCTCCCTGGTGAGTGCTGTGACCTTGGCAGGCTTATTAATCCTGGCATACCATTTTATCTGTAGCTACAAAACAGAAATAACAAGATTATTATTAACATAGAAGAGAGAGTGGAGACCGTGTCTTGAAAAGTCCCATGTGCTGCTGCATACAAGTGAAACTTTACTCATCATTCAACATGGATTTTAGGAGAAAAGACTGATTTAAATTCAGCAGGCTTCGGCCAACTTCAGATGTGCTGGGGGTATCCACAACACCCTTTTTCTTTCCTCTCTTCCTCCCTCCCTTCCTTCTTTCCTTCCTTCTTTCCCTCCTCCTCCTTCTTCTTCCTCTTCCTCCCCCTTTTCACCTTACTTTCTATCTCACTAATCTCATGTAGCCCAGGCTGGCCTCAAACTCTCTGAGTCTGAGGATGGTTTTGAACTTCTCATCCTTCTTTCTGTTCCTACCTTTCAAGTGCTGGGATTTCTTTTTTATTTCTTCCTTCCTATCTCTACCTCCTTCCCAGATCTCCCTAATCCCCTTTCCTCTCCTTTCCTTTCTCCTCTTTTTATATCCCCGCCCCCTTGCTTTCTGGATGTCACTGCACAGCTCAAGATGGCCTCCTCGATGCTGAGATTACAGGTGTGCCCACCATGCCTGTCTGATACCACTCCTCTGAGTCTCACACTTTATTAGTTTATGTGCAAATTCTAGCAGCTACAGTATTCCAAATTCCACTCACCGGGTTTGACCACGCCTCCTGTCTAATGACTGCCCAAATACTGATAACTGGGTATCATTTTAATACTTTAGCTGCACTCTGAGGTTACTGGGTGGAGCCCAGTGGTAGACTGCATGCTTACATGCACCAGGCCTTAAGTTCAATCCCCAATACCACCAAATCACGCAACAACCCAATGAAAGAATCCTGAGGTTGACATTTGTCTAGTTCAACCTTCTGTAAACAGGGATCCAGGACAGTTAGGACTGGCTAATGTTTGTTTAATGATGTGCTCTATTTCTTTCCATGTTTTTAAAATTTAATTTTATGTATTGTGCATATGATGACAGGGATATGGAGAGAGGGCGCATGCATGCTACAGCACCGGTGTGGGGGTCAGGGGACCTCTTTGTGAAGTTGGTTCTCTCCTTTCACCTTTACATGGGTTTTGGGAATGAAACTCAAGTCATCAGGATTGTCTAGCTTTCGTGTTTCTTTACCCAGTGAACCATCTCATTCGTCTCCCATATTCTCTCTCTCTCTCTCTCTCTCTCTCTCTCAAGAAAAAATTTCTCACTCTCTAGCTCATGCTGACCTCAGACTCTTGGTGATTCTGCTGCCTCAGGATGCTGGAATTACAGGCAAGTTCTACCATGCCTATCATGTTCTATATTTCTTTGTAATCTGAATGGGAAACTCCCTTTTCATAGCTGTAGGTCTGACCTCAGCATGCCAGATGACATGTGCCTTTGGAATATCACCAAAGGCTATCATGTTGTCTGTAAGGGGAAGCCAGTGACTGTCTAGTAACTCTTGAGCCTTGCTCATCTCTAAGGGAGTTTCCTTTCGCTCTATCACATGCAGCCCCTGTGTGGCCTACAGTGTGACCACATTACCCTGCTTTTTTTTTTTTTTTTTTTTTTTTTGCCTGTAATTCCCACGGGGCATAGGAGCCAGCTTGATTTTGACCGTCCATGTGGTCTTAGGTAACATGAAGGCTTTTCTTTTTATTGTTCTTCTTCAACCTAATGTAAAAAAAAAAAAAAAAAAAAAAAAAGGTGACACTCTTCCAGCTGGTTATCTCGACAGTGATACCTCAGCTGGGCTTAGGTGTGTGTGATGGCTCCACTAATTCTACACACTCTGCTGCTGGCTGGACAAAAACTAATCTCTGGGGTGGGGGTGGGGTGAGGGGTGGTGGAAAATGTCCTAGCCAAGTCAGAGACTCACTCCACTTCTTTTGAATTTCAAAAGCCAACAGCTGGTGTTAAGATTCAAGAGAAAAGGAGGTCAGATGGTGTTAATTTCCCCACCACTGAAGATGAGATGAATGGTCTAAGATCAAAAGGACTCTAGCAGGGGGAAAGTTCAATGGTTCTGGGGACAAGCAGGGCAGGATTTCAGCTGAGGGCCAGCATTATCAATCCCCAGTGCCAGGAAGCAACCAGGGAGCCTCCATGAAGCTTTTATAGACTGCAGGCTCTATTCAGGTCCTTTATAAGGATGTTGTCTGTGAGCCATGCTTGCCTGTAACCTAGTGCTTTGCTTAGCGTCTTACTCCTCACTGTAGGGGACTCCTTGTCAGTAGTGTATCCTAACTTGTTTTAAAGCGCCTTTCTATTCCCTCTGGTTCTTCCACCAAAACCCCAGTTTATAACAAGTGCTGGCAGGCCTCTGTTAGAACTTACACGTAGACGGCTCAGAAAGCTGCCCCGGCATGGGGCTGCACTGATTTTTTTTTTTTTCTGAACAGTTTCAGAGCTGCTTATCAGAAGTGTTCATTTGACCATCAATCCAAACACACAGTAGAATAAAAGCTACTTGTGATACTTAAAGAACATTTAGCACCCGGGGATGCTAGCGCATCTGTAATCTCAGCCTGATGGAGACTGAAGAGGGAGGATCATAGATCAGGGGCCGCCTGGACTTTCCAAGAAGACCTTGTTAAAAAAAAAAAAATCAAACAACCAAAAAGACAACAACAGAACTAGAAAAACTCTAAAAGGAACTAGGACAAATTGAGGAGGGGAACACAATCCACTTCCTCCCCCTCCTGCCCCCCTCCTCCCCTCTCCTCCTTCTCCTCCTCCTCTTCCTCTTCTGCTTGACATGGTTGGTGCTTGCTAGTTTTATATCAGCTTGATACAAGTCAGAATCTTCTGAAAGAAGGGCACCTCCATTGAGAAAATGTCTCCATCAGATCTGGCTGTAAGGCATTTCCTTACTTAGTGATAGATGAAGGAGGGCCAGACCCATTGTGAGTGGTGCCATCCTTGGGCTGGTGGTCCTGGGTTTAGTAAGAAAAGTAGGCATGCCAAGTGAAGGTGTTACGCATCTTTAAGCCCAGCAGTACTCAGGAGGCAGAGGCAGTTGGATCTCTTTGAGTTCAAGGCCAGCCTGGTCTCAAAACCAAACCAAACAAACAAAGAAACCAACCAACCAAAACAAAACGGAAAAAACAAAGACAAAAAGCCTCAGAACAAATAAACTAAAAGAAATCAGTAGTTGATTAAAAATTCTTTTCATGTTTGTATGTTTTATTTGGGGCCTGACATACCTTCCAGGGGAATGAAAGGCCCTTGGGGTCTGAATTGTAGTTTGCGCTGATACATGATACTATTGCTTTCATTGCATTCAGAAATATATTAATGGGAAACAAAATGCTGTGGTGGCCAAGGGCAAATGCTGTTTCAGATCTGCCATGTGTTTACTGGGCATGCTTCTTCACCCCTCTGTGGCTTGGTTTTCCCATTCCTGACCTGATCTCAAAGGGTTGCTGTGTGGGAACACGGGATTAAACTATGGAAGGAACTTCACACCTGCCTGGTACACAGTAAATACCACTTCCATGTTTGCTGTTATCGGTTTTGTCATCTCCCAAGAGCACACATCTACTCATGCCTCTCCCTTCCAGTACCATATTCTTCAGGAAGGGCAGAAGTTATCAATGTGAAGAAGAACAGGGTTTCTCTGTGTAGCCCTGGCTGTCCTGAAACTTTGTAGAACAGGCTGGCCTCGAACTCAGAGATCCAGCCGCCTCTGCCTCCAGAGTGCTGGGATAAAGATGTGTGCCACCAGACACCCAGCTTGAACTCAAACCTTCTCATCTCCCCAGCCTGGTAAACGTTTTTGTTTATGTAAAGGCCTTCCCTCCTTTCCTTTGATCAGTTTTATAAATAAGCCAGTAGGAATATGAGATGAACCTCAGCCAGTAAGGAATGGCCACGTGTCCCCTCACATTGGGATAAAAGGCAAAGGCCATCTTGGCATCTGATAGAGAGATAGATAGAGAGATAGAGATGTCTATCTCTTTATGGGGTTACTTTCACTTTATATGTTTCTTAGTACAACATCGAGAATATTATTTTTTTTTATTGGAAATTTTTATTGGAAAATTTTTTTTACATTTCAGATGTTCTCTCCTTACCCCATTCCCCCACTCCCTCCCAGGAACTCACTATCCCTTCCCCCCTCCTCCTGCCTCCACGTTGGTTTAACCCCACCCACCCTCCCTGTACCTCACCTCCCACCCTCGAGTATCCCCCCCCACGACGTCCGCTTCATGGGACCAAGGATCTCTCTCCACTTATATATAGCTCCCTTGCATATATAACTGGAGCATGGGTCCCTCCTAAGCGCTCCAGGTGTGGTTTAGACCTGTGGGCTCTGGTTGGTTGGGATTGTTGCTTCCTCATGGTGTCGCGAATCCTCTCAACTCCTTCTCCTTCATTATATCTCTCCATTGGGAACCCCATGCATCGCTGTAGTGCTCGCACTCTGTCGCTAGGGTGCTCTGTCTGTCCTGAGTTCGATCTGCTGTCCTTCAGTGGGGAAAAAAACAAACAAACAAACAAAAAAAAAACTATTATTTTTTTAAACGGGCAATTGCACAAGAGGTAGAAGTGAGAAGATGAGCTCTCACCTTGGAGAGGCTTAAGTCCAGGCACGCCTCCTCACAGGTGCCACAGAATGCTATTCCTTCAGGGAAGACTCACAGCTCACCAGCACAAGTGCAGCTGCCCACTAATCCGCAACACTTGAAACCTGATCAACAGGAAAGACTGGATGAGGTACTGAAGTTCTAGTCTAAGCAGCAAGAGTAATTAAAAAACAAAAACAAAAACAAAAAACAAAACAGAGAAAGGAAACTGTAATTGGCCAGAAAGACTAAGCTTACCTGCAGGTAAATCTGGAGGCCGAGGCTAAGCCTTGCCCCGGTTACATGTGGGAGTGTCCTATGACCTCTAGTCTAGGGCTGAGTCAGAGTAGAGTGCATCTGGGATGGCATCCAACTTGGGCTTATGGTCTGTATCACAAGAAGCCAAGTTTAGCTATCCGTCCTCTAGAAGCCAGCTGAGTCAGCCAAATTGTGAAGCGGTCCGGAGACCCCCTCCAGTTCATCTTCAAGGTCCTGATGTGAGATTGAAATTTAATGGAAAGCCAAGGATATACACATCTAAGCAGTCTGGATCAAGCTGTGTTCCTGCCCATCCACCACTGACCCACCATTGTGTGTGGGGTGAGGTGTGGGGGTACAGTCTCCTCATCCTCTTTTTAGGGACAAACATCCTATCTGGATGTCACCTTTTATTTCTCCCTGCGTGAAATTCGTGGAGAAATTCTCTTTGGGAGGAGGTCCATTGTTTCCATAGCCTGATAGATGGAGAGACACAAATTTAGAACGCTTCCGTTTCGGCCAAGCTGGTCACAGTGGGAGGTGACCGAAATCCGGGCAGGAGAAGACACAGTAGGATTTCTGGCCTTTAGATCCAGTAGACAGAAAACTGAAAGCCATGTGGCCCGTGCCAACCTTTGTTCTCCTTTTACTCGCACAGGAGGGGTTCGTTCCTAGGGCTGTGTCCCTCCTCCTCCCTTAGTCTTCCAATGGTATTATGTGGAAAGAGCAGCTCAGTCTCCTTCATGAAATACAAGTTAGAGGAACTTTCCAAACGCGCGCGCGTGTCTGAGTCTTTCATTCGGGAACTCAGAACATTGGGGCGGGTAGCGAGGAACGCGCGCTGTCGCTGCACGGGCGATTTGGATGGGATTAATCAACTACTGCAACAACTTTCCTGAAGCTACTTGATGTCTGCAGGGTCTGGCTTTTGACCCAGCCTTATTTACAACACACTGGACGCCTCGTTTATTGTTTTCTCCCATTCTCCGGACATCAACTGGGTGATCTAGAATCCAATTCAGTTCTATAACAAAGCACTGACATGGAACTTTGTATACAGCCTATGAGACTGTCCCTATTTTAGACGTCGCCTGAAAGTCCCAGGCTACCATTTCCTTGCTTCTACCTGGCTATAACTCTTAGAGTTACCAGGCCTCCCCCCATTCATATTTGATGCCTTGCTGGGGTGCCAGGCTTGTTCTAAGGGGATCAGTTCAAATGCTTTCCTAGTCTTAAGGAGATGTTGTTGTTGTTGTATCTTACCTTCCATACATATATTTTCCTAAAGTTTTCACCTCCAGGTTTCCCTTTTAGAATCATGTCTTTATCTATCCCCACGCTGCTTTCTCTAGCCCTTTCTGAGGGCTGTCCCTGGGTGTAACCACTCTGCATATGAAAGCAAATAGAAGTCGGTTGTAGAGACCTAAGGGCTGAGCTGGGCCGTTGGGCTCTTTTGCAAGTCACAGAGTTCTCATTTGCAGGAGGAAATAATCTTGTTGTGAGCCTCTAATTTGAGCGCTTAACAAGGATTTGCTTAGTAATAGGTAAACAGAGTACCTAGAGCAACTTATTTTTTAATGTCACAGTTGTACACCTGAATTTCTTCTATTTTTATTTACATGACCAATGCTTTCACAGTTCTATAAAACCAGTGGAAATGAATACAAAGTTTTATGTTCAAAGGAGTTTTTTTGTTTTGTTTTTAATTTCACTTTGTTTCGTTTTTAAAAATAGAACAAGAAAGATCAGTCTTTCAACTTTCAGGCACAATGCATCACATTAGAGACTAACTCTCTGGGTTACATAGATAGGCAGCCTGTGAAGGAGCTCCTGCTCCTGTCCCCCTAGCTCTCCTCAGATGCTAAATTGAGCTGGGGTTTCTCTGTGCAGCTCTGACTGTCTTGGAACTTACTCTGTAGACCAGGCTGGTCTAGAACTCAGAGATCTGCCTGTCTCTGCCTCCCCAGTGCTGGGATTAAAGATGTACATCACAGAGCCCAGCTCCAGATGCTAAGTTGTAGAGGCTGTTGGTTACACAGGGGCTGGTGTTTTCAAATTAGAAAAGTCTAGCTTCCCTAAGAGTTAAGAAATTAAGCTAGACAGTGGTGGTGCACATTTTTAAATCCCAGCACTCTGGAGGCAGAGGCAGGCAGATCTCAAAATTGGAGGCCAGCCTGGTTTACAGAGCAAGTTGCAGGACAGCCAGGACTACACAAAGAAACCCAGTCTCAAACAAACAAACAAACAAAAAAAGAATTAAATAATTTAGCTTAGTTATTAAGCCTTAATTTCTCAGGTCCCTTAAGTCAACCTCCATCCTTTAAATGCCAAGGGCATTTAAATCTTTTCTTTCTCAGTAGAACAGAATTCAAGGCCATAGATAATGGGTTAGTGACACGGTAGCCTTGTAACTACAGCTAGTGTGCTCTCTTCTATCTCAGGGGGCATGTCTCTTGATGTGTGTGACTGTGTTAGGGTGATGACTTATTATTACTATTATCATTATATTATCACTTATAATAATATATAATACATAGTAATATATTACTTATTATCATATATATTATATCATATTTATTATTATCATAGACTTATTCTAGCACATGCTGCCAGAATCTATGATTCTCTCAGTGGTGGCCATCGTCTGCACAGGATGAGCATTCCCCTGCCCTGAGGGGTAAGAGAACATGTGGGCACTTAGGCAGCTCAGGTCCAGCCCCAGACGGATCATGAACAGAACTTTGCAGGTTGACTGCATCATACACAAAGAAGCTGCCGAGTATGGCTTTCTTGTGTGACGCAGAAGAGGACATTGGTTGGTTCCTCAACCTGCAGTCTCTGCTCTACTGGAGTAGATGCTCCAGAAAAACTGAGAAATTGACAGTGGTCACTGGGGTTTGAGGGGCGTGGCGGACATGAACAAAATCAGGCTCCCCCACAGCATCAATGCCAAGCTGCAATTTATTGGAAGAGGGCAGGTTCATCTAGTAGCTTGCAGAAGTTGATAATGCTCTGTGCAAGTCCATAGGAAGCTGTAGGCCTGGCCAATGATTGAAAGTAAAGAAGAAATAATGTCTGCAGGAGAATGAGAGGACAGAGAGGAGAGTGTCATCTGAGAAGGGTGCATTTGAACTTAAAATTGTGGGCCTGGTGGTCAGGGAAGTGAGGAATGGGACCCACAAAAATAACCTTTTCTTCTGACTTGTTTCTGTAGTGACAGCCCGTCTGTTGACTGGGTCTCATTACATTCTCTCTTGGCCATCAACTGCTAAGTGACTTGTTTGAGAATTAGTTCAAAATAATTACTACATGGATTCGGCTTGTAAAAGTTTATAACTGATCTCCCAGGGCGGCGAAAAAGTAATTCTAAATCTTGTAAAATAGAGAAAGTCACTAAGCTATGCAGCCCTTTCCAGGTTGTGTTTGCGAGTTATTACACACATGTTTTATATAAATAAAAAGGCGAGGGCCACTAAAACACAGCAGAGAGCTGTTATTCTAGCAAAGTCTAAAATTAAACCTTGGTCTGGGAGGTGGATGGGAATAAAATCTAGTCTTCTTCAACTTTGTGGAATTACATTGTACCTGTTATAGCCTACCATGGTTAAATGTGACAAATAACAGTTTAAATCCATGGTACCCACCCCCTCATCTTAGTAGATAACATTAGCATCCGGTGGCTAAAGCAAGGATTTTAGAGGAGCTAACGAAAAATCAGCAATGACTTAAATGCTAAAAATTAGCAAATGGAAGGCAGCCTAGTGGCACACTAGAGCATATGGAAGGCAGGCAAATCTCTGCGTTCAAGGCCAGCCAGGTTATATAGGAAAACCCTACCTCAAAACACCACACACACACACAAACCCCAAACAATAACAATAATAAGAACAAAACCTATAACACAAGCAAGAAAGCAAGCAAACAAACAAAAAACAAAGATGGTATTCTATATCTGGCATTGGAATTTTTGTTTGATAATCTGTAGCTTCTGGTAACAATTTACCCACCCAGCAACTGGATTGTGTTTTAGTGAAAATCAGTCAAGTTTTTCTTTCTCCCACAATGCCTTACCAGGTATCAATTTATATAATTACACCAACAACAAAGCTACTAAGAGATAAAGTTGGAATCCCTAAATAAGAGAATAGGTAAAAACAGCCCCAGGAATGTCAGACCAGACTTATTTTCCAAAGTTAGTATATATATATATATATATATATATATATATACACAACATACACATACACATACACATACATACATACACACATTTAGAAGTAGAACTCAGCAATATGCATTTGCATACTGATGTCACCATAGTGTGATGAAAGGCATATGTGGGAAGTGTTTCACTGCCTGTCAACTTTCACCTGTCTCATCTATTGAAAACATCCCTTCAGGGCTCAGCAGTTAAGAGCACTTGTTGCTCATACAGAGGACCTGGGTTCAATTTCCAGCACCCATATGGTGGCTCCCAACCATCTATAATTCCTGTTCCAGAGGGATTTAAAGTCTGTTGATTTTGGTTGGTGTCAGGCATGCACGTGGTGCACATATATGCATGCATGCAAAACATTCATACACAGAATAGTTCACCCCCACTCGTCTGTCATTCCTGGATCTCACTGAGCCACACTGTGTCACAGTGGTGCAACACTGAAACAAGAGAACTTTCTGCTGTTAACAAATGCAAGAAAGAGCCAGCTTTCCTTCATGATTTTATTCCGAAACAGTGTTTAGCTCAGTGTCCAGACTTGCTTCACCTTCTTTGTAGTACAGACTGCCTTTGAATGTGAATCTCTGTTTCCTGAGTGCTGGGATTATGGGATATAAGGTGATTTATTTATTGTATTTTTTTTCTGTGCTGCCTAATTACATGAATTTGATGCAGTTTGCATGGTTACTGGAGGCCCATTTTAGAACTGAGTCGAATAGTTCTAAGTGTCAAAGAATATGGTGATATGGCCAGATATAGTCAAGTCAACTGTTACTTTACTCAAACGACTGTGGCAGATTCTATTTTAAAAATAATGTTCTGATTAGATAATTAACATGTTGCTTGGCCTGAAGTTTTTCATAATCAGTTATATTAGGTACGAATAACATTTTGTATTTGTCTTTTTATTATTATTATTTTTGTATTGGACTGCTTCTCTTTTCTTTTCTCCCCTTCCTGCTCCCCCCCAACCCTTCCCCACTCCTTTTGTTCTTTTCTCTTTAGACAGGACCTCATACAGCCAGGCTGGCCTCATATTCACTATGCAGTCAAGGCTGGGTTTGAACTCCTGATCCTGATTCTCCTGTTTCATCCTCCCATGTGCTGAGATTACAGGTGTGTGCCACCATGCCTGGCTTGGCCTGGTTTTACTTAGATGAGTGAAGACCGAAGTCCCTAAGGAGAAAGGGAGAGCACTGCAAGCCTTCTCATAGGAGGTTTCATCTAACTTGCAAACAGTTTGTAGAACCGGAAGATCACAGACCTGGAGTTGGAGGTGTAGGTGCTATCTCTGTGCTTTCTAATCTAAGCCTAATACTCTCACCAAAGGTGGTCCTACATACCACTGTGGGCTGTAACACCCTCCGATGGGACTGCTATGGTGATCATCATATGGTGATCATCACTATGGTGATTATCACTATGGTGATCATGTTCCAGGGAAATGTAAGGGGACTTTGCTTTTTGAAGGGAAAGTTGAGTAGGGACTCTTGGTCACAGATAATTAGAACTATGGCAGATAATTAGAACTATGGCAGATAATTAGAACTATGGCAGTTTATCCAGCTGCTTTGCAGTTTGCTATCTTGAAAAAAGTCTCAAACTTTAAATCAGTCTATGATCTAATTATCAATGAACCAAACAAGAGAGCCCAGGGAACTTGGGTCAAAAGCATGAAGAGAGATTAGGGCATCTGTTAACTATTACAAAACTAGGTCTCAAGTTCAAAACGGAAGTCACATTTCATAACACATTTAAATATATCTCATTAGATTAAACTTAAATACTTCAGGAAGTCTGTTTTCCTTATTTATTTATTTATTTGGCAAGGTAGTGGGGGCTGGGAGTGTAGCTCAGTTGGTAGAGAGCTTGCGTAGCATGCACAAAGCCTGGATTTGACTCTCAGTACTGTATCAATGGGACATGGTGGCATAGGCCGTAATCCTAGCACTCAGGAGGTGAAGGCAGCAAGATCTGAAGTTCAAGGTCATTCTTTCCTACATAGAGAGTCCCGGGCCAGCCAGGGTTACATGGTGAGACCCTGTCTCAAAATAAAATAAAATAAAATAAAATAAATAAAATAAAATAAAATAAAATATAAAATAAAATATTCCATTTGTTTAGGGCCTAAAGAGTTGGCTCAGCAGTTAACATCCCTTGGTGCTCTTGCAGAGGATTTGAATCCGATTCCTGGAACACACATGGTAGCTCACTAGTCCCTGTAACTCCAGTCCTAGGTGATTCCACTCCCTCTTCTGGTTCCACGGGCACTGCATGCATGTGGCACATAGACATACATTTAGGCACACACACAGGCACATAAATAAATATCTGAGATATGTGTACACACTGTTACATGTTGCAACAACTTGAATTATTGCATGGCCAGTCCTTGTAACTGTAGTGGAGATCTTCAGTTCTTGGAGCAGTGGGGTGGAGGGTGGGGGGAAGAGGCCCCTGGTTTGTAAAATGAGAGCATCTCTTTCTTCTTTTCCTGTCACTGTGTATTCATATATATTAATTACAAAAAGTAGTGGGTCTTCATTCCTTCCTCACACATGCTATAATATGCTTCCATCAGATTCATCTCCCTCCAGTGCCCTCTGTTTTTCCTGTCTTCTTCAACATCGCTTCCTCTTCTCAGGTAATCCGCTAAAATGGTGGCTTTCTTGCCGCTTATAAAAGGGTAATGTAGTTAATGACTCTTGTTGCAGGAGTTTTGATCACATTATGAACCCCAAGATTGTGACAAGAGCTAAAAAGTTCAACCCCCAGATCAAGAGGCAGAGCAAGTAACCAGTTGACAGGGAGTGAACTTAAGAAAACAGAAAGGAGGGGTATTGAGAAGAAGGGTATTTAAGGGGAAAGATGAAGGATCTTTTTCTTTCTAGGACGTTGGTGCAGTAGGAAGGTCAGCTGGGTGCTTTCTCTGGCTCTCCGAGCTAGCAGGCTCTCACCACAGTGTCTGGCTCCTGAATCTTCATTGGTAAAATCGAATGGCTGGGATTTTTGGCTTTTTGTTTGTTTGTTTGTTTAAACACAACAAACTATGACAAAGACGTTTCTTGAGGTAGTGGCTGTGAACACCCAGAACCAGTGTGATGGCTCCAGGCAGTGGCTTTAGGGATTATATTTGCGTACAAACTCTGTGCAGGAGTTCGTTGTGTGTGTGTGTGTGTGTGTGTGTGTGTGTGTGTAATGTCTGTCAATTCCCATGTGTGGGCCAGTGATGGAACTTTTGGAAATTCACGTGAAACAGTGCCAGATAATTACATTTAGGATGCATGACTGGCAATTCTTAGATTGACTCACACAGGCTTTTCAAGAACAGACTGGTTTTTAACCACATCGACTCTTCCTATTTGTATTACAAAACATCTTTCTAAATGAATTTGCTTTTTTTTTTTTTTTTTTAAATGGAAACTATTGAACCGTGTGTGGGGCAGGGAAGCAGGTCACAGAATGCTTTTGCTAATTTCTTCAAGATGTGGGCTTTAAATATTCTTCTCATAAGCAGGTCTTTGCTCCGTACGTTTTCTTTCCCGTCATTGAAACTGAAGTCTGATCCTGATCCTGACGGTAGATTTTTGTGTCTCCACACACGCAGACTGCTTTCAGGACAGCTATTAGAAACAGATGGTTTGAAAAGAAGTCTCCCCATCAAATCATCAAATCTCAAAGCCGTGACTCTAATGAAAAAAAAAAGATTCACTTGAAGCTGCTGAAGTGAAGAACTCAGGCGCTGCTTCTAATGAACAGTGGGGTGATGCACTTTGCTCCCTATATAAAACAGAAGGGAGTGGACTTTGGGGTCATTTGAGAAGTTTATGAGGTACATGTATTAAGATAGAACTTTAGCTTTTCTCTCCAGAGAGGAAGGTCCCAAGGAAGAATGTGGCTTTAGAGTAATTCTTCTTATTTTTTAATTTTTCAAAGGTTTATTTACTAAGCCGGGCATTGGAGGTGCACACCTTTAGTCCCAACACTCAAGAGGCAGAGGCAGAGGCAGAGGCAGAGGCAGGTGGATTTCTGTGAATTTGAGGCCCTCCTGGTCTATAGTGTGAGTTCCAGGACAGTCAGGGCTACATAATGAAACCCTGTCTTGAAAAAACAACAAGAAAAACCCAAAAAAAGGACAACAAGAAAAAAAAAAAACAAAAAACCTCACCACCAATAACAACAAAACCCCAACAACAACAGTAACAACAAAACATACCTAAAAGTTTTAAAATTTACTTTATTTCACCTTTGAGTATTTTGCTTGCATGTATGTCTGTGCACCAGGAAAGGTACAGCGAATACTGTGAATACCCAGGTCCTTTACAAGAACAGCAGGCGCTCTTAACAGCTGAGCCATCTCTCTAAGCCACCTTTGAAAAAACTATAAAATGCAGATCTGCAAGACCTGAGCAGGTGAAAGCAACTCAGCCTCAGACCTAGGTTTCTAATTGCAATTCTTCTTCCCTTCCCTCCCTCCTTGCCTCCCTCCTTCCCTCCCTCCTTCTCTTTTTTATTTCCTTCCTTTTTTTTTTCCTTCTTTCTTTTGTACTGAAATTAAACGCAGGGCCTTGCTCATGTCAAGCAATATCCTCTGAGCTCCCCGCCAAACCCCCAACCAAGCCCTCTTTTTCTTTCTTATTTTGACATAGGATCTTACAATGGTAGCCTGGCGGGTCTTAAACTCACTCTGTTGCTTAAGCTTTCAACCTGTAATCCTCCTACCTCAGCCCTCTAAGTGGTGGGGATTGCAGACTTCCTCATGTTTTTTTTCAAGCGGCGATGAATACAAATCTGGTCGCTTTCTCTGCCTGAATTTCTGCTGTTAGTTACTCTTTTGCTCAAAACAGTTACAGGATTGGTCTCTCCCAGCCCTTTCCTGGTAAGTAAGCTGTGGGAGTCATGTAGACAAATGCTTTCGGGTTTGGAGACGTGTTCGGTTTATCCTAAGAGTGCGGCGGCGTGCGCTTCCGGGGCTTGTTAATGATTACTCTGAATACTGGTTCTTGACACCATTGGCAGCAGAGGCTTTGTCGCTTTTCTCTGATTGCCGCGAGAGCAGGTGCTGCCTTCTTACACCGTGAGAAGCAGAGTATGTTTCTCCCCGTTTCTGAGGGGCTCCACAACTCGGGAAGGCCCTCATCTCTCAGTCCTCCCCGCGTTGAGCAGGCACCCCGCCCATCTTTCGATGGATAACAACCCTCGAGCTGCTATTGCTAGAAGACATCTCTGGCTGGAATAGGCCACTGTGGGGAGAAGGCTGTTGGGAGGAGAGTGGTCCTTGAGGAAGACCTATCATGAGAAGAAAGGTAAGAAAAGCAAAATCCACCACCGACCGACAATCAACAAAAGCTACAGCGCAAGTGGTTTGAAAAGTATTGTGTTAAACGTCTAGTTTCTCAAATTAAACTGGGGTTGAAACTTTGTGCAGAGGAGTGGGACAGATTTCTTTTCCTTTGCTTTTTGGAGACTGTGTCTTACTCTGTAGCTTTGGTGGTCCTGGAACTCACTCAGTAGACCAGGCTGGCTTCAAACTCAGATCTAACAGTCACTGCCTCTCAAGTGCTGGGAGTAAAGGCACGCTTCACTATACCTGGCTAGGTTTTTTGTTTTTGCTTTTTAAAGCACCAGGGATTAAACCCAGAACCCCAGACATATTAGTCAAGTACTCTACCACCCAGCTCAGCCCTGAAAGATTTACTCCTCTTTCTTCCCATGCTGGGGATTGAACCCAGGGCCTCTAATATCCGCTTATCAGTGAGTGCATACCATGTGTGTTCTTTTGTGATTGGGTCATCTCACTCAGGATGATATTTTCTAGCTCCATTCATTTGTCTAAGAATTTCATGAGCTCATTATTTTTAATAGCTGAGTAGTACTCCATTGTGTAAATGTACCACATTTTCTGTATCCATTCTTCTGTTGAAGGACATCTGGGTTCTTTCCAGCTTCTGGCTATTATAAATAAGGCCCAAAACACACAATACCTAAGATGCAATGCATAAACCTCATGAAACTCAAGAAGAAGGAGGAAGACCAAAGTGAGGGTGCTTTTGTCCTTTTTAGAATGAGTTTCAAAAGATTCAACCAGAGCTCCCAGAATCTAAACCTCCAGCCTGAGAACAGACAGGGCAAGCTGTCCTCTGAGACAGCTCTAACCAGCAGCTGACACAGACAGATACAGACATCCAGAGCCAAACAGTGAATGGAGCTTGAGGACTCTTATAGAAGAATAGGTGGAAGGATTGTGGGCCCTAAGGAGATAGGAACAGCACAGGAAGATCAACAGAGTAAACCAACCTGAACCCTTGGAGCTCTCAGAGACTGAATCACCAACCGTGGAGCATACCTAGTCTACACAGATCTACCTCCATGGGCTGAACCTAGGCCCATGTTGTAAATGTGCAGCTTGGTTTTCATGTAGGTCTCAAACATCTGGAGTGGGGGCTATCCCAAAACATGCAGCCTGTATATGGAGTATGGTCTTCTAAAAAAAAAAAAAAAAAAAACAGTTATTCAGTTATTCATGGAATATTAATTTTTTATATATCTCTTGTATTCAGTTTGCAACTACTTCATTGAGAATTTTTGTATGTATACTCATGAGGGATACTGGACTATAATTTATATATTTTTGTTGGGTTTACACTTGATTTCACTATTTCAATATTATTTGCTTTGTGAAGGAGCTTATTGTGGTTCTGAATTTTTTTAAACATAACTCAAAAAGTATTGCTTGTTTGAAGGCTCTATAGAATTCTTGTATAAGTATATCTGACCCTTGGAATTTTGCTTGTTTGTTTCTTTTCATTTTATTCTGTTTGAATGCTTTTTAATTTTTTTTGATTTGCTGAAAAAAAAATTAAAAATAAAAATTAAAAAAAAAAAAAAAAAAAAGAATAGTGAGAGGGGACTGGAGAGATGGCTCAGCAGTTAAGAGCAGCAACCACATGGTGGCTCACAACCACAGCAATGGGATGCCCTCTTCTGGTGTGTCTGAGGACAATGAAAGTGTACTCATATACATAAAATAAATAAAAATTTTTATTGAAAAAAAAAAAAAAAGAACCCAGGGCCTCAAACATCCTTGGCAAGTGTTCTGCCCCAGAGCTACATCCCCAGTCCCCAGTTATTTTCAATATTGTTTGCCAGTGTCTACGAGAGCCTACATTTTCACCTACCAAGTGTTTATTACTGTTAAATGATATTCCCCAGGCCTGATTAATTTTTAGGGATATGAAAGTGAACTTATACGACCTGTGTCAACCTGAGATACAATTAGTATGCGGAATTTTAGTAATCTTAGAAATTGTTGTTTGGGAATGTCACCTTATAAAGTAACACAAATTCTGTTTATGATTCAGTCCTAAGGTATTGCAGCTCTCAAAATGAAGCTTCAGCAGTGAATCATCTATTGGCAGTGGTTATCAATGGACCAGGTAATAGTAACTTGTTAATTTTAGTACCCTGGTACCCTCTATTAATTATTCATGAAGCATGAGGTTTGTTTATCTCAGTACCAGCAAACAAAGAGAACTAAGCTTGAGGAGGCTTCTGACGAGTTACTTGAGTCACTGGAGTTGGATGCATGAGAAGCAACACTTGATTATTAAGGTAAAGTTTGAAAAGAAAATTGTCGAAAGCCGTCTTCCACAGGAATGTTTGTATTTTTTCCCCCTACTTTCTCTGCTTTGTGTCACAGTGACTATAACAAGAAAACGTGCTTGGTAAATATTTACTTGTTCAAATAAAAGAGCAATAAAAAAAAATTACTCATTCTTGTTTGGAGAACAAGGAAGTTCATGAGCATAAATCTTTTTTTTTTTTTTTTTTTTTTTTTGTGACATCAACAATGACAGACTTCAATCCTCACCTCCCAACCCCTACCCCATCTGTACGTACATGTGAATGTGTGTGTATGTGTATGTGTGTGTGTGTATGTGTATGTGATGTTTGCTCATAAAGGTGTATGTGGAGGTCAGGGGTTGATGATGGACAGGGTCTTTTACTGAACCTGGAGCTTGCTGATTCAGCTGGGCTTCAGCAAGCCCCTGGGGTCTTCCCACCTCTGCTGGAGTGCTTTGCTCACCTGTTTAATGTGGTCGTTGAGCACGCAAACAGGTTGCTCCTGCTTGTACAGCAAGCATTTCACCCAGTTAGCTGCCTGCCTCCCCTAGCCCTGACTTTTGTTTTGATATCAGTCTTTGAGCATTCTTGTGGCACAGTGAATTGACTCTACTACCTAAGGAAACCATAGGCACACACACAGGCATTAATGTTCTCCTCTTTAGCAGAAACTGAGACCAGTGAAGTGAATGAAATTGTGATACCCGTTAAGCAGAGGACAAGCCCAGAGAAATGATTAGAATTCTTGAGTTTCAACAAGCTGTTGTGCCCCTAAGTCTGGTTTTCCCCTAAACTATGTCAGACAACATAATATCAGCTGGAGAGACATCCTGTTCTTTAATTTGAAAGTTTAATCCTTGCCCTCAAATTGTACACATACCAGCATCTACGATGTCAAAATACTGATATTTAAAGGGGCAAAGTATTTAAAAAATTTTCTCCAATACCATGCTTATTGAATTTGTGATATGATGGATTAATCAATTGTTCAGTCTAAGAAAGCCCTTAATGGTAATTAGAGTGTATTGTAAAAGATTAGGTCAAGAAAAAACTTTAATCAAGCCACTTATTATAGCAGAGGTGTTTTGACGTTTTTAACCATTTATTTGTCTATTATTACTACTTTTGTGTGCACATCTGTGTGCCACAGCAGGTATGTAGAGCTCAGAGGACAGTCAGTTCTCTCCTACCATGTGGGTCCCATGGATCAAACTCAGGATCAAAATCAGGTTTCACGGTAAATACTTTGGCTCACCAAGGCATTGTTGGCTGTTCCTACACCTGAGATTCTAGAAGGAAAAGCACCTATACAGTGCAATTGAATAGATACCCCTGCATGTATGTACTTGTTTATTTTCATGTTTATGGTAAACACTGGCATTTCTAAAATACTTTAAGAAAATCATGTCAATATTTCAAAAAGAAAGACGGAGAAAAAGTCATTTGTTGAGAATACTTGTCCCTTGCTTGGGCAGCAGTCAGTTCTTTTATAAGTTGGTCTTTACTGTTTTAAGAAACAAGATGTATATTTAATTCAGAATAAAGATATTTAATATTACAATTATCCATTTAGAATTGAATTTAAAAATTTCTGCTATCTAAACATGGACATCCAGCCAGGCGTGGTGGTTGGGCGCCTTTAGTTCTAGTGCTCGGGAGGCAGAGGCAGGCAAATCTCTATGAGTTCCAGCCAGCCTGGTCTGCATACACCCTTCTAGCCTAGGCAGGGATACACGGTAAGCCCTTGTCTCAAAACAACAACAAAGGAGAGACAACAAGAGAGAGGAACATCCAGTCAGGTACTATACCCCCTGGAATCCTAGCATTTAGGAGCAAGAGAATTGAGAGTCTGTGGCTGTGTAACAAGAAGTGTGCTTTGCGGGGGCTAGAGAGATGACTTAGTGGTTAAGTGGCCCTTAGTGGCTCTATTCTTCCAGAGGTCCCCAGCAACCACATGTGGCTCACAACCATCTATAGTGTGATCTGATGCCATCTTCTGGCAAGTTGGTGTACCTGCAGATAGAGCACTCATGTTCATTAAATAAATAAATCTAAAAAAAAAAAAAAAGGAATGTGTTTTGTGCATTAAGCCAACACGTTCTGCTGGCTCTCTGAGAGCTCTGTTTGTCTGTTCTGAGCCTATATTCACATTTCTTGGAAGCTGGAACACGTACCTCATAGACTAAGACTCCTGACTCAGTTACTTGTGGCTGGGAAGAGATCTTTGTTTGGTTTAAACATTATGACTGTGGGTGTTTGTTTGCCTGTTTGTATGTCTGTGAATCACATGCATGCTTGGCACTGTGGAAGTCCAGAAGACACTAAATCCCCTGGAACTGGAGTTACGGATGGTTGTGAGTCTCCATGTGGATGCTGAGACTCAAATCCAGTCCTCTGTAAGAGCAACCAGTTCTTAACCACCGAGCCCTCTGTTCAGCCTGTAAATTTTTTATTCATTTGTTTGTTTCTTGAGACAGGATTTCTCTGTGTAACAGCTCTGTTGTCCTGGAACTCACTTTACAGACCAGGTGGTCTTGAACTCAGATCCAAGTGCTTCTGCCTCCAAGTGCTGGGATTAAATCAGAAGATGTGTCAAATCTCCTGGAGCCTGAGTTAAAGGTTGTTGTGAGCCACTTGGCATGGTGCTAGGAACTAAACTTTTGTCCCTGTAAGAGGAGCATGCCATGCCTTTCGGTGGGGCGCACGCCTTTAATCCCAGCAGTTGGGAGGCAGAGGCAGGCGGGTTTTCTGAGTTAGAGGCCAGCCTGGTCTACAGAGTGAGTTCCAGGATAGCGAGGGCTACACAGAGAAACCCTGTCTCGAAAAACAAAAATAAATAAATAAATAAATAAGAAGAAAGAAAAAAGAAAGAAAGAAATAAAATAAAAGAGGAGCATGCCTTCTTAGCTCCCCAGTCATCTCTCCAGCCCATTTCTAAGCTACAATTGGAACATGCATACAGTGAAATGGTCTCACTGCCTTTGGGAAACAGCTCAGATGCTGAAATACTAATACTTCGGAGTCATTAAATGGTTTATGGGAAAAAAGAAGCAGAGAAAGTTTAAGTATCTCATGAGTTCAAGTTCTTTTCATTCCCCCTTCCCTCCCCCCTTTCCTTATTTCTTTCTTTCATTTAGACAAGGTCTCACAAGTACCACACTAGCCCCAAATTGCTAATGTAGTCAAGACTTTGAACTTGTGATCCTCCTGCCTCTTCTTGCGTGCTGGGATCTCAGATCTGTGCTAACGTACCATTCCAAGGCTATGTATTGCTAGGCAATACATTTAGGCAAGCATGTTATTGTCCAGATCCTCAAGTTCTATTTTTCTGTTCAGTATATTACATTAATTGTTAATTATTATTTTATTAATTGGTAAAATACTGAAATATTTCAAATATATAGAAAGGAAACACATGTATTCATTAAGCAGCTATCTACTGATTGTCTACATGGTCTCCTTATTTGGGGCTTGTCAGAGAACTATGTTGGCACAATTCCTGGCTTTATGGAAAACATGTTCTAATAGAAAAAACAGGCACCAAAGAGTTACCAGAGAGGTTGGTCTTGGGTAGACAACAGGTGACAGGGCCTTGTATGTAAGCCCTGACTGCTCTGGTAGCCGGGACAGTAGTGGGCGGCTCCATGTGGTACAGGCACTGAGGGTGGGTGGGGGATTTTTGAAAGTATCAGAGGAGCTAGTTCAAAGGAATGAAGATAGAAAAGAAAGTATTAAGATTTGAGGAAGGAACTGAAGATGTGAAAAATTAATTTAGATAAAAAGTTATATAAAACTTGCAAGTGTCCAAGAGATTAAATAGACCATATTTTGCCATATTTTGTTCAGGTTTTTTTTTTTTTTTTTAAATAGTTGCAGAAATAGTCAAAGAAACTCTTAATGATCATTTACTTTTCTATCTTTATGAAGACTGATATTGATGTGTATAACTGTTGTCGCCCCCTCCTCTCCTTTCTTTTCCTTCTTCCTCCCTCCCCTCCCCTTTTTCTTCTTGCCATTTAGATACGATATTGCCATGTGTGCTATCCTCTTGCCTCTGCCATTTGGGTGTTGGAAACATGGGCTGGGCCGCCACATCTAGCTGCTGTCCTGCAGGCTTGTTGGTATAGGGGGAATGTGGTTAGTAATCCATTTGGGTTTGAATCAGCTTGCTTCTCTGAAGAACTCAAGACAAACTTGCTTCGTACCTCTGCATAGTATTTCACTGTTTTTCTTTTTTTTTTTATCGAGGTAAATAATTTATATCCTAATTATATCATTTTAGTAGTCCGTAAGCAGGTGAGAACATCACATATGTTCGTGATGTTATATAACTACCATTAGTAACTATATTGAGAACTCTTTCTTTAGTTTTCAAATAAACTCTGTCCCTGTTAGAAAATAATTACCCTCCCTACTAAACCCTCTATTCTACATCTGTCTCCGCAGGTTTTTTAAAAGATGCTTCATTTTAACGAAATTATGTGACATTTGTCCTTCTGTCTTTGCATATTTACTTACCACTGTTTTCAAGGTGCATCCATTTTGTTATATATATAACATTTTTTTTGACTGAGTAACATTAATGACAGGCTTTTGGTAGTATTAAAACATACTGCAATGGTCAGAATGTGGGAACATGACGGCGGCAAAGGGCTGTGAGCACACAGCTATATCCTGTCTTCCGTTTTCCTTGTTTGCCATCATCCCTAGCACAAAGTTGTTTCCCCTAAATTCTTTTTGAGGGAGTTTACGAACATCTTGTGCAAGCCGCACTGAATGTCATCTGCTAGGGCAGGAACTTGTTCACTGTCAAAATATCAGGCCCCTGGAAGGTTGCCAGGCTCCCTGCTCTGAGCCGGAGTTGGTTGCCAGTGGTCTCTGCCGGCGGGTGGCGGGCAGGTGCAGAGGAACGGGACAACTGGGTCGCCAGAGCAGCTGCGGCTTGCTGACCGGAAATAGGGTCAGCCAAGCAGGGGGTTGGGAAGAAACCTTTCGGTAATGGGTTCTGTAATTTCCCCCCTAGGGTGGAAACAGCCTTGAAAATGGCAGAGTCACAAAGAGAAAAGTGCACCTGGGCGATTAGACCTTGGGTAGCTTTGTGTCTCAGGCTTCACAGGCTGGCTTCTGAAGTCTGAAAGACATCATGTCTTAGAAGAGACACAGCATCACCGTCCGGACTTCATCCTTCTTCAGAAGAATCGATACTTAGACACGTTGTAAAAATAATGCTTGTAATGCACGTTATTCTCCTCCTCTCCTCCTCCTCCTCCTCCTCCTCCTCCTCCTCCTCCTCCTCCTCCTCCTCCTCCTCCTTCTTTTTGGCCAGGAGGAATTCTAATTAAAACTCCTTTTTGTTCTTCAAGTTTTAAATTTAGAATCTAAGCTGTTTTGTAGAAGCCAGTGTGTGTTACTGTCCAGTTTACAGACACCGCGCCTGGTTTTCCCGCCGCTCTCCGCATCGTATAAGTTGCTCTTACTTTCTAAGTGAGAAGGAAGCTAAAGCTGGACAGAGCAATGTAAACAGCAAAAGTATCGCTCAGGCCTAGCGTTGCAAACGCTGGTGAGCATATTCTTACTCACTCTTTAGCATCAGATTATTAGAGGGGATCAAGACAGACAGGCGGCTGGAAGCCACCTTGTTAAACACAGGTCCGGAGACTAAGGCTTAGACTGTCAGCAGCCAGAGGTCGTGAAACATCTTCAAAGTCACATGCATTTCTGAAAGGTTGCCTGTGGTTTCCTGTAAACAACTGTATGTTCAGTGGCTTCACAAAGGAAGGCCTTATTAAAAATGAACGATTTGAAGAAGGGTGATCTGGGAGGCGATAGAATTACAATTGTTCTAGGCGGCTTGATTTGTCAATATGTTGGTTAATTTTGCAACCACATTCAACTGAACGTTCATGCCTGCACTTCCTACCAGCCCCTCTTCCATGAGGCTGCCTGAGAGCCCTGTGATACTGCAACCTAACACCAAGGCCTGTGTTTGCAGCCTGGTGTTACTGGGTTGATTCCCCCCCCCGCCCCCCGAGTTTTTGGTAACCTGCAAGAAATAAACAAAAATGGAATCTTGAGGCCAGAAAGAAGCCTACGTGGCCATCCTTGGTTCTGTCAGTGCGTGTGAGAATTAAAACTATTATTTGTATCTGAATATTAACATAAGTACCCAGATATCCTTAGGAGTTTTTTTTTTTTTTTCCTTATTTAATCTAGTGTATTTTAGGTTTAGTATTAGTCTGCAGTTGTTTTCTGCTGAGGCTGATCTGGAACTTTTCTGTACAGTTGAGGCTGGCCTTGAACTATTGATCCTCCTGACTTCAGGTCTTGTGTGCTGGTTGTAGGTGTATACCACCACACCTAGCTGTCTTTTTTTTTTTTTTTTGTCTGCTTTTGTTTTTTGTTTTGTTTTCTAATACAGGATTTTTATGTGTAACCCTGAAACCTGCTGTCCTGAAACTCCTTCTGTAGAGCGGATAGTCTAGAACTCAGAGATCCTCCTGCCTCTGTCTCCTGAGTGCTGGGATTAAAGCCATGTGGCACTATCCCCCCACCCCCCTTCACCTGGCTGCCTCTGTTGTTGCCTACTGTATCCATCAGTGTAGTTGCTGCTGTATTTCAGGCTTTGGAGGGTTGGGTGGGAAAAGATGGGACTCGGGACATGCTCTTAGGTGTGACTGGAGATTCGGCTCATATTCTAGTGGTCAAACGAATACTTCCAGACAAATTCGAGGACTCTGTTGCTAAGGAGATATGTAGAAGCCAAGAACTGACTGTTGGGGTAACTTTAAAACTCAGCAACAGTCTTTGAAACTCTGGTCTTTTCAGTCTTAGAGTTGGGACAGACCATCCGAGATCTTCCAGCTTGGTTGGGATGAAGACCCTCTCAGGACTCATGGAGCAGAGTAGAGATCTTCAAGCCCATGGAAGTGGTACCAGTAGTGACGGCTCCCTCCCTGCACAGAGCCAGAAACCTCACAGAGCAAAAACCACTGCTCTTAGGAAACCATGGTCTCTGCTTTCTTCAGCAGCCAGGACTGCTGTCCCTGATGGGGCACTTGTAGCAGTGATTCTTAAGTTCCTGCTGCTGGAACGAACCTCAAAACTGAACCATGGTCAGAAGGTAGATGGCGTCATGGATCACGTGATCTGCCACACCCTATCCTGTTAATGACTATCCCTTTGACTTTTCTTTCTTTCTTTTTTTTTTTTTTTTTTTGGTTTTTTTTTTCTTTTTTGGTTTTTCGAGACAGGGTTTCTCTGTGTAGTCCTGGCTGTCCTGGAACTCACTCTGTAGACCAGGCTGGCCTCAAACTCAGAAATCCACCTGCCTCTGCCTCCCAAGTGCTGGGATTAAAGACGTGCACCACCACTGCCCTGCTATCCCTTTGTCTTAATCACACCATCTAGTCTGACCCTACAGCTGTTGCATACTGTGCAAATTTATTTATTTAAAGTTACATTTACCCATTTTATTTGCCTGTATATGAGTATATATGTATTTGGTCCAACCTGCCACAGAACAGTGCCTATGTGTGAGTCAGAGGACAACTTGGGGGAGACAGTTCTCTTCCTTCACCATGTGGGATTAAATACAGGGTGTCTTAGAGGCTTGGTGACACATGTCTTTACCTACTAGACCATGTTGTGGGCTACCTTTGTGTTTTTATAAGCCCCCTTTGAAACAAAAGAAGAAGATAAAGGTTAGGAAAAAACACAATTCTGGAGCAGGAGAGATGGCTCAGTAGTTTAGAACACTTGCTGCTCTTCCAGCAGACATGAGTTCAGTTCCTGGCATGTACATGGTGACATTACATGGTGACTTACAGCCATCTGTAACTCCAGTTCCAGGAGATCCAATGCCCTCTTCTGGCCTCCCTGGGCACAAATCATTTGGGGCATATACATATGCACAGGCAAAACACTCATACATGTCAAATAAAAATAAATAAATCTTAAAAAATGAGAAATACCATCCTGGTCTACAGAGCGAGCTCCAGGACAGCTGAGGCTACACAGAGAAACCCCGTCTCAAAAATCCAGACATGGATGGATAGATAGATAGATTAGATAGATAGATAAAGATTTGCTAAATGTGGCCTTCCTAAGATAGAGCCCGAACTTTCTTTTGTTTTTTGTTTTGCAGTGCAGGGCATTCTCCACCACAGACCTATGATCTTAGCATTTGTTTGTTTCTGATTATCGAAGGCCTCCCTCTCTATGGGACACCAAACTTCATCTAAACACCACTCCTCCCCGTCCGGCTGTGTCTGAAACCCTCCTCTTTGCCTGTACTGGGATATCATTTAGATACCAGCAGAGATTAGAAGACTCGGGAGTAAAGGAAGTCCTATTTTGCTATTATCTCTACTGTAAATGCATCGTCTAGTAAACAACCTTCTACACGTTTTTTTTTTTTGTTTTGTTTTTGTTTTTGTTTTTTTTTTTGGAAGCGGCTCCATTTATTTACTTCTTTTGGCACTAATTCTGCCTTGTTGGCCACAGGTTCTTTCAATTTCCTTTTTTTTTTTTTTTTAAATGGCATGGCAATGGTACAAATTTAACTCAATAGTTCAGGGTTCTTCTCATAGTTATGGTACTGTGCCTCCACACTTGAATTCTAGGACATTTCCATCACTCAACAAGAAACCTTATTTATTTTCAGTCACTCCCCATTTTCCACCCACCCAAAGGACTCAGGTTTGGTTCCCAGCACCCACCGCTCAGGCACTGTCTACCGGAGCCATACCCAATGCTTCCTGGATCCCCCTTCCATGTTTTTTTGTTTGTTTGTTTGTTTGTTTTTCGAGACAGGGTTTCTCTGTATTAGCCCTGGCTGTCCTGGAACTCACTCTGTAGACCAGGCTGGCCTCGAACTCAGAAATCCGCCTGCCTCTGCCTCCCAAGTGCTGGGATTAAAGGCGAGCGCCACCACCGCCCGGCCCATGCTGTTTTTATAAAACAAGGTAAAGGTGTGCAAAGGACCGGCACCCCTGGAAGGCCTCTGCTGAGTTTGCTGCCCCCTCCCCCTGCCCAGGTGAACATCAGCTTCAAAATCACCGACCTCGTTCCCAATCAGAGGATCTGACAACGTCTTCTGACCTCTTCAGACACCCACACTATCCGTGGACACACACACACACACACACACACACACACACACACGTATGATTTTATAGTATTCTTATTTATCCTTAATTGTCACATCGACACCGAGGGTGAGCCTTTGGAGGAGCATTTACGTTTCATATTTTGTTTCTCAGCTGCCTTTTCTATGACTTCCGGAAGTTGCGCAAGCAACAGCTGTTTAATTAACATGCACACTTCTGCCCTGCCTTTTACTTCGGAACTTAGAATCAATTAAGTGCTCGCCACACTCACATTTTCTATATACGGCGATTCCCTTGTTCTTCTTTGAAAATAACAACGGAAGTGAGATCCAGGGAGCGTTGGCAGTGGCTCAGGTTGTCTCCCCTAAGCAAGCTCCTCAGAGGGAAGATATCTAAGTGGGCGAAGAGAGTTGAGGGGGAAAGGCATTGAATAAAATATGGCTTGTGCAATTTGTCTCTACAATAGAGGGACCCCCATTTCCTTTTTCCCAGAGCCCCCCCCCTCCCAAAAATGGGGGTCGAAGATTCTGTGGAGAAAGAGTGGGTTGAGGCAAGCAGGCTTCAGCTTGTGACTGCCTCTCCTCCAGGAGGCTTAGTCCCCACACCTGTGGGCAAGGACAGGCCATTTCAATCCCTGCGGATTCCAGGCTTAAGGCCGCTGTAGGAAGAGAACCCAGCAGGACATCATCGCGTGCTGAGCCTCCTAAAAATGTCACCGCTCAAAAAGTCTTCAAGACAAGAGGGCAGGGCACTAAGCAGGGGTCTGAGTGGAGAGAACCCCTGTACAGGTCACCAGCCCCGGAAGCTAGCCCTGGTCACCATCATGACAACATGTAGTTTCTTAACAAAAAAGGCCCAAATCAGTTCTGGTCAATTTTTTTTCTTTCTATGACATGGCTCATATAATTAAAAAAAAATGATACAATTCTAAATGTCTTATAACCACTTTCTTTTCTTGTGACTATAATGGCCATTTTCTAGATGAGAGCACTGAGCCATGGGAATTCAGATAATATACTGCCCTGATTCCGTAAGGCCAGTGTGTGCCTGCGAAGCTGGGCTTCCAATCTGCAGTAAACTTTCTTCTCTGAAATACATGGAAGACATGCTCACTGCTCTATTGTTTTGTTTCTAACTTAAGAAAGTATTTCTTTTACTATTTGAAGTTACCCCCCCTGCCTCCCTCTCTCTCTCTCTCTCTCTCTCTCTCTCTCTCTCTCTCTCTCTCTCTCTCTCTGTCTCGTGTGTGTGTGTGTGTGTGTGTGTGTGTGTGTGTGAATGTTTGTGCCCAGGGCTGGTGATCTCAGAGATCAGGGGTGTAGGATCCCTTTGGAGCTCGAGTTATAGGTAGTTGTGAGCTGACTTTCTGCGGGAGCTGTGTGTTCTCTTAACTGTTGAGACATCTCTCTAGTCTCCCACCTTTTAGTTTTGAAACAGGGTCTCACTGCTCTCAAGCAGGCCTTAAACTCACTGATTAGTCAAATATGACCTTGAACTTCTGACCCTCCTGACTCCAAGTCCCCAGGGGACTCAGGTATGTATCACTTTGTTTGATCATAAAATTTGAAAGGTGAACAGTTTTGGAGAGTGTCTTTTTTTAAAAACCCAAACCAAAGGGATTTCCGCTAACGCTTGTGTCTGTAGAGAATTCCATACATCCTCAGGCTCAGTTTACTTACCAGTGATCCAACTGACGTCGTGGCAAGGCCTCCCTTTTCTTTGGCTTTCTTATTCAGTTGCAACTATTGGGAAACCTACATACAGGAAGCAACTGAATGCATAAAAATGCATCCCTAATCAGACCACAAAGAATGTCAGTAAAGCCACTGTCCTGATAAAGTGACTTTTCAGTCTGATAAGGCCCGAAGCAAATAAACAGTATTTCACAGAGCTCTACAGAAAACACCTCCACCCTCAAAACAGAGGCTTTGAAGCCAAGGTTAAACGGGTTCTTGGGCATAACAGGATTTTTAAAAAGCATTTTAAGGGAAATAGTGAAAACACGAAGCTATGCTGCATCTGGAATATGTACATATGACGCGTCAGGTGCTCACCCTCGAGCAAACCCTCCATGATGTGGGGGATAGAGGCGTTTTCTCTCTCTGTCTTTTAATTTAATAAAGTTTTATTTTTCCGGATGTACAGTTGACTGAGCCTCTTCGGCACCTTTGTCAGTAGCCGGATGATCTCCACCTGTTGTGTTTCTGGTGTAAACTACTCAGGCTTTGTGCTTTGAAAGCAGCTTCATGTAAGTTCTTCACTAAGTCGCTCCTGAAGGACGGTGGGGGTAAAGAGACCGTTCTGAGGCCACAGCCAGAGTAATAAGCTTATAACTGGGAACCTCCTTACTGAGTGTCCTTTGTAGCTTTGTCAGACGACCAGACTGTTGACCCTGTCTGGAACTCTGCCTTCGGACCACTGCTGTTGGCCTTGACCCCAGACTCATTTACTGGGTCTTTCTTGGCTGACTTTCTGGCATCTTCCTACTTCTTGTCCTTGGGCAGTGTGGGGGAAGGTCAGAGGGCCACTGCCGCCTTGTTAAGATGTTGGACAGAGAAAACCTGTTTGTCTCTTACTTAGCTCTATAGTACTTTTATTTCCGGAATGAGAATTAGGACTGTGGATTGCGTTCTCACTGCTGGGGAGTTTGTTTGTTTATTTTTTGTTTTGTTTTGTTTTTGTTTTTGGTAGATTCTGGATTGATCCACATCAAATGCTATAAATATATTGAAAACTATTAAGAGAAAAAAGTCCTTTCTGGGCTCTCGAGGAGGCTTAGTGAGTAATGACCCTGTCGGACTGGCCTGATGATTGGAATTGGATCCTCATATTCATACCATTGTGGAAGAAGAGAACCAATTCCAAAACCTGTCTTCTGATTTCTACATGCATATGCTCACGTGTGCACACACACATAAATAAAATACAAACTAAAAGGTCTACGTAAAAATATATATTGATATCAGTAGATATTAAACACTAAAGATTATTTTTTCTGAAAACTAGCATTTCAAAATGCTTTCTTTCTCCCTCCTTCCTCCCTCCCTCCCTCCCTTCTTTCTTTCCTCCTTCCTTCCTTCCTTCCTTCCTTCCTTCCTTCCTTCCTTCCTTCCTTCCTTCCTTCCTTCCTTCCTTCCTCTTCTTAACTGAGTCAGGGTTTTTCTGGGTAGCCCTGGCTGTCCTGAAACTCACTCTGTAGACCAGGCTGACTTCAAACTCAGAGATCTGCATGCCTCTGCCTCCTGAGTGCTGGGTTTAAAGGTGTGCACCACCACACTTTGCTCTGCTCAAAACTTTCTTAAAAAATAATGTAGTACAGGCCTTGGAGAGATGGCTCAGAAGCGAAGAGGAGCACTGCTCTTGTGGAGGACTGGACTTCAGTCTCCAGCACCCACATCAGCTGCACACAGTTCCCAGGGAGCGGCTGCTGCAGGCCACAGAGGGCACCCACATTCCTGTGCACACTCCCTCCTCCCATACATATTGTGAAAAAGATGTTAAAACCCTTGTAGCTCCTTCGAAGTTGTTTATATAAAATGCTGCAGGGGAGCTTGTGCTATACTCCAGTTGACTGAGTACTTAGCACCCAGGGAGCCTACATTCAGCCTTTAGCATGGTGTCTATCCTCAACCAAGCCTAGAAGTGCACACCTGCCACCCACACACTCCAGAGTCAGAGGCAGGAAGGTCAGACGTTTAAGGTCATCCTTGACTAAATGAGCAGTTAGGGTTAGAGTGGGCTGCACAACATCCTGTCTCAAAACAAAACTAAAATTCAAAGCAACATATGTACTCAAATGTACTCAAAATACCCAAATCCAAGAAAACAAGGAAATAAAACGAAGTATCAGTTTGCTTGGTTCTGTCTTCCAGAGAACAGACTAGAACCTGCTAGGTAGGATACAGCTCTGTCTTAGAAATTGTTGCAGGGAGCACGTGTGAATCTGGGTAGCAAAAAGCGGCAAGTCACCACTACACAAGAGACTTTACTGGAGAGCCCTTCAGGCCTTGGTGAGGTTAAGATGTTCTTCTCGAGGACACTGGTGACATGGCTTCCTGCCCCAGGACTGTGAACTTGGGGACATTGCTTGAGAGTAAGAATGCTCCTGGTAGATATTTATGGTTCTTTTTCCTGGCAGACATTTTTCTGTGGCTTGAGAATTTTTTAGGTGGTCACCATAGTTAGCAAGCACTTCCTTGCACACACACACACACACACACACACACACACACACACAGAGCCTGAACACTGTGCAGCTGAGGTTAGCCTTCAGTTCCTGCTCTTTTAATGCTGGGATTACAGGTGCACGACTCCATGTCCCATGTTTACTCACTATTTTTAAAATTTCTGGATATAGGATACTATTGTATTAGCTGTCATACTTTTTTTTTTCCTGCCCCAATACAGACTTCTTTTGGTATGTATGTGTACTGTGACAAAAGTTTAGTAAACAATCTTTCCTTCTCTCTCTCTCTCTCTCCTCTCTCTCTCTCTCTCTCTCTCCTCTCTCTCTCTCTCTCTCTCTTTCTTTGAGATAGGGTTTCTCTGTGTAGCTTTGACTGTTCTGGAACTTACTCTGTAGATCAAACTGGCTTCGAACTCAGAGATATGCCTGCCTCTGCCTCCTGAGTGCTGGGATTAAACATGTGTACCACCACCGCCCAGCAATAAGTAAAACTGAAAACAAATAATTTACTACATGGAAAAATGTATTGATTGCTAAAAATATGCATGGGAATTAAAATTACTTCAGTGCACAGTTTAATCATTTATTTATTTACCAATTTTCATGGCACTGGAGGTTGACTCTAGGGCCACTGAGCTGCATCTCCAGCCACACCTCGGGTGGCGGGGGGTAGGAGGGAGAGATGGCTTTTGAGAGTGCTATGAAAGACAGCTGTGTGCCTGAATACGTACAATGTAAAGGTACTTTGCATTTTGATTTTTTTATTTGTTTGTGTTTGAGACAGGGTCTCATGTATCCCAGTCTGGCTCAACCTCCCATGTATTGGGATTATAGGCTTGCCATACCATGCCCAGTTAATACTTGTGGAGAAACCCAGGGTGTGCCAGGTGAGCCATAACTTGACCTCCTCACAGCTTAATTTTAATAAAGTTGGTATTAATAAGTTTGGTAGTCTAGTGCCACCTTGTGGTTAACATGCTCAACTACACTATGTTGGGTTTCAGAAAACAAAACCAACAACAAACCCCCCCCAACAAAACATGTCTTCAAAACGTGATTATTGGGCTAGAGAGTTGACTTATCAGTTAAAAGCACTTGTTCTTTTGTAGAACTCAGGGTTTTGATTACAAGCACCCACATGGTGGTTCACATCTGTCTGTCCACTCCCAGGGGAATTCAACACTTTCTTCTGTCCCCAGCAGGCACTAAGCACATACATGCAGGCAAAACACTCATACCTACAAAATAATATAATAAATAGATCTAAAAGCTTTTACTTATTAATTACCTTTCACTTGCAAACTTTCTTATGGACTGTCAACTGTCCCATGTTTCCTGGAACAGAGAGACCTTCAGAACCAAGAGAGTCCAAAGCAAACAGGAACCGGTTGGTTATAAGGTGACCAACTAGGTACAAAGCTCTCTCTAGGCAGCAGGACACACGATATGTGTGATAAGGACACAGTTCTCATGGTCCTTGTGCCACTGTGGAGGAACCGTGATCAACAGTTGTATGAGCCATCTTGAGCTGTAGGCTAACCAGGAATGACAGTAGGCTAATGTATCAGGAAGAACCTGGGTTTCCATCCCATGTGCAGTCACCAAAGGTAGACTCTGATGTGGATGTCAGGAAGTGCATGCTGACAGGAGCCTGATATAACTGTCTCCTTAGAGATCTGCAAGAGTCTGACATATTCAGAGGCAGATGCTCACAGCTAACCATTGAACTGATCATGGGGTTCCCAATGGAGGAGTTAGAGAGAAGACTGAAGGAGCTGAAAGGGTTTGCAGCCCCGTGAGGAGAGCGACAATACCAACCAACCAGAGCTCCCAGGGTCTAAACCGCCAGCCTGGGAGCACATAGGGAGGGACTCATGGCTCCAGCTGTATATGTAGGGGAGGATGGTCCTGTCAGGTATAGGTGGGAGAGGAGATCCTTGGTCCCATGAAAGCTGGACGCCGAGTGTGAGGGAATTCAAGGGTGGGGAGGTGGGAGTAGGGGGTGGGTGGGGGCACATCCTCATGGAGGCAGGAGGAGGGGGGATGAGATAGGGGGCTCCTGGGCAGGGGGGAAATGGGGTAAGGGGATGACATCTGGAGTGTAGATAGAATATCCAATAAAAAAAATAAATAAAATAAAAGTTTTGTTTAGATAAAAAATGTAAAAAAACTGTATCAGGAAGAGAATTGGTGGCAATTTTGTTTTTAAAGTTTCATCTTTTTATTTTTAATTATAATTAATTTAGATTTATTTTAATTAATGTGTATGTGTATGGATATGTGTATATGAGTCCAGGAGTCCCAGGAGGCCAGAAGGGAGTCTGGGAGTCCCTGGAGCTGGGGCTACGGATGGCTGTGGGCTGGGTGATGTAGATCCTGGGAACAGAATCTGGGTCCTGTGCAGGAACAGCAAGGGCACTAACCACTCAGCAATCTCTCCAGCCCCTTGGTGGCTGTAGATAGCATGCCTGATTTTGTTAGATTGGAGAGTGAATAGCGTGTAAGAGCTGGTCATACGATTCTAGAACAAGGATTCTAGAACAATGTGGCTCATGTTAACGTTTATGTAGATTTCTCTTTCTCTTCTGGGAAAATAAGTAGTCTTATGCTTAGGACAGGTCTCTGTGCGTAAAGGAGGAGAGACAGGAGGAAGAGATAAGAAAATGACGATTTTAGTTTTCAGTTTAGGTGAGATATAGAGGCTAGGCAGCCAAGCAGGCCGAGCTCACATGACCTATACTTCAGCCTGGCAGAGATGGGGCAAAGCTTCACATTGTCACCGTCGGCAGCATGAGGAGGCCCCGTAGTCTTTAGAGGTCACAAATCAGATAAATCTGGACCCCTAGCTAACATGCACAAAAGGCTTTAAGGTTGAGCCAATACAAACTAAGCAGTATCCTTAGCAGCTCACGGTCAGTGAAAGCTGTTGCTAATAAGCCTGGCAGTCTAGTGCCATCTTGTGGCTGAAATGCTCAGGTACAATTGGTTAGATTACAGACAAAACCTTTCAGGTTTTTCAGACAGTTAATTGTTAACTCAGTTTCACTTCACTGTCTTCTCAGGAATGGTCAGGCAGCTGTTTCAGGTTTCCTGGGACAGAGGAACAGTGGCGACTCATCTTGATCATTTGACTGAATCTCGAATCAACTAAAATGCAAGTTGCTGGGCAGTCCTGTGAGGGAATTTTTTTTTTTTTTAAATCAGATTATTTGAAGCAGGAAGATTCACACTAATTATTTACCCAACTATTGGTGGCACCTTCTTGTGGCAGCCCAGATAAAGGGACATGTAAGAAGGAAGTATTGCTATTTGCCTGTTTGCTTTCACTCTTGATGACATGTTCATCTACTCTGTTGCTGTGACGCTTCCTCGGTGTTATTGGAACCATCTTCTTTGGGCTTCTAACAGAGACCCAAGATCAGCAGCTCTCCACAAATCTGCAGGCTGTCAGCACAGGATTGGGTCTTCTGAGACATCTAGCCTCACAGACTTTACTTCTCCAGTGTAAGACAGCCATGGTTGGACGACACAGACCAGATCATGTAAACCACTCTAACGTACTCCCTTTCATATATGCGTGTTTATATTTATTATATACCACATATATTCATTCTGTCAATTCTCTTCCCTTAGATAACCCTTGCTATCACATATTGTGGTACCAGGAGTGGGGTATGCTGGGAGGATTATGGAAGTGTTTGGAGTTTTTGGTTTAAAAAAGAGAATGAACTGCTCAGAGCTTAGTGTCTGTTGGAACTTGAATGATGACACTGAGAGCAAAGCAGTCAGTGGAGGCCTGGGATGAAAGCGTGTGCCATCACTCCTGGCTAAACATTGTCTGTAATAGATTCTAAACACTGGGTCTAAGAGAAAGAGTGCCTTTCAGGAAAGATTCAGTCATACCTAGAGTGGCTATGGATTTCTCCAATTAAGTCTTAGTAGTAGCCACAGATGCCATTTTGGTGGCTCTCAAGTAACAACTCCAAAGGTGTCTAAGGAACGTAACTCCTTCCTTATTTCTCTCTTTTTTGATAAGTGAAATTCTGGTGTGGCTCTGGAGTTGTTTATAATCTGACAAAGCAAATCCAGGAGCCATCAGGGGTGAGTAATTGGCTTAGGACACATCGTTTACTGTAAATAAGGTTTCTGGTGAGATTCCTAGAGAATCGTAGGTTAATAAATTATCCCCAATTCCATTCTCATCCCAGGGAAAGGAGAAAGCCCCTAAGCAAAAGTTGTTAGATGATTTGAAATCTATAGTGGTGGTTTGATTAATGGCTCTCGTCAGCCCATATGTTTAAATATGGTTTGGTGCCTAGTCGGTGGAACTGTTTGGGAAGTGCAGCCTTTCTGGAGGAGGCATATCCTAGGAACAAGCTTGAGGTTTCAGAAGACTTGTGCTGTTCCCAGTGTGCTCTCTGTCTTGTTTTCAGCTCAAGATGCGAGCTCTCGGCTGTCCCTGCTGCCATGTCTTTGCTTAGTCATCATGGGCTCTAACCCTCGAAAACTGTGGAGAAAATATCTTGTGTATGTATGGATGTGGTGCCTGTCAATAATAAATTTGATGGCCTATAGCTTAGGCAGGAAATAGGAGGTGGGACATCCTGTAGGCAAAAAGGATTCTGGGATAGTACCAGGCAAGGGAGGCTCACTCAGGAGCATGGGCTGAATACAGACACATGGTGCTTATACACAGGTGACCAGTCACCTGACAGAATGTAGATTAGAATAAATGGGTTATTTTAAGTTATGAGCTAGTCAGAGAAGAGCCTAGCTATATGGCCAAAGTCTTTGTAAATAGATTTTGAATCTGAGTCTTATTTCTGGGAGCACGGGGCTGGGAGGAAGAATCAGACTTAACTTTTCCATGAAACGGCAAACTCAATTAAACACTTCCTTTTGTAAGTTGCCTTGGTCATGGCGTTTCATCATAATGATAGAAAAGTAACCAAGACTTTCTTGTCTCAGCTGGAAATAGAAAAATAATTAAGATATTCTTGTCTCAGCTGGCAAGGGAATTCAGTCAGACTCTTGGGGGAAGGGCACTTTCTTTCCTGAGACCCCATCATTTACCCTGGGTTTCAGTTCTTCTCAGTTGCAGTTTATTTCCCACTCTTGCCAGGGCTTGTGCAGAGAAGGGAAGGAGAGCCAGGCCTGTCCTCTGAAACTCTTTCTGTGCTGACTTTAGCAAGGCATAGAGTTGTGAAAACCAGCCCCTATCCAGGAATATCTTTGCAGATGCCAGCATAGTGACTCTCAGCCCCCACTTCTCTCCCCCACCCTCCCCCCCTCTTTCTCTTAAAAACACATATTGGCCATGAAAAGAATAACAAGGAGATGAAAACCCTGGGTTCATTTCTCTCATTTAGAGTCAGTTTGTATGCACTGTGGTAATAAAAAGCAGTCTCTGGAAAATGTTAGCTATGTTTTATTGTAAACAAACAAGACTTTTTTGACTAGTGGTACAATTTACAACTGCTAAAAGGTTCAGGCATAGCGATGCACCTGAAGTCACTGTACTAGGAATCACAGTGAGGAGGACTGAGAGTTCCAGACCAGCCTGAGCTACAAGTAGAAACCCTTTCTCAAACCCCAAACCAAACAACAGCTAGCAGCAACAATGAGAGGGTGAGATTTGGGGCTGGAGAGATGGCTCAGCGGTTAAGAGCACTGGCTGCTCTTCCAGAGGTCCAGAGTTCAATTCCCAGCAACCATATGGTGGCTCACAACTATCTGCAATGGGATCTGATGCCCTCTTCTGGTGTGTCTGAAGACAGCTATAGTGTATTCAAATATATAAAAATAAATAAATCTTAAGAGAGAGAGAGACAGAGAGACACACAGAGAGATATTACTCCTGTATGGTGTTCAAAAATGTTGACTCTTGCAAGAACCACCACAAACAGCAAACAAAGAATGCCACTTACCTCAAAATTCTGTTATGCGCCACCCATCCCTCTTCTCTCTCAGTTTCTTTTGTTTCTTCTTCCCTCCACCAAGACAGGGTTTCTCTGTGTAGCCCTAGCTGTCCTGGACCTCATTCTGTAGACCAGGCTGGCCTTGAACTCAGAGATTCATCTGTCTCTGCCTCCTGAGCACTGGGATTAAAGGCATGTGTCACTACCATATGGCCATGCTCCACGTTTCTATATTGAATCTTAAAATAAATGGTATTTGTGAATTTTTAGGTGCTTGGCCTATAAAGTGTGTGGACTAAGAGAAAAAAGCATTGATCTTAGTGAGATCAACCATTCCTATTATACAATACCCATATTCGAACTCCTTCCCGTTCTGGCCCTCTCCTACCCACCAGCCACAGGTGACCTGCAAGCAGAGCAGAATATCATTAATAGTGTCAGTGGCTGGCTCTCTCCCATGGGATGGGTCTCAAGTTGGGGCAGTCATTGATTGGCCACTCCCTCAGTCTCTGCTCCATCTTTATCCCAGCACTTCTTGTAGGTAGGACAAATCTTGGGTGAAAGATTTTGTGGGTGTGTTGGTGTTCCCCTCCTTCCACTGGAAGTCCTGCCTGGTTACAGGAGGTGGCCTCTTCAGGTTCCATATCTCTTGCTGCTAGGAGTCTCAGCTAGGGTCACCCCCAAAGATTAACCTATTTTAATCTTATCGGGTTTACATTCCATTTCTAACTGAGCCTTTTGTACACCACGCCTCCAGTCATGCTTTCATTCTTATTTGAAGGGCATTTCGGATGGTATTACTGTATTTACATGCTGTATTTGCTGCAGCATCTTCTCTGCTTCCCTGCCATTTCAGTCACTTCTGGGTTTGTTTCTATTCTTAAAGTTTCTTCACGTTGAGCTGGGTGATGGTGGGTTACACCTTCAATCCCAGCACTCAGGAGGCAGCGGCAAGTACATCTCTGAGTTTGAGGCTTGCCTGGTCTAGAGAGTGAGTTCAAAAACAGTCAACACTACACTGAGAAATTCTGTCTCAAAAAAATAAAAAAATAAAAAAATAAAAAAAACAAACAACCAAACAAAATTCACCAGGTTCTGTGTCATCTTCTGGTTTCTTTGTTTTTATTAAAAGTTTTACAAAGAGGGTTCCAGGATAGCAAGGGCTTCACAGAGAATCCCTCCCCACCCCCACTTCCCCAGCCCTAAAAGTTTTGGTTTGACATTGGACATTGTATATATGATATTGTGCAGGGTCTATAGTTTTGTAGTTTCTTATAGTGTTGAGCATTTTCTGGCAAGCAGTTGAGCTACTTGGCAGGCAGTACGGCCCTTTTTGTTAGTGAGCAATGGGTTTCATTCGTTCCTTGTATGTTTCAGTTCTCACACTAAGTTTTACAAGCTGGTGGACACTGATACATTATTTCATTCACAGAACTATAACAACACATTCCAGGAGGGCAAAAACATGTGACTGAACTAAGATTAATACATACCACCATTTTATCAATTATGCAATCAAACAAATTACTGTGTATTTGCATGCTGTGTCACAGCTCTAAAAGCATGTAAAATCTTTAGGTGTCTATTCAATTTATGGCTAGAAAACTATTTATTTACTTATTTAGCAAGAGAGGTTGGAAAGAGAAAGGGAAAAAAAAATCACAATTCATCCAAAAAAGCATATGGGAAAGTGGTAAGAATTTCAGATAATCTGTGAATGTGAATTATTTATCTCCAATAATGTTCCTGTACCTTTGGAAAATTTACCAAGCACATTGCACAGATTCTGCAGGAGAACAGTTTACTACAGTTATCATCCCTTCCCATTCTTCTTCAGTCTGCTACATTGATACAAATATTAAATTAACCTGTATGCAGTCATTATGCACCGAAAGCTGTTACTGTAATTCCTTGTCTGACCTTGGTGAAGGTTTGGCATTGTTTAAGTGTTCTCTAGTGCCTGAAGCAGTCATGTAAAAACAAACAAACAAACAAACATCCACACTCTCCAATTCACTTCCCTTTTCAGTAATAATCTTGCCTTTTTGTTTATAGATTTCATAGATGAGACATAGGTCACTGGGTGCAATTTTTCACACTGTTTATACCGTGCATTCTACTGTCATGTCCTGTTTCAGCTCACTGAGAAGCCAGCTCTGGGAGTGGACTTTTCTTCCCATCCCATTTAGACCAAATGCGTTTGTCTCAAAGTATCCTCCAAGGGCTGTGTGCCCCTAACCCTGTGACACGGGAGGAAAAGAACAGTGGACACTCCAAGTGTAAAAACACTGTGTCCCTGAGAATATCTGGAAGGTGACCCATTCCCAGCAGAGGCTCCTGTCATCTATCCCGTGATGTAAACGTGTCTGCAGTGGGGACGACAAGGGGGAAGCTTAGCCCTGGAGCTTAGTTGGGAAAGGTCAACCAAGAACTCTGGCGGTCTGCCTCAACTTCCAAAGTCTGGTTTCAGCTGGGTGTCGGGCATTCCCAACTTGATGTCGTCTCCCTGTGTCACTTGTTTGTTCTCTTACTTGGAAGCCTCACTTGAGGGGGCATTACTCTGCCTAGGACTCTATGCCAGGAACCCCAGCTGACAGCCTCAACAGGGCTTCTCCAGTGATGTCTGGTGGATGTTTCGAGTATTCAGTCAGATGACCTACCATCTACCATCGCTCGCTCTTTACCATTCTTTCACTTTGCTTGCTGTATCCTCAGTAAACTAACTCAAAATTGAAAATATGACTCTCATAAATCATTCCCAAGACCGTACAGAGCATCATCCCATTAATCGACTTATCCGTCATGTCCTTTGAACTAAAGTGTGTCTCTCCAAGTGTGGTCCTTAGAGCAACCACAATCACCATCGCTAAGAATCTGTAGTCTCACAGAAGACCTACCATATCAGTTCTCATCTGCGGGGACAAGTGCTCAATGACAAAGTCTTTGGGGGAAAGCTTGCGTTTAGGGATTGCTGATTCTCTGGACGCTTGTGTTTCCCCCTTGGATATATCCTGCTAATGAAGTTAAATCATTTCTCTAGGATGTGTGGAGAGACAGCGTAGTGAATGACCGAGTAAGCCTGATTGCTCTTTTCCAGGGGAATTATGATGCTAGTGCAGACAGACAGACCAGAGTCCACTTGAGAAGACTTCCCGTTGAGTGAGTGGGGGGAAGTTTTGCACACTTTGTCAATATTAGCTTCACTTTGTGATTTCAAGTCTTAGAAGATACATTTTTTTTTTTTTTTTACACACATTAACTTATTTGATCTGATTGCCATTGGGAGAATATATCCCTATGCTTTTAAAGAGAAGGACTCCACAGTTTATCCATCACTGTGTTGGATAAAGATTAAAGATTCTAAAAACTCAATGGTTGGTGGCTGAGGAGTTGAAGGAACCTAACTCTAGTCTATAACTTGTTCCTGAAGTGTAAAAGTGGAAGGAACTTGGGGTGTTTTGTGGAGGAAGTAACAGTAATGGAGGTTTACAATCGAAGGTACGCATTTTACTGTGACCTGACAGTCTTTGAGTAAACCACAACCCTAAGTTGTGCGGGGGATGCATTGTCTTTAATTTTTGATGATGGATGAAGAAGGTGACTCAGGTCACAGGCAAGCTATGCCTTTGTTTCAAGTTCTTTGCCCTTGTCTAAAGTCATAACCTGTGTAATGCCCACTTGTTATTTAAGTCAGATGACAAGGTGACATCTATTGCTTGCTTCATATGACCTTTTAGAGGGGAAGAAAGGATATTCTGTTCTAAAGCCTTGAGAGAGGGGAGAGGGCTACCTTTAGCAACATCTGTTCCCCTAAGATGTCCCACCCCTAACAAGTAATTCTGAAATATGTATGGGAGATCACACATAGGTCCCAGGCTGATCACTCTGCCATTTAACGAGATGTGAGCGTTCATGGAGCTTGTTATATTCAAAGGAATTTGGAATCGTTCTCATACTGAGTGATGCCTCTCTGTTGGCTTAGATTAAATGGTAGCTTAGGCATTGCCTATGGGGTTAAGAAAAAAAAAATCTTTGCTTTAGCTGTTTGAGTCTGGGAGGCTGGCTGGCTTTGGCCAGCAGGTGGAACACTTCATCTGATGTTGAGGTCTTTCTGAGCCAAGCTGAATGAGAGCCCTGCATCTGCAGGGCTGTTCCTGTAATTTTAGCTACTTGGGAAGTGCCTCCTGAATCCAGGGTGCCGGGGGGGGGGGGAGGGGGTTGAGTCTCATCCTTAAACTCGCAATAACCCCCATGCCAAAACCTTTAACTACAAGTGAAAAGTCTCATATCATAGGACAGTCACTTCCTCATGTAGAATACAGGCATATAGGAGTTATACTGTTGACTTGTTTTATCTCAACCTTCAGAGCTCATATAAGCCTTCTTCTGCCCAGAAACAAGGTAGAGGGGCAGAAATAAGGTGACACTTGCCTCACATACAGCTAGCCCTGGGCTACATACACCAAGAGTAAAAATCAGGGAGAGAGGCAGAGTGTAGTGTTGCTCTTTTGTTGTCTTGACTGATGATTAAGGAAACCTGTCAATCACATAGAGAAGGGAAAGATAATTTAAAAAAAATGAATGTCAGCTTAATAAAATCCAAACCAGCTGTCTTAGTCAGAGTTTCCATTGTTATGAAGAGACATCATGACCATGGCAACTCTTAGAAAGGAAACCATTTAACTGGGGATGGCTTACAGATTCAGAGGTTTAGTCCGTTATAATCATGGTGAGGAGCATGACAGCATGCAAGCAGACATGGTGCTGGAGGAGTCGAGAGTTCTACATCCTGATCTGAAAGCAGAGGAAGGAGACCTGTGCCTCACCGGTCGTAGCTTGAGCATAGGAGACCTCAAGGCCCACTTTCACAGTAACACACTTTCTCCAACAAGGCCACACCTCTTAATAGTGCCATTCCCTATGGGCCAAGCATTCAGACACATGAGTCCATGGAAGCCATTCCTATTCAAACCACCTTACCAGCCAATGAGCTTAACAAACACGAAACAAAAATCATGATAAATTGCTGCCTTTAGTTTTTCACTTTGTAACGGTGTGTTATCCTCTATTACAAAATGTCCACTTTCAGAATTTCAGCTTTGTGGTTTAAGAAGTCAGTTGTATAACAGCTGCGAGAATTTTATTTTTGAGAAGTTGTTTCTGTAAAATGTGAACTGAAAACAAAAGGAAAAGAAGGAGGAAAACAACACCCAGAGAGTAACCAATGGCACACCGGGACTTGTGCCGGAAGCAGAGAATTGAATAGCATCCATATTATCCTTGAGATATGTGACACTTGACTGGTTAAGGATGAAGGAACATTTTTTAATCTTGTGCTGTTTAGCTTTCTTTGGGCAGTGGTGTTTATAATTCAGACTCTTCTCCCACTGAAACTTGTCTTCCCAACAAGGCTTCCTCCTTCTCTCTCTCTCTCTCTCTCCTTCCCTCCCTCCCTCCTCCTTCCCTCCCTCCCTCCCTCCCTCCCTCCCTTCTTCCCTCCCCCACCTCTCTGTCAATGTGTTACCTCCTGAGGGTTGCCTGCATGAGCATAAGTGAGGGTTATTTACTTGAGCAAGAGAAACTTACCTTTGAATGAATTAAAATAAACCCAGAGTCACCAATTAGGTTTCAGAGTCACACTAAAGACAGAAATTAAAGCGCACCCCTGTGTTGTTTCGTTTGACCAAGATTAAGCCCAGATTTAACCCACTAGTTCATCCTCCTTGTGGTTTTTTTTCCATCATCCCTGTCTGTCTGTTGTATGAACCGAAGTCTGAGCCTGCCTGAAGGCTGTCTTGTGAATCTGTTCCTGTCCCCGTGTCTGTATGTCTGAGTGTCCCTAAGAAAGACCTTTGTTCTCTCTTTTATTGAACAGCCCAAAAGGCTGTTGGGGGGAAGGAATGAGGAATGCTTTATATAAATTCTCAAAGAATTTTATAGAGGATTAAGTAGCTGACCCCAACCGACAGAGATAACAGTACCACAAACATCATTGTTTATCAAGCAGAGTTCATATGATGCCTTCAACATTTATAGTGGACATTCATTTTATAAGGGCACTTTCAGTCAGCAAATGACTACCTTAACATACAGGCAAACACCCACTCATTACTCTTGGGTTGGGCATGGAAGAGTTCATAATTTAAGATTATAGTTATCTGTGTACTAGTTCAGGCTGTTAAATCTGATTCTATGGGAGATCCAAAGCAAGTAAGTTGATTGTTACATTGTTCTCTTAAAGGCAGGTTAAACAAACAGGCTTTGTGCACAGTAGGACCGCAGTCTTAAGTCTTAAATGACCTCGAGGTGTATTTTTAACTCTGGCTGTGAGGTCCAGCAAGGTAAGTATTTTCATAATACATTGCCATGAGAAAAATAGGAAGCTCTAATGAGGATGCTGGCCTCTGAGCAGAAAAATGCTTTCTTTAGTAGGTACATGCCTTATTTTGGAAGTACATGTCCATATTAAGTTGAAGAAAGCCCATTTTCAATAAATTTAATACCATAGAGCAAAAATTAAGCTAATTTTTTATAACAAATAACAGACACATGTAGAATATTTGCCTTCTCAGCAGCGTATGTTAATTGTACAGAGCGATGCATTTCATTGTACATTTTCATAGTGTTGGTGGATCACGTGCCCCGTTCTACTCTTTCCTCTCCTATGTCCCCTAACTCAATTTGCTCCCTTTCTCTTTTATGGCATCTATTCCCTCCCCCTAGATTTCACACAGGAGTGAAAATGTTACACGCCCCCCTTCGCTTTTAGGCTGGTTTATTCACTTAACACGATCATTTCCCGATTCATCTACTTTCTGGAACATGCCACGATCTGGCTCTTTATGGTGAGAGAAGGGTCCACTGTGAATCTATACCATACGGTTGATGTTTATCTGTTTATATCAACCACGGGCACCTAGCAATAACTCAGCTACTCGGGACCAGAGCCATGAGAAACACGGGTGCAAGCTGTCTGTAGCGTGCTGACATGGATCCTTTTGGGCATACACTCAGGAGTGTTACAGCTGGGTCGTGTGGTACTTATACCTTCAGCTCTTCAAAGAACTTCGATACCGATTTCCATGGTGGCTGAGCAAGTTCCATTTTCACTCACAGTACAGGAACTTTCCTCTGTCTCTGCCAGAAGTACTAGTGTTTAGTACTTCCCAGTGTTAGTACTTCCAGTGTTTAGTACTTCCCAGTGTTTAGTACTTTTTAAGCTCTGACAGGGGTGGGGGTGGCAGCGGGGTGGGGACAGGATGCCACCTTGGTGGTAACTTTGGTTTGCACCTCTCTGATGGATAAAGATTTTGAATTTTTTTTTAATAATTGCTAGCCATTGCTGCTTCTTTCAATTTCTGTCTGTTTAGTTTATTTGTCCGTTTATTGATTGATCTTCTGGAAGTCATTCTTCTGAGTTTTTTTTTTTTTTCTTTTAAAAATATCCTGGTTATTAAATCTATGTTGGATGGCAAGCTGGCAAGAATTTTCTCCTGTTCAATCAGCTCTTAATTGTTTCCATTGGTGGTCAGAAGTATTCTAGTTTGGTACAATTCCATTAGTCAATTCTTGCTGTTCATCTTTAATTATTTTGACAAACATCAGAAATGAAAGAGGGAAGGTCACAACTGATACCACAGAAATATCAATAGAAAAACTGGATCATAAGAAATTACTACAAAAATACACCAATCTATTGGATAAATTAGAGTGGACAAATTCTTAGATACATAAATCTAACACGACTGAATCACGAAGACATGGATTTTTTTGACCAGATCAATATGAACAAGGAGATTGAATCCGTAATAAAAGCCTCTGATTTAATAAAAGCTCAGGTCTACTAGGCTTTTGGGCTTCAATTCTGCTAAACTAAACAGACTTCTTTCATTTGTTCTCTGTCCTTCCAACACGCTCCACCACACTTCTCTGTCTTTTTATTTTAGAAACTCATGGGTTTGTTCTGACAAGAGAAGCTTTGAAAACAGCAGGATCTGAAGAGACTTTTATTTTGTAGATCCATCAGTGATGCGGAATCATTCTGTTCTAATCTCTGCTACACGCTCACATCTCTGGGTCATGTTGTCAGATTTTATAAATCCCAGCTGCATGTCACTTCCTTGGGGACACCTTCATCAAGCCTTTGACCTGAGCCACCATGGTGATCTTCTGGCTTCTTCTTGGGTTTTTTTTTTTTTTTTTTTTTTCATTCCTTCACAGCCTGCATCATTTCTTTGATTCAGGATTTTTAGTCTTCAGTACCTGGAATGTTTGATGTATGACATCTTGTTTGGAGGACTCTCAGATTTCCCATGGCGTCTACCTATGAGATTTTTCAAGCATCTCTCCCCCAAGTGTGACAACCAGCAACGTCTCCAGACATCACCAAATGTTCGCTCAAGCAAAGCAGATTCTCCACTTTAGAACCACCATTCTAACCCATTGGTTATTTCATAAGTAGTCAATCTCTCTCCTTTTACTATACCTTATGGTGAACTTTTCACTGCCTAATGTTCCCAAGGACATACCCCACAGCTTAGCGTCTTGCAGATGTCAGACAAATATTGACTGAGTAAATGAATGAATGAGAGGATTAAGTTGGTATGTAAGGACTCTCACAAGGTCTGAGGCCAAGGATTGACAGGGAAGAAAAGAGGAGCCACATTGAAATGCACGTACACAGCAGCACACAGCCTGCTCTTACGACACAAAGCCACAGTTATGTAACTTTGCAGGGACCATGAAGGTTTAAATATTTACTATTTGATACTTTACTAAAACACATTTGCTAGTCTTTTTTGGGGAGGGGTGCAGGGTATGTTCAGAATGAGAACCGCAGTTAATTATTCAGAAAGCATCTACAGTGGCTTTGACTGTGTGTAAGACAGATTTCCATTTTGTATGTCTCACCTCTGTCCCACAAAGAAATTTCCAGGTACTAAACAAACTTCTGTACTGCTGACAAAGTCTTTCTCAAGGACATTTTGTATTGTTATTGCATTGGCTTGGGGGAGGTGATCTAAATTCACCGACTCTCTTCTTCTTAAAGGTCAGAACCTCTTTTTCAAATATTCACGTCTTTTGTTCTTGTACATCTGTCGAGAGCAAGGGAAAATGAGACACGTGTTGCAGAGCCAGCTTTCTGTGCGTAAATTCTTGTTCCAACACCTGACCTGGTGAAAACTGAGATTTGCTTTCTGGCTGCTGATAGAACAGACGGTCTTGCTTCCAGGGTGAGGGTCGTTTTCATAATGTCTTCACGGGCTCATTCTGCAAGTGTTCATGACTGTATTAACGATGATTACCTAAGGATGCAAAGCTGCTCAGGGTGCTGCTCTGTGGGTAGCCCACTACCATCTAGGACTTATCTCGTCTCAAAAACTGAGAGCAGGAGGGTTGGAGAGGCAGCTCAGCTTTAAGGGAATTGGCTGCTCTTCCAGGGGTCCTGAGTTCAATCCCCAGCAACCACAACCATCTATAATGTGATCTGATTCCCTCTTCTGGTGCGTGTCTAGAAACTCATAGACATAAAGATAAGTAAATGTTGAAACACACAGACACATGCACAGACAACACAGACAACCCCCCCTCCAGACACACAGACATACACACCACAAAAGACAAGAGCAGGGGAAAGATCAGCTGAGCTGTGTGATAAACCAGAAATCAACATGCTCTCTACCTTAGTTGCACTCCTGTTTGTTATATATACAAATTAGATGCCATGTCTACAAATCATTCAAAGAAAGATCTTAACCCCTAATTCTAAAACTCAAGAGTAGCATAAGATAATAATAATTGTGTTTAGTTTAGTCATTTCCCATGGGGCCCCTGACAATTAGCATCACATAGAAGAATCCTGTCTCAATCGATACTTTTCTGCAAACTTGATGATTGTTTCCACTAGCTCAGGTGACCTATATTGGGTTAGGCTCCGGGTTCAACCTGGAGCAGCTGGGTGCTGAGAAGAATACAGGATTTAGGATTAGGTATGCTGACACATGGCTGCAATCTTGGCACTTGAAGGTGGAGGCAGGAATATTGTGGAGGTCAAGGTCATCCTGGCTAGACAGCAAGGTCGAGGCCAACATTGGCTGTATGAGCGAGCCCTTATCCAAACAGAAAATGTCGACACAAAAGAATAGAGAATTCAGTATGTCTGAGGAAAGTCAAAGTGACTTGGCAGCTCAAGCTTTCCAAGGGAACCAGACTGTTCCTTTCCTAAGCACTTCTGCCCTGGGTGGGCACCTTCCTGCAAAGGCCTGTTTTCATGAGTACTTAGAGGACATGGAATGGTAGTCCTCAAGGATTGCTGTGTTCAGAATCACCTGCAGCACTGGCTTTTCCATCAGAGTGGCTGAGGGCACGGCCCAGGCAGCTGTGGTGTGTGAATTCTTCCGGCAATTCTCCTGTGTGGCCATTTTGAAATGGATGTGGCAAGCCAAGTCAGGGGCTGTAACATCAGCTTGTTCAAAAATTACCCAGAGGATCTTTTAAACCCAGATTGTTGGGCTCCAGTCCCAGAGTTCCTGATTCAGTGGTTGGGGACAGCTGGGCAATCTGCATTTCTAATGAGTTCCCAGGTAACCGTTAGTGTAGTGATGATCTGGGGACATCACTTTGAAAAGCAGTGTTTCAAATTAAAGAAACGATTGGAACAGGAGACTGGTGTTTCTAATGTCCTCATTAAGTCCATCTACGCTACAATTCTGAACATGAGTAGACATGTCAGGGTAGAGAAGTCACCTCAGAAGTCTTCTTATATATTCCAGGCCTTTTTGAAATGACATACAACCCACACATAGAGTGTCCTTGTAATGTCTAGGACAAACATGCTACTTTTTGACTTTTCTCTAAAGCCTCCTTCTTTCATTCTACCCTATTTCCCATGTGTTATGTAGGCCAGAGGTCAACATGAGGTGACTCCATTACTCTCCATCTTGATTTTTGAGACAGTCTTTCACAGAACTTGGAGCTTAATGATTAATGGGCCAGTAAGTTTCAGGAGTCCATCTCTCTCTCACCAGCATTGGGATCAAAGACATGTTGCTATGGATGGCTTCTTACATGGTTGTTAGGGATCCTAATTTGGATTCTTATACAGGCATGGTGGGCACCTTACTGACAAGGGTGTTTCCCCAGATCTTCTTTCTTTTTCAAAGGAATGAAGGTTGTTAAAATACTAAAGTGCACCCATGTACTTTTAAGTTCTACTTTTTTTTTATGGTTTAAACAGACTTTATTGTAACAAAGGGGGACCCCACCAAGCAGAACCAATATATGTGGTCCCAGTTGTCACCATGGAGATATCAAGAGGTCATGATTGCAGAAGAAGTGACTGGAATTGAATAACATGATACCGGGGAAAGCCAGCCAGGAATGCAGGAAACATGATCAAGGTGGGCTGGCAAGAGTGGTCTAGTCGAAGGATGAGGGGAAGACAGCTCCCTTCACTTCCGCTTCTTGTAGCTCTCCAGGTGTGACAGGACCCAGCCCGCAGGCAGAAGACAACACATGAGCAGGAAGTGAGCCCAATGGTGATATCCAGGATCCGGAGCTGTTCCTGCGGAGTCTTCCAGTGGACCTGAGCGCCGCGACAGCATGAGCCATCGGGCTGAGCCGGTCAGGCTCCTCAGCAGCAGCCCGTGCTTTTAGTTCTAAAGAAACTTTTCCTGTTAGAGTAGCCTGCTTGATACAGGAAAGCCTCTAGCGAGTAGTCCCAAGGACTATTGCATAAGAAAGACAAGTGAGTGAAAAACCAGTGTTACATACATCAATAATTAAACAAATATGAGCCGTGTATGTTGACACCTGCAGAGCAGACTACATTCAGTTTAATTATCCCAGTTGTTCACGAAACAAGCTAGTACGATCCTTGTTCCTCAATCAGCCACAACTCGTTTTAAAGTAGATACTCAGGTATTTGTCTTTTTCTTTAAGTAGCTTTGTATGCAGCCAAGGGAATAATCTTTGTCAGCCATACTGACTTAGCATGTTCTATCTAAACACAGCAGTTAATGAGTAATGATTTCCCTAACGACCGTAGAATCCCAAGAGGCAAATTCCAACCCAGGATACATTCATCAGTTTTAGATCACAGCAAAACTGAGAGGAAGATGTAGGGATTTCCCATGTGCTCACAATGCACAGTCTCACCAGTTAGCAGCATCCCCACCCCAGTAGAATATCCATTATAATCTACAGCAGTTCCCCATTGTCAACCAATGTCCATATTTACACCGGGGTCTCTGTTGGTGCTGTCCATTATGTAGGTCAGGACAAATGTATGAAAACACACACACACACACACACACACACACACATACACACATACACACACACATACACACACACACACACACACAACATACACATAACTACACACATACACAGCACACAATACACACACACACAATACACACCACATCCACACACACACACCACGATACACACACATACACACCGCACATACACACATACACACACACACTACATACACACATACACACACACACTACACACACAAACACACAACACACATACACAACACACATACACAACACACTACACACATACACACACACATACACAACATTCACCACACACCACAATTACACACACACACACAACCACACACACACACACACCCGAGCATGCTGGATGCCCATTCAGTGGTTATTTTACTTTTAAAGTTATTTGTAAAAAAAAAAAAAAAATCTAAGATTACTGTACATTTTCTTACTGTAAGTGGTTATGACTCGGTGACTAAGTTTATAAAATTTGTAATCTAAAGGCAATTTTTGATAGTAAAAGAGTGAAATCCACAGCTCAGAACAGCATGTTTGACTGTATCAGAGTTCATAAAAAACTGTGGTGTGCTCATAGTGCATTAAATAAATAAATAAATAAATAAGTCCAAAAAATAAAGTAAATGATTTAATTTGGGGGGGGGTTGCTTCTAGTTTCAGAGGTTACTTACATTGTTATCATGGTAGGAAGCATGGAGACATGCAGTGTGGTGTAGAGGTAGCTAAAAGTTACATCCTTATCCAGAGGCTGAGTGAGAGAAAGACAGAGACAGAGACAGACAGACACACACAGAAATAGAGAGAGAGAGACACACACACAGACAGAGACAGAGACAGACAGATACACACACATTTGCACATGCACACACCTACACACACATACACACACATTTCGATTAATTAGATAGATATACCTGGAAGCCTAACTCTACAATGAGAAAGCAGAGATTAAGCACTGGTAATTAGCATTGATGATAAGGTGTAGAGCTGGGTGTTGTGCGCATGCCTGCAAGGCGAGCTCTTGGGAGACAGGTGAAAGTCTGAGGCCTGCCTACTCAACAGTGACTTCTAAGGCCAGACAGGAATTAAATAGAAAGGTCTTGTCTTAAGAAACCACAACCAATCAACAACAAACCCTAAGCAACCAAGCCACAGAGGGGGAAGCTGTCATTCACGTGTCAAACCTTTTAACCCACAGAATCAATTGTTTAGCTATCTGACACGTGTTAAAAATAGTTCATTTTAAAAGTTGGTTCTTTGAGAATTCATATGTACTTTCATCGTATTCTCTGGCCATCCCCCAGCTCTTCCCAGATTCACCCCACCTTCCCTTCCATTGAACTGTGGTTTTGTTTCACCATCAAGGCCAATTTGTGCTCCCTGATTTTTTTTGGTATATGGCTTTCTCAGGAGCACAGTTGATATATCAGGGGTACACTTCTTGAAAAAAAAAAAATAAAAACCCAACTGACTTCATCTTCTCCCTACAGCTAAGTATTGTGAGACTCTTCAAGGTTTACAGGTGGAAGCTTTGCGCTGAAAATGCCACTCTCCTGACTGGGGTTTGATTTGTTAGGTTTACATTGGTTTTGAGATGTTGTCACACCACTGTGAGTTCTTTAGGTGCAGCTGTCCTGTGTGCCCATGGAAGACAGTCTTTCCTTGTAGTCCACAGCTTTCTAGTTGTTATGGTCTTTTCAACCCTTACTCTCTTTGAAATGATGTTGAGCCTTGGAGGAAGGACTGTGGTGTGGTCTAGATGTCCCATATAGGGCTAGGCATTCTGCAAAGTCTCTATCTATGCATCCCAGTCTCTCTGTGTCAATCACCATTTCCTTAAACGATTTTCTCTGATGAAGATTGAGAGATACTTTAACTATGGGCATGATGATATGTCATTAGAAGTGAGTCTTATATGGTGCCCATTAGAAGAATAGTAAATTTCTTTAAAAAATTCTTTAGTTGTTGTGTTGTATGTTTGTGTATGATGTTATTAGAGAATGTGGCATATACGTACCACACTTTGCATGTATCTGTCAGAGGACTAATGCAGAGTTGGTTCTTTCCTTCTACCACAGGATCTGCGGGTTGCACTCAGATTATCAGCTGCATGATAGGCTGGGCCATTCCACAGGCTCATAGCTAGCTTTCCTAAAGATTTTACTACTATATTTACTTTATACCTCAATGACAAATTTACCATGACTGAATTGAACATTCCAAGTTTTGTAGCAATTTCTTTTTGCACATCTGACCTCATCAAATGTGAAGTGAGGATTCAGAAAATGCCAAGGAAAGTAGATGCTGCCACTCCTGACATAAACCAGACCAAACACATCAGCTGTCCAGGAAAGTACATATACACAGCCTTCTCAAAAAGAACCTTGAACTTTCAGCAAGGAGATAGACTTGCTCCACATAGAGGTGGATCGTCTTAGAGCTATGGAAATGAGCTCCAAAGACAGGAATCACTAGGAAACAGAGGAAAACGAAAATTCAAAAGTGTAGCCAAGAGAATTCAAACCCACAGAGGATGTCCAGGCGTCATCAGAGGCAATGACACAGAGCAGCTTAGACTGAGTGTCAAATGAGTCCCTAGCTTTGCATCCTGCCCTGGCTGTGGGGGGTAGAGGTGATCTGCCCACTTTCCCCATGCAAGTGTATGGAAAATCTGCTTCTTATCCAGGGTGTGGGAAGAGATAGGCATGGGGAGTCAGCCAGGAGAAATGTGATTCCCTCTTGAGTTTAGACACAAGATGTTTCCCCATAATCTCCACATGTGGGAGATTATAAAATAAATAACCAGGCATTGTTGAAGAAAAGAAAATGCACCACTTGGTCATTGCTGTTTTGAGACAGGATCTTACTGTGTGGCTTTGTGTGGACTGGTCTAGAACTCATTGCACAGAGCTGGCTGGGCTCAAAAGTGGTTACATCATGCCTTGTTTTAAATTTTTCTATGGGGAATATATTTATCAATAACTTATATTATACTTTATACATATAAAATTATTCTTTGCCACTTAAAAATAAAGGTAACCCAAGAGAAGAAATCAACCAAAATAATGGATTTATGTTAATTCCTTCAGAATTGGAACAATTTGACATTCACCAAAAATGTTTAAAATGACAAAAGAATAGTTTTCAAGTGAGACAAAGATATGAAAAAGAATAGGATTAAAAATGAAGTTCTGTCAATGAAAAATAAAATTACTGAAGTTAATATTCATTGAATGAGCCAATACCAAGACCATTTGGGCAAACATTTTTTTAAGATGATTAACATATTTGAAGAAACTATTGAATGTACAACAAGGGGTAGAGAGGGGTTGGCTGAGCAGACACAGGCACAGAGAGCAGAAGGTGACTATGCTGGTGGAGAGATGGCTTAGTAGTTAAGAGCACTGGTTGCTCTTTCAGAGATCAGGGTTCAATGCCTAACACCCACATGGCAGCTCACAACTCTCTGTGTCTCCAGTTCCAGGGATCAAACGCCCTCTTCTGGCCTCCTCAGGTACCAGGCACACATGCAGCACATGGTAACACAGATACACATGGGAGCACAGCATCCTCAAAGATAAATTAAAATAACAATAGTTAGAATATTAGTTACGTTCAGCTGATACTTTATAATTATAATTATTTTTGTCAGGCAAGATACTTATGTAATATATTATGTAAAATTGGACATTATGTTTTTCACATTTTAAAAAGTTTTTTTTTTTTTTTAAACTTTTGTATTGGTTCTTTGTGAGTTTCACATCGTGCACCTCAATCCCACTCATCTCTTCCTCTTCTCATATCCACCCTCCACCCTGGCAACCTGCCTTCCAACAGAGCAAAAAATCTCACTGTGGAAGCTGTAGTGTGTCACAGTGTGTCCCACAGTGTACCCTTTTGTCCACACTTCTTTGCTTGCAAATGATCATTTCAAGGACTTGTTGGCCTGGTATTAAGCCTCTGGTTTCTGTTACTCATTCAGTACTGGAACCTCACTGTACCTCCTCTTGGATATTCTGTTGTTGCCTTATATTATGGAAATCCTGTGGTTTTGGATTTGTAGGACCAGTCCCTTCTTGCAGTTCATTGATGGTGTAGATGTTGGGGTCAGCCAATTCAAAGCCCTGGATCTGAACCTGCGAGATCTCTGAGATAGTCAGCCCTCTGTCTCTCTCACTCTCATGCCCTCAGGCAGGCTCACCTACAACCAGGGCAACCAGGCCAGCTCTACCCTGCTGCTCAGGTGAGGTGCAGGGCCCATTCTCCCTGAGTGTGGCAGCTGATGAGGGACAGGGCCAGTTCTCCCATTCTCATGACCCCAGGGCCAGTTCTCTGGTCTGCCATAGATGACAAGGGATGAAGGAGGGAGAAGGGCATCTCTCCTTCCTCTGTGCCACCTCCCAGTAGACAAGAGGCAGAGACAGCTCTCTCATACTCCTGCCTTCAGAGCAGGCTCACCTTAACCCCCATATCCAGGGCTAGCTCTACTGTGCAGCCCAGGTGAGGTGCAAGGCTCTCTCTCCTAAGTGCAGCAGCAGGTGAGGTGAGGGACCAGATTTCCACTGTGATGACCTCAGGCCAGCTGCCCTGCCTGCTGTAGGTGGCAAGAGGTGAGGCTGTGTGTGGGGGGACATCGCTCTTTTGCCAATGTCACTGCATAGCAAAAAAGTGGCAGGGCCAGCTCTCCCAGGCTCATGCCCTTAGGGTTGGGTTGCTCATGATGCTACTACCAGGGTCAGCTCTGCTCTGCTACCCAGATGAGGTGTAGACCTGTTCTTTCAAGTGCTGGAGGTGGAGGGGAAGGGCAGCTCTCCTGCTTTCATGACCTCAGGGCGAGGTCTTCCTCCTGGCACCAGTGGTATCTCTTCCTTGTCCATGCCATGGGGATAGGAAATGAGTGTAGAGCCATCTCTCTCCTATGCTCACTATCCTTGGGGCTAGCTCACCTTTAACTTTTGCAGTGTCTGGGGCTGCTCCCCTGAGTTGAGTTCTGTGGCTATCTAGGGGTAGAGATCAGCTCTTCTGCTCTCATGTCCCTAGGGGCTACTCTCCCATGGTGCCCATGTGAGGAGTGGGGCTAGTTCTGCACAACCCTCAGACATTAATATGTCCCTGGGCAGAAGCCCAGACAGGAACATTGCCTGGACTTTGGTGGTAACAGGCCCCTGATCCTACATGGGGCTTGGACTCAGATGTGGCCTCCACTGGCTGCAAAGACCAGGGACTCTACCACTGGCTATTCACACCAGGCTGTTCTTCACTACCTTCAGGCCTCCAGATCTGCCTCTCTTCTTCTTTCTGTTTCTCTTTCTCTTCCATTTCTCCACCACTTACTTACTGGTGCCGGAGGTCTCTGAGTGTCTAGGGTCGTCTCAGGCATGCTATGCCCCTTTAGTGTATTATGGCGCCAGGCAGGAATCATCTTGGGTATGGTCTGCCCCTGTAGACCTGTGTGGTGCTGGGCTGGTGGTCATATTGGGCTACCTCTCTGACTGGGCCCTATGACACCCACTGGTGGTCATCACAGGCTTGATTTTTTTTTCAGGGAATGTTAGGCTACTAATCATTCAGATGTTCAAAGGTCAGAACATTGAGTGTAGACATAGACATCTCTGTCACCTACTGACCCATATGTGACACAGCAGCCACACCTGCAATGCCTTCTAGGGACAGGGTTTTTCACATTTTTTTATTACCACAAATGAGAATATTAATTAGAAATTAATTAAATTATATTAATTACTAATTTATATTAATAACTAATAGTTAAATTATTAGTTAAATTAATAGACAACAAAAGCCAAGATGTAGAAGAACTTTCCTTACTGTCTGTATGAAGTTCAGCATTCTGGATATGCAAACGAACATATTCCCAGAAGTGATCATAATCATGCTGAAATGAGTTTCCTGAATATTTATTGTAATTACGTTCATGCTAATTGAAAAAAACAAACACTGGGGTAGCACGATGGCTCAGTGGGTAAAGGCACTTGCCACCAAGCTGGATGTCCTAAGTTCGATTGCCAGGACCCACATGGTGGAAGGAGAGACTTGACTCTTGCTCAGTTGTCTTCTGACATCTGCATGTACACACACACACACACACAACACACACACACACACACACACACACGGGGTGGGGGAGATGTAATAAAAAAGCAAAAACAAGCAAATGTTTCTGACGTTTAACAACAGAGTATTTTGAAATACTCAGATCTAGAGAGTATTAGACAAAATGGCTCTCTCTCTCAGTAGGCGTTAACACAGTCATTAGAGGTAGGCTTAAAGCCCCATATATAAACATTTTAATTCTGAGAGTGAAATTTATTAAATAGGGTCAGGGAATGTGCCTTTTAAGATGAGTTAGGGCATCATTGTTCAAATTACAAATGCATATGGTTCCCCTGTGTGAGCCAAAGCCATTCTAACATGGGATGCATGCTCTCAGAAGTGTGGTACATTGCAACACACCTTCAGCTAATTGATTTGACTGGGTTTCATACAAACATGGAGCAAATCCACTTAATATAAGTTTGAGCCTCTTTTTTTTTTTTTTTTTTTTTTACTACTTCTTGGTGATTAAGCAGTGCATTGGCCAAATACAAGTATGAAATACTGCAGCCATAATATCAGGGAGAGTGTGTGATCATAGTCAGTAGCACACATTTAAAAGGTCATTCATAGCTTGCCTAGCAAACAAGAAAGACAGATTATCCTGTTGGGCTTCCCTCAGCTGAACTCAGTTAAAATTATCATTTAATTCAGCATGGAAAGAGGAAGCATTTCAGAAACACAAAGCTGGTGGTGGGGGAGGGAGGGAGAGAGAGGAGAGACAGAGAGACAGAGAGAAACACACAGAGAGAGACAGAGACACAACAAGAGAGATCGAGAGGTGTTGTGTGACATTTTGTCTATTCTAGAGGCGAATTGTTCTATTCAATGTGTATTGTATATTGATTGGGTGAGCATTCCCTCCCAGGAGGCTATGGCTCACTGTGTTCCCTTTGCCGGGCTCCTCCCTTTCACCTGTAGCTACTTATACACCTCGTGCCCTCTCCTCTGATTGTATTAGCACTGCTGGTTTCACACACTTGTTTTTGCCTGTTTTCTCTGGACTTGAAACTGCAGAGCTTGCTTTACAGGTAGGTTGACAGGTGGGACAGCTTAGCTTTTGAGGCTCTATGTTCTACTCATGTGTGAGGCCCACTCTTCTGACACTCCAAAGAGAAGTATTAAAGCAAAGAATCAAGATATCTATAGAACTGAGTTTATAAGTGATGTTTTCCTCTGGTCTTTAAACTTTTTTTTTTTTTTTTTAAAACCATTTATTTGTTTGCTCATTTAATATATATGAATATGCTGACACAGACACCCAGAAGAGGGCATCAGATCCCATTACAGATGGTTGTGAGCCACCATGTGGTTGCTGGGAATTGAACTCAGTTCCTCTGCAGAGCAGTCAGTGCTCTTAACCACTGAGCCATCTGTCCAGGCCCCGGTCTTTAAACTTTACTCAACCTTGTCTGAGATGGCATTCATCTCAGCACTTGGGAAGTAGAGGCAGATGGCACTCTATGAGTTCACGGCCAGCCAGAGCTATTAGTAAGAACTTCTCTGAAACCAGCTCATTGTACTCTCCCCAAAATCTTTACTTATACTAAACTTTAAGCTCACAATACTTCAATATTTACTAAAGAAACATATAGATATTTATATTTTAGAATCAAAGACATCTAATGCTGGCGATTTGCATCAAAGCTTAATTTTTAAGTTACTATTTTGTGTGTGCATGTGCGTGTGTGTGTGTGTGTATATGTGTATGTGTGTATGTAAGTCAGGGGCCAACTTGCAGGAATCTGTTCCCTCCTTTTATCATGCTGGCCCCTAGGATCAAATTCAGGTCATCAGGTTTGGCAGTAGCAAGCAACCTCACTGGCCAGAGTTTTGAAGTTTTTGTTAGTTTGGCCTTTAGGCCAGTAATTTTGCTCTAAAAAAGCTGACTTTAAGGACAATGTGAAACACAGAGAAAGAACAGATTACTAAATATGAAGATGTAAGGTATATACAATGTAAAACACTGCTTGTTTTTATGGGTGGTGACATTTGAAGGAAAATATAATTATGCATTGAATTACTTGTTTTTTATTTCATCCTTCTTTGGCTCTCTTCTTTGAGACAAAGTCTCATGTGGACTAAAGTGGTGAGGCTGGCCTTGAACTCCTGATCCTGCTTAACTCCATCTTCCAAGTGCTGGTGTCACAGGAGTGCACCATACACACCACCTGGATGGTCTTCTTATTTGAATGACAGTAATGGATATTCACTGAGGAAAATTAGAAAATAATTATAAGACTAGAAAGTTGTGTTGTTGCAAGTGAAGTAAGACCCGAGACAAGGCTGGCCAGGATGACCGCACCTTTGAGTACTGGAAGAGGAAATATAGGTAGGTAAGTCTCTGTGAGTTCTAGGCCTGCCAGGGCTACACAGTGAGACCCTGCTCCCCAGCCCCAGTATTACAAGAATGGCTGTGTATTTTGCATACACCAAGAAATATTTTTCAAGGAACAAATCAACAAATGAGAATGGTTAGGTTTGGAGAAACCATTAGTTATGTTTTTGCTGGGAATTGAAGGTAGGACTTTTGACGTTAGGCAAGTGCTCTGCCAGTGAATTATATTCCCAGCCCTTTAAAAATGCTTCTCATAGGAAAAGCCATCCAGAGACCACCTCACCTAGAGATCCATCTCATCTGCAGACACCAAACCCCGACACTATTGCTGATGCCAACAAGCGCTTGCTGACAGCAGTCTGGTATGGCTGTTCTCTGAGAGGTTCTACCAGCACCTGACCAATACAGATGCAGATATTCACAGCCAACCATCAGACTGAGCCTGGGGACCCCAATGGAAGAGCTATGGGAAAGACTGAAGGAGCTGAAGGGGATTGCAACCCCGTAGGAAGAACAATATCAACTCACCTGACCACCCAGAGCTCCCAGGGACTAAACTAACAACCGAAGAGTATACAGGGAGGGATTCATGGCTCCAGATACATATGTAGCAGAGGATGGAGGTATCTGACATTAGTGGGAGGGGAGGCCCTGGGTCCTGTGGAGGCTTGATGCCCCAGCATAGGGGGATGCTAGAGTGGTGAGATGGGAGTGGGTGAGTGGGTGGAGGAGCACCCTCATAGAGGTAAAGGGTAGGGGGAGAGGATGGATGGGATGGGGGGTGTTGTGGAGGGGTAACCAGAAAGGGGGATTATGTTTAAAATGAAAATGAATAAAATGATTAATTATAATAAAAATGCTTCTCATTAACATATATTCATTATACTTAATAATGACTTTCATTTATGACAAACTGATACATGTACATAATGTACTTCAGCCATTCCTCGTTACCCTCTCTTGTCCCCTCCCACTATCATCAATCTTGTTCTTTTTTACAACTAGCCCTCTTCTTCTTCTGTGTCCTTTTTTCTGGTGATCCAACGAGTCAGGAAATGGCGAGGCTCCACGAGCCTCTCGCTTCTCCAACACAATATTCACTGGCCCAGCCTTGCACAGACTTTGTGCAGATAACCAGAGCTACTGTGAGCTGGAGCACAGTGGCATGTCCTTCTTGTGGATCAGTGTTCCTCATGGCCCCCTCCTTTCCTCTTGCCTTCTCTCTGTCCCTTATTCCTGGATGTTCCCTGAGCTCCAAAGGCATGATACGGATGTTCCATTCATGACCCAGCACACAACAGTCACTTATTCTCACCATTTTGAGCAGTAATGAGTTTTTGTTATTGCCATGACCACTACCAAAAGAAGCTTCTCTGATCGGCACCAATTGATGGCACAGCCTTGGTTTGATATCTTTGAGATAGTATGTTGTTTTGTAACTGAGGTCTATGTTAAACTAGCTGGTCTCACCATGGTAGCAATGGTGCTCTGTCAGCTTCTGGGATGCTGGGACTGTGGACATGCATCACCATGATCTTCAGGAGTTTGTCTTAGGGTTACTATTGCTGCCATGAAATATGATAACCAAAAGCAAGTTGGGGAGGAAAGGGTTTATTTGGCATACACTTCCATATTGCTGTTCATCATCAAAGGAAATCATGACAGGACCTCAAACAGCGCTGGAACCTGGAGGCAGGAGCTGCTGCAGAGGCCATGGAAGGATGCTGCTCACTGGCTTCCGCCTCATGGCTTGTGCCTCATGTCTGTTTTCTTATAGGACCACCAACCCAGAGATAGAACCACAGTGGGCCGGGCCCTCCTCCGTCAATAACTAATTAAGAAAATGCCTCACAGCTGGATCTTGTGGCAGCCTTTTCTCAATTAAGCTTCTTTCCTTTCAGATAACTCTTGTTTGTGTGTCAAGTTGAGTGAGACTAGCCGGCACAGGACTCATGGCTTTAATAAGCTCTAGATGAACTGGATTTGTGATGTTTCAGCACAAATGAACACTTGGTATTTCTTCCAACAGTAAATGCCCTGCGAGCTACTTCCATGAAGACACTGATGATATATAAGCCTCTCCATGAAATAGAAGAGTCTCTCGTGAGGGAGGAAATGAATTTTTCATACCGCACAGAACTTTATATATAACAATTTTATGTTAGAGGGAACTTAAATTGGATGGTGTGTGGACAAGTATCATTTTGTTTTGTCTCTACATTTTAAAGAACTTTTATACAACTCCTGAACTGCCTATAAAACATCTCAAGACATTCATCACTTACTGTGCTGAGGATATTAAACTTGGCATGACCAATGGTCAGAAACGTAATGTCACTGCTGGCTCCCAGCAGCAGGTGGGAGATGCTTCTCAGTCACCAGATGGGAGTCCAGGAATCAGCAGTAGCAGCAGGAAGGCAATGGAAAGCAGGGGTAATCAGACATTGACGAGAACTACAAGGGAGAGAACTCACTCTTGGAAACTCGTTTAAATGCCTGGAGTTCTCGTCACCCCTACATTGTGTCTAAGGAGAAATTTATTGGCATTAAGAAGGACAGACAGGAGATAGTAGGGTGTTGGTCAAAATGATTTTCTTTTAGGATAAGGTCAGACTTGAGACCAGGGAGAAGAACAACAAGAATATTTCCTTAGTAGAAGATTCTAGATGGAACGTAATGTTAACAGAAAGAGCTGGATAGCTAATGGCTGAACTTGCAGGGTCTCAGAGTTGAACCATTAGGGGAGAAGTCTAGGATGGGGCTTTTGATGCGGGTGGTCAGTGTGAGCAAATTCAATATAGATGACACTGCTAGAATCCGTTTTGTTAGGGTTAGGGTTAAGGTTAGGGTTAGGGTTAGGGTTAGATGAAGGACTGTGGATCTTACAGTGAGGACAGGGACATTTAGGCATAACTAGTGCTATCCTTACTTCCAAACCCCAGCCAATACATGTATATCATCTCCTTCACAGCTCTCTTCTCCTTCTCCCTTTTCCAACCCTTCCTCCTTTTTCTGTACCCCCTTTCTTTTCCTCCTCATTTTTCTTCTTTCTGAGACTGGGTCTCATGTACTCCAGGTTGGTCATGAGCAGTGTTTGTTGATTTCCGTTATTTTGTTGTTGTGGTGTGGGTTTTATCTGAGATTATCATTTTCTGTGTTTTCTTAGCTTCTTCATATTGAAGTTTTCCTTCTACTGCCTTCTGTAGAGCTGGATTTGTAGATAGATACTGCTTAAATTTGACTTTATCATAGAATATCTTTATCTATTGTGATAGAAAGTTGTGCTGTGTATCTGAGCTGGCATCTGTGGTCTTTCAGGGTTTATAAAAGATCTGTCCAGACCCTTCTGACATTTAGAGTCTCCATTGAAAAGTCAGGTGTTATTCTAATAGGCCTTTATAAGTTATTTTGTCTTTTCCCCTTACAGCCTTTAATATTATTTGTTGTTCTGTAATCTAGTGTTTCGATTATTATGTTTCTGGTCCAGTGTATTTGATATTCTGGGTGCTTTTTGTACCTTGATAGGCATCTCCTTTTTTTTAGGTTAGGGAAGATTTCTTCTACATTTTTTTTTTTTAAACTATTTTCTGTGCCTTTGACCTGGGTTTCTTCTCTTTCCTCATTACTATAATTCTTGGTCTTTTCATAGAATCCCAGATTTTCTGTGTGTTTTGTGCCAGAAGTTGTGTGTGTGTGTGTGTGTGTGTGTGTGTGTGTGTCTTATATTTAACATCTTCTTTGACCTAGGTCTGAGGTATCTATCTCTTGTATTCTGTTTGGGAGGCTTGCATCAGAGGTTCCTGTTATGTTCCTAAATTTCCAGTTTTTGTTCAGTTTGGGTTTTCCTGGTTGGTTCTATTTCCATTTTCATATCTTGTACTTGTAAGTGTTCCTGCTCAGATGGAAGGGTATCCTGGGACTTGGAAGCCCAGGAACTATACATCTCCAAGGGGAGAAGGAATCCCAATGGAGGGGAATCCTGAGATATAGGGGCCCAGGAACCACATAGCTCTGAGGTGGAATAGTGTACCAATGGAAGGCCATCCTGAGACATGGGAGCCCAGGAACCATAGAGCTCTGACAGGAAGCCTCCTCAGAAAAGGGATGACAGCTCCCAGGGAGTGTTTCCCAGCTGAGCTCAGGGGCCTCAGGCCTGCTTCATTGCTTCTTGGCTTCTTCTGATGCCTTCTACGAGGCAGCAAATCTCATGAAAGAGATTTATGGGAAGGTCCAGGGTCTGGAGGGACGAATCCAGGGGTGGCTGCCTCTGCTCCCATGAGTGGACAGCAGGGAATTGGACAAAGGGAAAGGCTTATATAGGGGGTGGGGATTTTCAGGGCAGAGATTTCTAGAGTAAGGATTGGTGGGATTTCAAGTCCTGAGCTTGGGGAACTCAGGGATTGGTGTTTTTTCACCCCCTTTCTCTTGCATCTGGCCCATGGGTTAGTATGGGAAGATTTTTCCAGCTGCAGGCAGCGTTGGCTGAGGCACCATCACTGCTGAGCTGCTTGGTGTGGCTGGAGAAGAGGTGTCACCACTGTGGACAAGCTCCTATGGGACAGTGCCTGTGGTGGTGGTTCATGAAGGCCATAGGCTGAGTCAGGAAAGAAGGTGCTGCCACTATGAACAACTCCTGTGACAGTACCTCATGACAGCAGCAGACTGAGATGGGAAAGGATGTGTTGGCACCACGGACAGCTCCTGTGGCACTACTTCTGGACAGCAACAAGCTGAGGAGGTGCAGCTGGTTTGACTGCTCCTGTGGTAGTATTGGGTTGGAGGAGGGGCTACCACTTTGGCCTGCTCAGGGACTACAGAACTGTTTTCTTCATTTCATTCACTATTTTTCATTCTTTCCTGGATTTCACTAATTGAGTTTTTTCTCTCTCTTTAAGAACCTTGAGAATATTTAATAGGCTTTAAAATAGTTCTTGTCTTGTGCTTTTGCTATGTTGTATTTCGCAAGGCCACTGTAGTAGAGTTTTTAGACTTTAGTGAAGGTATATTATCCTGACCATTATTGATTATATTTTTTTCTTAAGTGAACAATTTTATTAAAAACAACAAAACAACCAAAATAAAATAAAAACCAAAACAACAAGACCAAACAAAATACCAAACAGAAGTTTACGCCATGGAGGAGGCCTGGGGCAGGGTTGCCCTCCATCAGCTGCTAACGTTCTGCTGCACGAAGGGGTTGGGGACAGCCTCCATGCTGTCATACAGGCAGATGAGCAGCACTGGGGTGCCATGGCACACCATAAGCCCCAGCTGCAGTGTGTCCTCTATCAGCCTGTACTGGTCGTTTGAATCTCACATGTGTTCAATGGTTCCATCCAGCACTAGGTTACTCAGTGGGTCAAACCCTTTCAGGGTCCCGATGGGTTCCTAGCCACCCTGGAACTTCATGTTAATGAGTGTGTCAATGTACTTATGTACTTAGACAGGTCCAAGATGCTTTCTTCTTTTTCACTGCAGGGAGTGCCTGTAAGAGTTGGCAGCAGAGACAGAGGGATGGGGTAATGGTGGAGGGCTGTAGGGAAAGTTCTGCTTCATCTGACAATTGGGGCAGTGAGGAAGAGAAGGCTGCAGCAGGTGGCCTGCTACAGAGCTGGGGAAAAGACCGAAGGATTGGAATTGGAGGACTGGAGAGAGAGTGAAGACTGTCTATCTGATTCTCTGACTGACACCAGCAGAGGGTTTCCAGGGAATGCCCATGAGTTGTGTGTGTGTTTGCCTGTGTCTGCATGTGTGGAGGCTAGAGGATGGTGTTGAATATCTTCCTCCATTGCTGCCTATTTATCATCTATCTGTCTGTCTGTCTGTCTATCATCTGTCTATCTATCTATCTATCTATCTATCTATCTATCTATCTATCTATCTATCTATCTATGTGTTTATCTATCTGAGATGGTTTCCTATGAACCTGGAGCTTGCTGTTTTGGCTATATTGGCTGAGCACCAATCCCCAAAGATCTGCATTTCCATCTTGTCCTAGCACTGGGATTATAGACATATCAGGCTTTAAAAAAGTAATTAAAAATTGAGATTATAATTACATTATTTCCCCCTTCTCTTTCTTCCTCCCAAACTCTTCCAAGCACAGCCCCACTTCTTCTCTTTAAAATTTTAGATCTCTTTTTTTCTTTAATTTTTCTATATGTGTATATTCTATTCCTATATACATCAATACAACTTTCTCAGTCTATATAATGTTATTTGTATGTGTGTTTTTAGGGCTGGAGATTTGGTATTGGATAATCAATTGGTGTGTTCTTCCCTGGGGACACTGTTTCTCTTGATGCAGCATCCTTTAGCCGTCTGTAGTTCTTTGTGAAGGGTGGAGGCCTCCTAAAATTTCCCCTTCCCATGTTTACATGCATATTGGTGCTGTCCTTGTTCAGGCAGCCACATCAGAGAGACTTCATGTTTGGGAATCAGAAGTCAGATCCAAAACCTTGAGCAGCAGATACTCTACCCACTAAGCCATCTCCTTAACCCCACATTTTTTGTTTTCAATGACATTCCCACAGACTTGGTGTGTACAATTAAACTATTAGTGTTAAATAAGAGATAATAATGGAAGTATTAGTTTGTTTGGCTTGCATAAGAGTAGGAGATGCTTTAGACAAGAGAACAGAAGAGGATTTTGAGTGGACAAGATAGCTCTCAGTGCTGGCGGGCATTGGGCATACTGATGGATTCAGGATATGACTAGGCAGATGGAGGTATAAATGTGTTGAGTACGAACCACTGACAATAAACTATCTTGTACCTTGGTATATAAAATCAGATACATTTTTGAAGGTTTCAAGGTACTTTATTTATTTGTTCTTCAATCTGCCATAGTTTAATGAGTACACGACTCTTTGACTTGGCATTCACTTATGACAATTCCTTGATTATTGTACCAGCTGACGTGACTACTGATCTCTCCATTCCTTTGGGGTGACTCTGCCAACAGGGAACAAGTTCCGTTCTATTCCAATTTGTGTGGCTGTATATGTCCATGTAGAAACATAGATGATGCCTCCACCTGCTAATATAGTATTTCCATATTTGTCATGGAAATTAGATGTCTTCTTCTGATAGCTCTGCCTTGCCACCACTTGCTGAATGCTTCAAACTTGCAGATGGCTTAGTGTATTTTTGGCCAAGGGCAACATCATGGAGATGAAGGCGGAACTACAGTGACTATAGTTGCTGCCTTGGTCCAAATTCACCCCAGCTACCCTTGCCTGATATATTTTTAGTTTTAAAAAAATATATTAAAGAATTTCATGGCTGGGCAGTGGTGGTACATGTTTTTAATGCCAGCATTCAGGAGGTAGAGGCAAGTGAGTCTCTGAGTTTGAGGTCAGCCTGGTCTACAGAATGAGTCCCAGGACAGCCAGGGCTACACAGTGAAACCATGTCTTGAAAAAACTAAAAACCCAACCCAACCCCACCCACCCAAACAAACAAACAAATGAACAGAAATTGATACACAAGTATTATATTTACAATGTTTCCAAACCCTTTCTCTGCCCTCAGACTCCTCCTGTGTCCTCACTGCCTTTCAACTTCATGATATCTTCTTTTAATTATTATTGTTAAATTTATAATACATTGTTTCCCACATATCATTGTCACCAATCACACACACACATGCACACACATGTCCATACACATTCATGTACACACAAACGCATACACTCATGTACACATGACCTATTGAGCCCTTGTAGATCCTAAATGCTCTAGAGATGGACATTTGTAGCAGGAATCGATTGGGATTAAAACTAGAGATCAGTAACTGGCACTGTAGCGAGCCTGAGCCTGCCAGTGACTAAACACTGGAGAAGCTGAAGTTTAGGGAGAATGAAGTCGACTTTGTAGACAGACTGGCAGGCCAAAGAAGTTAGACTCGATATTTTATGTGATGAGAAAGTTGGTTGGTTGTTCCCACTCTGTATTTTCTAGAATCTCACACTGCTCATCCCCAAAGCTTGAATTGTGGAACACTGATGTAGACATTATGGGTTTTAATATAGAACCAACGTTTGTTTATTTATCTATTCACTCATCATTCATTCATTAATTCATTTATACTTTTCGAGACAGGGTTTCTCTCTGTATCCTTGGCTGGCCTGTAATCCATTCTATAAACCAGGCTGGCCATGAACTCAGCCTCTGCCTCCCAAACGCTGGAATTAAAGGCATGTGCTATCACCACCTGGCTTGGAATCAACTTTTATATATTTTCCACTTTAAGGTAAATTTTGACTTTTTTCTCATTGCTGTGTTCCAAGCGAGGCTCGCACATGTTCATAGCTGCACTGTTATTGAAGGCTCCAGATGAGTTTTCAGATCTGTGGGATCTACTTGGCATAGGTTAATTAGTCTTGGCATAACTTTGCTCAATGATGTAGAAAGGCTCTGCATTGCCTTTAAGGCACATTTTGATCTTTTGAAGTCTATGATGTCATCTCCTATTACTAGCATCTCACGACAACTCCCTGTAGAACACCCCTATTCAGTAATTGTGCATGCTTATTGCCTCCAGAGCAAACACAAGTATTCTAGCATAGTTCAACTTATTCAGATACATAGAGCTGTTCTTTTCTTCCAGTTAGTTACATTTACCTTATCATTTATTAATTTTTTCAACAGCTGTTCCTCCCATCAAAAGAAAACAAATAGCTTTTGAATACCTGTATCCCCTTTCCCCAAGTCCCAATCTAATTAGTAAGCAAACATAAGAAGTGAAAGGCCTATAGCTCATTTCCATGCCTTTCCACCGATTGTATACATAAATGAATATCAATGGGGTGAGCAGAACTGGGTTCATTGCACATAGTTAATACCTGATGATTTATGGCTAGGCAGAGGCAGAGAACAAATGACTCAGCCCTGGGGAGTGGAGGAAGGAGAGATTGTCAGGCACCGTAGCAACATTGCAGTCTATGGCACGTATAGGAAAGTCCTGTTGCTGGATACTGATTGTATTCTAGAGCAGCAGTGCTAACCTGCTTTCCCTAATTAAACAGGCATTTAATCTCACTATTCCCTCCTGCTGAAACCTGGATGTTTTATCATCAGCATCATTGATGGGAACAATTCCTTTTTTTTTTCTTTCATTGTTTTAAATGTTGGAACTGATGTTGTTCATGTATTCTTCATTTTTCCGGTTTACTGAGGCATGTTGATAAATAATTGCACACCATATATATATAAGTCAATAGTGCAGATACTAGTGCAGATATTGGTAAGTCTCTGTACCTGTGTATACACCTTCACCACAAGGTAGAATGCACACTCACCACTGCCCACACTTCTTTTGTTCTCTTTCCTGCCTTCTCCCTCCTTCCATTCCTTCCTGGGGATTCAACTTAGGGTGTTGTTTTAGTAGGGACTACTGTGAACAGACACCATGACCAAGGCAACTCTTACAAGGACAACATTTCATTGGAGCTGGCTTATAGGTTCAGAGGTTCAGTCTATTATCATAAGGCAGGAGCATGACATTGCCCAGGCAAGCATGATGTAGGAAGAGCTGAGAGGTCTACATCTTGTTCCAAAGGCAAACAGGAAAAGATTGGCTCCCTGGAAGCTAAGATGAGTGTCTTAAAGCCCATGCCCACAGTGAAACACCTACTCCAACAAGGCCACACCTCCTAATAATGCCATTCCCTGGGCCAAGTTTATACAAACCATCACAGGCATGCATGCAAGAAACATTCTTCTACAGACCTGGATTCCTCCCTCCCTGCACCCCATGCCCCTCAATTTTCTACTTTAATTTTTATCTGTTATTAAAGATCTGTTTAGCCTTGTACATAAATATTGTAAAGAGAATCTTTAAAAAGTTCTGCAACTTTTGGTCTCATTGACACTTTCATTACTTTTCAGTGCTTGGGAAAAGCAAGCATAGTAAAACCCCAAATGCATCCCTGTGATCCTCAGCTTTGATGACTAAGTCTAGTGCCTTAATAACCCATGCTGAATAACCTCAAGGCTGGCTCTTATCCCTCCCACAATGCCTCTGCCCGTCAGTCCTCATAGTTCTCCAAGTCAAGGTTTGCTTAACAAGTACGCTGTGGAACCAGGTCATCCTAGGCTCAGCCCACCCCTACAGCTTCTCTTCCAAATGTTAAACCAATGAAGCCTCAACTCAACCCTCTGAATCTCTGAGTAGCTTCTTAGTTTCAATCACGGTTTCAAAAGTCACTGGTTCATGCTTGGATCTGACTGGTGATTAATTCCTCAGTGAATGCTGATCGAAGTACAGGACTGCTGGGCTGCTCATCTTTGGGATCTCCATGGAGAGTAATAAAGACATGAGCAGCTGAGAACCTGTGCCTTGTGCCATGCTGCCTCTAAGAACCACATCTGTTTCCCTTAAGTCTGCTTCTCAATCTGCTTTAAGCAATGGGATGCTTGGAAGTCTGGCTAGAAGCCAGATATATGGAGGGGAAAATGGATAAAAGAAGCTTTACATCTAGAATAGGCATATTTATCTTGATATTTAAATAATTTTTATGAATTATCTTCTTGGCCTTTTAGAAAATTTTGTCAATTGAACAAATGAACAAATAACCTTCAAAACAATCCAAATCTTAGCAATAGCTTTAGCTAAAAGTTTAATCTATTCATAGTGAAATACTTTGTAGCCATTATTCAAGAGTATTAGATGGGGCTGGAGAGATGATTTAGCCGTTAAGAGCACTGACTGCTCTTCCAGAGGTTCTGAGTTCAACTGATTTCAACCAATAAATCTTGTGGGAGATGCACACATTTGAACTACTGAAGCACCGACTTCTGCGTGCAAGGAGAGCGTAAAGGAGCATATTGCACATGGAAACCTTATTCAACATTTTTGACGAAGGTTGCTGGCTGGGCTCGCTGAATTGTGTGAATAGAACCATTTATGTCACAAGAAACTACTCAGAGAGAGGGAAATGGTTTCTTTCAATTACAACAGCATAGTGTAAATGTAATTCCAGGGGGCTTTTCTTTCCCTCTTTTGCTCCCAAGTAACAACAGAGCATCTCTATGCCTGCTCTAGCTGGTTTTTAGCTCCCGAATAAATGACATGGAGACCTGATAAATTTATTAACAAGCTGCAGGCACTATGCTGGGCAGATCCTGATCTATTCTAATCCTCTATGGCTGTCTACTTCCAGCCAGGTGGTTCTTTACCTGCATCTGAGTCTTGCACTCGCTCGTGCTGTTCTGTGTGTGTTCTCATTGCATCTCCCCTGGCGATCTGCTCTGTCCCCTTGTGAATCTTCCTGGTCCGTATCCTCTTTCTTCTTCTTCTCTCTCTCTTTTTGCTTGAGACACCCCCCCGCCTCGCTTACTAGGATCGCAAGTCCTGCCCTAGTTTGTTCTGCCCAGCTATAGGCTGAATCAGCTCTTTATTAACAAATCAGAGGTGATTCACTGAGACAGAAGATGCTCCAAATATTATGACAATGCCGATGTTTGGACTGCAACCTCTTGACACAGCGGTGCACAGAACTATCTCACAATAGCACAGTCTTGTTATACCGAGTTAGTAGCTTCTATTCAGAGCACTTAAATTCACAGGAAGCCTTCGATCCTTGGTTGTGCATAGAACCGGAGATTCAACACTGGTCTTTTGATTATTTTTAAACTATTTATCATTGTGTCTTCATTTAAAAGTCATCTTAATTGAACTAAACATTAAAATGCTTCTCATTTTTATTTCTTTTATTGCCAACTTATTGGCTTTTGGAAACAGCACATGCAAAAAAATAGATATAAGCAGGTGCTCACTGGGATTATTTTTGTTTGTTTTATTGTTTATTTTGTTTTTGTGAGGAGATTACAATTTTAAAAAATGATTCCAGGGCTGGAGACATGGCTTAGTAGTTAAGAACACTGACTGCTCTTGTAGAGGACCTAGTTTAAATTTTTAGCAACCACATGGCAGTTCATAACTATATATAACTATAATCCCAGGAGAATCCTCTTCTGGCCTCTGTGGGAACCAGGCACACATATGTCTACAGGTGTAGACATACACACAGGCAAAACAAACATGTATAAAAATAATTAACAAAAATGATTTCATTAGAATAAAGCAAGTAGGTATAACACACATATATATATATATTTTTTTTTCCATCTTGGCTTTAGTTATTCCATTTTTGCATAAAAAAGCAATCAACATTTTTTATTTCTTTTGATTTTTAATTCACTGTTGCTTTATGATCTTAGGGAAGCATAAATTAGTCTCTCAGTTGCCAAGGTCATTTAAAACATTAGTTTACATTTTTATTGGTTGAATAAAAAATACAATTAGGAGGAAGTTCTGCTCATGGGTTTTCTAGAAATTAGACAGGCTATAAGTATTAGGGCTCCTTAGTACAGAGCTTAAAGAGGAGGAGGCAAATCTACAAGGAAAAATTACAGCTGTAAACTCTCCATATGGGTATGTAGTACTGCTGTTTGGTTTTTATGGAATCTATTTACTGAAGATTGTGACTTCTCTGAGCTATAATCAAAGAATTTTCAATGTAGATATGTAAGTAATGATCCATACAAACAGGCAATTCTGGTTCTTGTTTTATATAATTATATTTTTATATCACATACCTAGGTAAAATAAGCATCGGGCACATGGGAGTTAAATTGACAACAGGAAGGAGATGTCTAAGTGAGTTGCAGTTACTGTAATCAAAGGCCATAAACTGGCTTCTTTATAAACAGAAAACATTTATTTCCCACAGTTCTGCAATTTGAAAAGTCCAAGGTTAAGACACAGTCAAATGGTGGAAAGGATGATACCTCTCTCTCTCTCTCTCTCTCTCTCTCTCTCTCTCTCTCTCTCCCTCCCTTTTATAAGGCCACTGTTTCCATTCATGATTTACTTACCTCCCAAAGGCATTACATTGTACTCTGCACTATCACCAAGAAACTTGGAGTTAGGATAACTCCAACCTTCGAGTTATCCAGTGGGTATACAAACATTTAGACCACAGCAGGAGGTCTAATTGAGCTGATGAGTGCAGACACAGCCTTCTGCCTTTCAGAAATGTCTGTTCAGAGAGAAGTCAGTTGTTTCTAAGGTGTAGCTCATCTCGGTGAGTTTTAAGATTAAGAAATGAGATTTTCCCTGAGACAGCCTGATTTAGCTTTGGAGCACTGTGTGAGCCAGGATTTGATCCTTCTGGATGGGATAAGAAATGGTCTGTTCTGTCCTGCACAAGATCAAGCCAACCAATATTCTAGCATAGAAAAGGGAGGGGATTTCCAGGTCCCACACCTAGCTGAGGTGCTGTTGGCGCAGGTGGCTGTTGGGGACCAGAGAGTGAGTTTTCATCCAAGGTGTGGCCCATGTGTCCATACCCCAGTTGATAGAGTCCCACCACCTGTGCAGGTAGCATCACTAATTGGACTCAGTTGGTTATTAAAAAAATGACACGAAGTTGGGAGGGGTGTGTGTGGGGTGTCCCAGAATTGTTGGAGTCAGGAGCAGAGGGGAGGAGATGACCATGATCTAAATACAGTGGAGGCAGGCAACAGCTTACCAAAGCAAAGACAATAGAGAATTTTAGCCCTCCCCTAAAAGAAAAACAAGGTAAGCAAACAACAAACAAAAGGAAATGATCTAAGCATTGACTCAACAGTTATTGAGAGTCAAGGGCATCTTAAGATTATATTATATGGATATAGAAACTCTCTTTGTATATTTTATTTAATTAAAAATTGTAAGCCAAAATTCTAGTACATGTAGAATTTCAGCTGTGTCCACTCCACAGTGTACCGTGGACAGATTTGTTTATGCATAAATGCATTTCTGGTACATTGCTTAACTGACTATAATGTTCTGTTGAACAGATGTGTACTCACTCAACCCCCTGCTTTATTGATATTTGAGGTGTTTCACTGATATTAACAATATATAAAAACCATACTCATGAAGGAGCCCTAGAGAGGTGAATATGTACAATATTAATGTTTGAACAGTCTATAATAGAACCCATTATTTTGAATGCCAAGTGAAAGAATTAAACTCAGATCAAATCAAACAAATAAAAATCCCTACATTCAAGTGAATCATTGCGTGAATACATAATTATTTACATCACTCCTCTTCAAAGAAGCTTCCTCCCACCCCCACAGCAAACAGAAGCTTCTTCAAAGATCCACAACTGGTCAAAAGAGGAAATGACAGAGGTATTCCCAGCTCCTATAGATATATCTGTAGTGCAAACCCTACATAAGGGTTTGAGATTAGATAAATTATCTAATGTCAAGCAGTCATCCATAAATCCCTAAACATGTAGATACTAGCAATACAAAATGGACTCAGTAGGTTGTGCATATATACACATGCAATAATAATAATGCAAAGGCCATGAATCTAGGAGGGTGTTGGGAGAGGGGAGGAGCTGAACAGTGAGAGAAAGGAGTAGAAATTATGTAAAAACCATAATCATGTATGAAATTCTTAAAAAAATGGTTGAAAAAGGAATAGAAATGTTGGGGACCATGATTATGAAATTCAGGTATTGATTTTTGAAAGGGCTTCTTACACAATTTTCTTCTTACCATTCCTTTTATTTTCCAGGTCACTGAGTTCTAATTTCTCTGTTCATTTGTTCTGTAAAACTTTTCTTACCAAGAATACAATGACGGCTTTCTGTCATCACAGTGCTCGACCTCCCTGTGGCATTTGGAACATGTGGCATTTGATGACTGCCTCTTGAAGTTATTTCTTTCACCTCGTTTCCTTGTTTGCCCCTTTTCAGCATGCTGTGCTTCCATCTTCTTCAGCGTATCAAGGACCAGCTTCTCATGTTTAGCCTTCTGAACTTTGCACTGCCTTGATTCTTTAACTTGGGTGAAATGTGGTTGGGATTTATATGGCAGCTCAACCTTCAGGACTCCTTGCTTGGGAGAAATCCTTTTTTTACATAAATGGTGGTAAAGTACAGGAATAGAGAGGACGGTACCACTGAAGACAAGGGCACTTAGAAAACTTGAGGCTTTGAGCCAAGTCTTCAGGTGCATTGTATAAGCTATGGGCAAGAGACTGCAAATTCATACAGCAGAAGGTGCATGCACTAGGAGGGCCAGTGATTTGCTATAGCACCATTCTGTCAGGACGGGATATGCTAAGAGCTTTCTGCTCTTTTATGTGTCTTAGTACTCTGTTCTTCCTTTTTCTGCCTCCTTTTTGAAGTTTACAAATTTCTTGAAGGATGCTCTAAAGGGACCCTTTGTTTAAGGTAGCTTGGTCTCTTTTACCTGCACACAAGAGTTCTTAGAGGAAGATTGTAGATTTCTGTGGCACATTTGATACAGACTCCCGGATTAAATCTGCATTCCAATGACTTCTACTTCCTAACTCCACAAATCCCTGTGGAGTTCCAGACCACTACTTATAGTTGTTTACTATGTGTCTTAGTTTCCTTTCTAGTTACTGTGATAAAATATCCTGAGAAAATCAACATATGAGAGAAAGGGTTGATTTGGCTCAAAATTCCTGGTTCCACTCCATCTTTTCAAGAACCTGAAACAAGTGGCCACATTACACTCACAGCCGAGAGTGCCAAGGTCTGGGTAACTGCTGCCTGTCTAGCCAGACAATTTTATGCCATTACGAATATTATGAGGAAACTTTCTTTTGTGCTATAATGACTATTACAAGGAAACTTTATCATATGCTATTACTATTGTTGCTAGGAAACTTTCTCATCCCTGAGTTGATCACATATTCTGTTATGGTCTGTGCTTTGGTGCTCTTGGAAACCAATCACAATAGAGGTCAATTAGAACTGTTTTGTATAGTTAGACACATAAGCTTGGACCAGAATCAACCACCTTGCACCTGTGTATGAGCTATTTTTTCACTTTATGTTGGGGTCTTAGGATAGACCTCAACATAAGAGAGACACCTGCATCAATATAAGAAGCTATTTGAGGTAAGACTTCCATTTTGAGGAGGGGATCAAGTAAAAATTTAAGTTTCCAAGACCTCCCTGGGAGTTGACATCCTTGGCAGAAAAGAGTCAGACATCCTTGTTGGCAAGCTAGGACATGAATGTTAGCCAAGGCAAATCCCCCGCCACAGTTGAATACCCCAACCAATGTGAACAGGATAAATGTACAAGAAAGACATGTTCCTCAGGAAGTCCTCTATCCCCAAATCCTGGAATAACTTGGCACAGATGTTTGTGGACTTCAGGCTTAAAAACTCTATAGGATTCTGGCTCAGGGTCACAGTCTGTTTCCGAGTCTGTTCTATAGCCCTGATCTATCAGTCCTGGGTAGATGCTCAAGAAACTATCTTTGTATGATTGAGATAGATGTTTGGTTGGTTTGTGGGGTCACTCTTGTACCCCAACAAAGAGCAAAAAGGAACACATTAATACACACATGTGGATGCTCTGTTTTTCTACTCTTATGCAGCTCTGATGTGGTGCCACTCGCAGTAAGATGGGGTCTTCCCACCTTAATTACTGTGATCAAGATAGACACCCCCATAATCATGCCTACAGGTCAAACTAGTTAGACAATCCTTCACTGAGACTCCCATCCCTAGTGATTCTAAGTTGTGTCAGGTTGTCCAGACCATCATCTTAAGTATTGCTATCTGTATACTCATTGACTCTACAGTTTCATCCAGTTGAATAATTAGCTATTTATCTGGTCTTCCAAATCATCTCAAGCTCCAAAAGACAATAGAAAATAATGTACAAGAACAAATAATTTGTTTGGTGGAGTATGATGAAAACTATGAGAAACACAGTGGAGAAATGAGGACAGGGGCTGTTACTCAACAGGAATGGTAAAGGTAGGATTTACTGAGGGATTGACACTAAGACTTGGAGAAAGAGGGAGTTAGTCATCAGATATTTGAGGGAGGAATATTCCAGGCAATGAGGATGAGCATATAAAACTTAAGGCCTGCTGATTGGTAGCTTTCTGTTGCTACAACAGAAGTCCCATGGCAGGTGCTTCTAAAGGAGAGAGGGTTATTTAGCTCACATCTCTGGTGGTTCAGAGATATGACTCAAGCATCAGCTCAGATGAAGATCTCATCTTGGATGATAATGTGTAGGAGAAGAAGAGTCTGACTCAGAAGTGTGTATGGGACTGAGTTTAGGTGATGCAAGAAATCAGCCACAGCCTCAGTTTTATTTATTTATTTATTTGACAAAATTGTTCATTTATAATATTTTTGTCCTGAAATGACCCAAATTCCCAATGAACGACTATTTTAGCACATTATACCCAGGTCTAGGGTCTTGCAAGGGTCTTTCTGGGATAACCTTGTCTTGCTATTATATTCATAATACAATTTTGTGTTTGTAATACTATATTTGTAATGCAATATTATTGTACAATCTATAAAGAACATCTTATGTAACTAGCTTGCTTTTCTTTTTTAATTAGAAGTCCTTGTTTATATTTTTTTCATACTTAGTAAAACTTGTAGTTTCACTTTTTGGAACTGAAGTAGCCTATCTTCATTGTTTTAGAAAAATTGTTCAGCATTGTTATAACAAACTTCAAAGACAACCTCTTGGTCTTAATACCTTTTAGTCTTATTTATAGCATAATAGTGACTGGAGTAAGGATTTTCTGAAGTAGATGACCCATCAATCAAGAGACAGTCTTCCAAGGTTTCCATTACTTAGGCCTTTGGAAGTCTGTATTTAATCATTCTTCCCACTAAAAAAATTTAAAAATTTTGTGTGTATGTCTGTGTGGACATGTGCACGTGTGTGTCCATGCTTGTGTGTATATGTGTATGCATGTGTGTGTGTGTTGCATCTGAGTGCAATGCCCCTAACAGCGAGAAGAGGGTATCAGATTTCTTGGAGCAAGAGTTACAAGTGGTTGTAAGCCATCTCCAAGAGTAGTGTGTCCTTCGTGACGACTATGTCACTTCTCTAGCTCCTCCTCACCCCCCTTGCTGCTTTTCCTCTCTCTCTTCTGTTCCCCTTACCTTTATTTCTCTAGTCTATTTCCTACTGAGTCCATTTCCTTCCTTCTCCCTTCCTTCTTTCCTTCCTTCTTCTCCTTTTCATCCTTCTCTCTTTCCTTTCCCCCACCCCCAAAACTGGGTTTCTCTGAGTAGCCCTGGCTATCCTGAAACTCACAAAGATTTATCTGTGCCTCTGCCTCCCAGGTGCTGGAATTAATGAGTGAGCCACCACCACCCAGCCTGAATCATTTTCTACTCAATTTCTGAATGACGTTTTTGTATGGACTGTTTTCTCAGAATACCCTTGTTTCTCAAGACACAAGTCTTCTCCTCTTAAGACAAGTCTGAAACAGTTCCAGGAAGACTTCCTAGTGTCTGAGAAGAGATGTCCACTCTCTTCTGCACTCTGCCATATGAATGAAGTACCAATACCTTGTCACACTATATGGGAGATAGTTCAGTAAGAAAATCTGAGTCTTTCACTTCTGAAATCTCACTACTATCAACACAGAGTGTTTGAATAAAAAATAGTCAAAAAATGGCATTCATGGTTGATTATTTAGATTTGAATAAAGCAAGAATCTATGAAAATTGTGATTTCAAAGATTACTTTAAAAATGTCATCTAAGGGGTCTGGGAAGATGACTAAGTGGCTAAAGTACTGGTTGTTCTTCCAAAGGAACCAGGTTAAATTCCCGCACCCACATGACACTCACAACTGTCTGTAACTCTAGTTCCAGGGAGTTACAAGTTTATACACAGAGACAGACATTCAGGCAAAACAACAATACATATAAAAATTAATAAATAATATAAAAATATCATTTACCTTATTTCAGATATCTTGCTTTATCAACTAACTCCTTCTATAACACCATTGGATACAAAGTAACTTTCAACAGTTGCTTCGTAGAAACATATTAAAGGCACAATTACAGGAAAAAGTAATAGTGTAAATTGCAGAGCCATTATGCTTCTGTATTTCCTTTCACATCTGTAGTCTGGTTTTACGTTCAACAAATGGCAGATCTGGGACTCCCAATTTAATATCCCAGATGAGGAACACAATAATTTTGGGCCTGGATATTTAGTCTGTACAGCTGTGATTTGCTGTTGAATTTAACTGAGGAAAGTCTGCTTTAAGATTCATCAGAAGCTCTTGATCCTTAGGCATCTCTCATTCAGTCCATTTAGTACTCCTCTCTAATAACCTCTATTTATTTATCTCTAATTTCTGAAGACCAGTTTCAGATTGATTTTAGAATACATTAATCTTTATTTCTTACACAGAAGCCAGTCCTGCCAATCTGCAGAAGTAAGGGTTAGACACAAGGTCGTGGACTACACCTCTGAGGATGTTGTTGTTATAATTCAAAAGTATTTCTTAGAAGAACTAAATCTATGACTTTCCACCATATTGAATATTTGTTCCTATAGACCACTACTTTTGGGCTTTGGAAAGATTCCACGTGCTTGGAGAACAACTTTACATATTCTGCAGCAGTCAAGGTCAAGGCACAGATAAAACAGCTTTCCAGGAATTAAGATAACAACCACACATTTGATTGTATAGCAACATAGGATGTTTGATGTTTGATAGCTACCATGACTTACATGGATGTTTTCCTAATCAATAGTACCGAAAGACAAGGCCAATTTCCAGACTCACTTTTACTTTGCATAAATAGCAACTTAAAAATCCTGAACATGCGACTGTATGTTGGCTGGGGCTAAGCCAGGTACCTCTTTTCTATTTTATGCTAATTGGAACTGGGGTTATCTAAAGGCTTTCCTGGTTGGACTCTCTCAGTTGGACTGCCCACAGACTGTCAGTTGGTGCTACTGTTAGCTAGAGACTCTTGCATCTCCTCCAAGAGGCTTTTCTTCTTTGTGAAGACTTATCACAACCTAGAGATTTGATGTGGAAGGTATTTCTGTGAAGGTGAGAAACTTCAGGTGCCACTTCTACTGCCTCCTCTTGGTCAAAGTAGCACAGTTACAGTGAAACTCTACCTGTGAGAGCAGTGTATATACAAGAGAAAGCTTCTGGAGATGTCTCCACCAGACTCCTGCCCATCAGCTCTGTCACAGTCTTAACAGATGTCTCGGTTTATTCTTTTTTTTTGATAATGGTAGGTATTGAATCCATGGCTTGTCACACACTGGGCAGCAGCGTAGCACTGAGTTACACCTCTCCTTTTGACTTTTTTAAGGAGAAGAACTACTCTATCAAGATGCTGTGCTAGAACTTGTGAAGGACTCGGAGCACATTGCAAAACAGGTAGCTTTGTTTTAATGACTTGCACCACAGAGAAAATTGTTAAGAAATTCAGATCAAAGCCTAGGCATTGGTCTAATGTCCAAATGATTCCATGATCTTCATAGGGAGGTCCTTCATAACTGCTCTGCTTCTAAACAGCAGAGTGTGTGGTGTTGCTTGATTGCCTCACCACACTCCAGTGCTACACTCTGGTAAGATTTGACACGGCAAGCTGCTATATGGGTCAGAATAGCTTCCACTGTATGATGCTTGTTCTTAATGCAAATTTGACTGGATCTGGGATCAACCGAAATGCAAGCTGTTGGGCACTCCCCTAAGGGAGTTTCTTGATCAGGTTATTTGAAGTGGGAGATGCTAAATGTGGGTCATACTTTCTGGTGGCAATCCAGATAAAAGAAGAAAACTTTGCTTCTTGCCAGCCTGCTTTAGCCTTTCCAGCAAGCGTATCTATCCTGTTGCTGCTACAGCTGCATTCCTTCATTGATATTGAAATCTGCTTCTTCAGGTCTCCAATGACCAGGAGCTCCCTAGGAATCCTCCAGGATTGTAGCACCAGGTTGAGACTGCTGAGACAGCGCTCATGGATGAGCACTCTTGATTCTCAGCCTTTCTGGTTCGAGACAGCCTTTACTGGACTATCCAGACAGTATTGTATAAGCCAGTCTCATAAGCCCACCTTTAGTATGTATCCCTTTAGTGATCCGCTTCCTCTAGAGAACTCTAATACAACCCCCGACCCACGTCTTGCCTCTGGCCTCTGTTTTCCGCTGCCCTCCCACAGCACCACCACCAACACTTCTGGCTGACCCGGTGACCCGGGTCTTCTTACTCCAACTTGAGCATCTTCATAACTATATCATAGGCCTTCAATTCCTCCACGGTAACTATGGGAATCATAGATCAAGAATCACAATAATCTGGATATCCATAACCACTCCTACTTGCCTGTCCTTGACCTCTTGCTAGGGGTGAATATGAAGTGGATCATCTCAGGTTTGACTTTCTTTCCCTATCTGATCTGAGTAGTTTTGTTAAGATCAATGTGCATTCTCAGGAGGATGTTCTAGTTTGTACTAACGGTGATGCACACTAGGCATCCTCGTAGGAACTCTCCCAGTTCTCTATTTTTAATCTTTCACATCTGGACTCTCTAAGTTTTCTTTTAAGCACATTGGTGTTTTTTTTTTTCTTTAAGATTAATTTATTAATTTAATTTATGAGTACACTATAGCTGTCTTCAGACACACCACACGAGGGCATCAGATCCCATTACAGATGCTTGTGAGCCACCCTGTGGTTGCTGGGATTTGAACTCAGGACCTCTGGAAGAGAACTCAGTGCTCTTAATCACTGAGCCATCTCTCCAGCTTAAGCATATTGTTAAAGTCCCAGCATACCACGGAAGACAGGCATGCCTTACAAATGATTTACTGAAGTTTTACTATGTGCAATACTCATTATATGTCTGGCATGTACTAAGATGGCAGAAATAATATAGAATAGTCTACTCAGTCTGCAACAGATGATGGGATCATTGATTTTTTCCTTCCTTCCTTTCTCTTAATTTAGTCTTCTCTCATGTATTACATCCTGACTGTAGTTTCCCTTGCCTCCTTTCCTCCCAGTCTCTCCTCCCATCCCTGCTCCCTATCCACACCTTCTCTGTTTCCCTTCAGAAATGGGCAGGCCTTACAGGGACATCAACCAAACATGGCATAGCAAGTTGCAAGAAGACTAGGCACATCCCTTCACATTAAGGCAGGATGAGGCAAGCGAGTAGGAGAAAAAGGGTCCCCAAAGCAGGAAAAGAGTCAGAGACAGTCTCTGTTCTCACTGTTAAGAGTCCCACAAGAACACCAACCTATACAACCATAACTTATGCAGAGGGTCTAAGTCAGAGCCATACAGACTTCCTGTGTCAGCTCAGCCCCTGTGAGCCTCGGAGCCCCTGTGAGCCCTGTGAGCCCTGTGAGCCCCTGTGAGACCCTGTGACCTTAGCCGGTTTTGATTCTTTGGGTTTTCTTGTGGTGTCCTTGACTCCTCTGGCTCCTATAATAAATCTTAGAAAAAAAGTTAAAAAATAATTTTTTTGTTTTATTAGAATTTTCACACAGTATACTTTGATTGTGTTTTCCCCTTCCACCGTTGCTGCGAAGTTTTCCTGCCTCCCTACGCAGCCAACTTCATGTTCTTTTTCTTACTTTCATTCTTTCTTTCTTAAAAAGCAAAACAAGAAACAACAACAACAGAAAGATCAAGAACCCCTCACTCCCCACCCCAAAAAAAAAGCAAAATGAAAATCAAGACAAATTGGGCCTCTCTTCCTAGAATTTCACAATTTTGGAACTTACTGTTGGCTCATCTCTGTTTATATTTTCAAAGTGAGTCAGTTTATTCTCTCTTAAATAACAGATGAGCCGTATTCAAAATCCTGGACCAGGCATGATGATGCAAACCTATAATCCCAGTACCCAGGAGGTAGAGACAAAAAGACCATGGCAAGTTTGAGGCCACTTGGTCTATACATTGAGTTCCAAGGCCAGCTGGGGCCACATAGCAACAGCCTACTTCCTACAACAACAAAACAAAAACCAAACAACAACAAAGTAATTACTTGGAAACCAGGCGCCTGTTTATTTTCTAAATTGATTATATAAAACAAAACAAAAACCTCATTGTTTGGACAGTGTTTTAAAACAGACGATCCATTTTGACATGGCAGATATATCATGTATCTAGCAGGAGAACTTTAAGTGTATTGCATAAGAACAATTGTGATTGACAAGGTATTTCTGTGACATGATTGTGGGTGAGATTGATTGGGGGACTCTATCTTACATGCAATTTGGACATTTAAATTCTAAAAGTAGAGACAGAAAGGACCAGGGAGTTGACTGGGAGGAAAGGACAGACTTTGCTTCCGTTCTACAGCAGCCTCCAATTAACTGCACAGGAGAGTTGGATGATGAAAGTGTTTTTATCTGAATGAATTGAGGCTTTTATGGTTTCTCGCTTAATTCTTACTTAATTGCAGCTAATAAGTACTTTATCACATACCATCTATAGAAAAACTGCCCTTGTAATTATTTAAAAATATGATTTTTTCTATTCATGTGCATTCGATGGAAAGGTGGAAGTGTTCTTTTTAAGGAAGACTCAGAAGGTACAGAATATACCATTTAAAAACCCAGTGATCTGAAAGGAAGTATTTTCTTCATCTAGAGCAGAAAATTAGAATCCAAGGAGGGAAATCTACAGTCGGTTCAGGAAGTGAAAGAAGCTCATTGATTCTCCGAACCTTTAGCTTCTTGTTAGCACCCTTATAATTGCTGTTATAAAAGCAATTTAGATGCTAGAAGTGCCGTGAGCTAATGCCGTGTTAGCGGCAAGGCATAGGCATGGACTCCGATGAGTCTATAAATTAGGCAGAACCTAGCAGGGCTGTATTCAGGTCTGACTGCACAGATTTCTGCAGTCAGGTGGTCTGTTCATTCACAGAGGAAGCCAGGCCTCAGACTAGCACGTTTATCCACTTGAAGGAAACACATGCCTGTCCCAGAGCTTCTCTTCCTAGGTACTGACTGAGAGCAATGTCGGGGCTGTGCTTGGACCACAAGGTGCTATTTCTCTCGCCAACCTTCTTACATTTTCTGTGTTGACATATAAAATCTTCAAACTGTGTGATTGATCTCTTTGGTAGGTGCTGGGTAGATGTCCCTCAGCCGTTAAGAGCACGTGTCTTACCCGAGTGTACTTCCCAGCACACACATAGGATGGCTTACAACTGTCTGGAACTCGAGTTCTGAACACCCCAGGTTTCTGTACAACCTGCACTCATGTGCACCCCCAATACATCATTAAAAACTAAAACCAAATCTTAAAAAAAATCATGTTGTAGAGGCAAATGTCAATCAAATGCTATATTACACAAAGATTACAAATTCAAAGTGTGATTAAGACACTTGGGTATCCAAATGCAGGGATTTGATTTGGACACCCAAATGAAGCTCCAGGCCACCTGACCTACCATTTATGTAGTGGCAATTCGGGAAGATCTTAGTCACCCTCTCTCAGGACAAAACAATATTTCCTTTAGTAAATATTGCATACGCAGTAAATATTCTCTAAACAGACAACACCAGGCTTGTTGCCGTCATGGGCTAGCAGAGAATTTTTGGGTGTGGTATCTAATCTCGCCACTTTGTAGGATTACTGAAGAGCTGTGGTAACTAAGAAATACAACAAGGCAGGTTGTCATAAATTATGTAAATGAGGTTTAGATGAGTAGACTGCAGCATCGGGGTTTAAAGCAAGATCAGTACTGATGAATTTTACAAGAAAGGTTATGAGATTAGACCCAAGAGTTTGCTCACTGAAAGTGTGGGCAACTAGGACTGTAGAGTCAGCCCAGATGACGCCTATCTCCTCACAGTTCCACCTCTGATCTATCGTCGTCTGTCTGTCTGTCTGTCTGTCCAGTGTCTAAGCCATCTGCAAGGGAACATTTCTGCACCTCTCCCTGCTGCAAGGCTCCTCTGCTTGTCTTTTCCTGGTGGCAAGCATTATGCTCTCTAATGCAAAGTTTATAGAACCATTGGTTTAATTGTGCTACTGTGACCTTCAGATAGGTGCAAGCCCTGAGTGCCTGTGAATGAGATACTATTTGGTAACCAAGTCAAAAGGAATTCATAATGGGTTAGTTGTCTTAATTTGCTTTCTATTACTGTGATAAAGACCATGACCCAAAGCAACCCAGGTCATACACATAATGCACAGACACAGACACAGGCAGAACATATACATGAAATAAAATAAGAAAATAAAGAGGGGAGGAAAGGGCTTATTTTATGTTGCAGGTTGCAGTTCCTCATCAAGGGAAGGCAGAGTAGCAACTCAGAGAGAGTACTGGGAGGCAGAAGCTGAAGCAAAGACCATAGAGAAATGCCACTAACTGGGTTGCTCACTATGGCTTGCTCAACTTGCTTTCTGACTTGGACCAGCAGGTTGTTCTTCAGTGACATGGTGCTATGTGGGAGAACCAGGAAATGAGAAGATAAGGATAGAAAGCTGGGGTCAGGAGGTCTTGTATAAGCGACAGCCTGTGCCAAGCAAGTCTATTAAGAATTACAGCATCTTCTATACAGCTTTTTTTCTTCTGTACAGTTTTCAAGGGAGAAATTGGACAAAGTCAGCAGAAAGCTAAGCAAACAATGTTACTCAAGGGAAACAGAAGATCTCAAGGGTGTCAGAGACCAATGTCACAGCAGCCTTGGGACTGGTAACTTCAGTCTCTTCAGAGGAAAAGACAATTTCCCAGAAAGCAAAACCTCCAGTCTTTCAAGGCTCCTGCCCCAGGCCCAGATTGAACCTTTCCAAGTCTGCTCCAGGGAAGAAACTCAGAATTACAGTCTCTTTGCCTTTCAACTGGGCCTCCAAGAAAGTCTTGGACTGGTCTGACTCTCAGCAGCTTTTATACATGCAAGGACCACTTGCTCCAGGATGGCACTACCCACAGTGGGATGGGCCCTCCCACGTCAATCATTAATCATGGAAATACTCCCACAGACTTGACTACAGCCTAGTCTGATGTAGATATCTTCTTAATTAAGGTTCTATCTTCTCAAATATATCTAGGTTTGTGTCAGTCAATTGACCCTTTTTATTTCTTGGAGTGTCTTGAAAGTCTTTCTTCCCAACACCGATGTCACCCACTCGCTGAAGCAAAGTTCATAGTGGCTTTTTCTACAAAGAAGTTGTCAGTTAATGTTTGAAAGGTTATCAGGATTTTAGGATGAACCCCAAGGTTCTAATAAATTTGTAGCTTAGATTGTCATGCAGTAGAGTGGTAGAAACACTGACTTTGGAAGCAAATGGGCCGGGTTAATTTTGATTTTGCTTCATACTAATCTTATGAAAGGAAGCTTGCTGTGTCCTGTACGGCTTGGTCTTGATATGGGATCAAAGAAATGAAATGGCAGACACTGAAGAAACAACAGCACACCTACAGAAAAGCTGCTGTTTGATGGCTTGTGCTTTCTCTGACGAAGGGCACATACCATACAACCTGGAAATTCAGCTTTTTGTTTGGCACAATGCAAGGAGGAGGGGTTAGGTCCTCTTAGTGGTCAGGCTTTGTAGGGGATCTGCATCAGAAGAAGATTCGGGGGATGTTAGTGTTTGGACACACTGGTTAATTGTTAGCATTAACACTCATACTCAGATCAAAGGAAGGCTTTGGCATTCCTTTGAGCCTTGCTTGAGGAAATTTTTACCATTTCCATGGGCCTGAAACATCGAGGTTTTGACACTGCTGTGATGCCAATAACACACATTCACTTAGAGATGTCATCTGCTCCTTCAGGAATGTCTCCTAATTTCCAATAATAACATGCTCATAGTTTTCAGTGTGACTGTAAAGACTATGTGATTGTTGAAAAGATCAGCACAATGTCTCTCAGACATTTCAAAAATTAATCATTAGAACTCCTTACAAAACACTCTATTTTTTTTTTTTTTTTTTGTCCTGGAGGTGCTCTCTGACTTTTAGGAAGAAGAAAGCAACATTTTTTTTTTTAAATTTCCTAAGACCATATATGGCTATAATATTGATTTCAAAAATCTAAATATATTCTCCAAGACAGCCTTTTGTCATTTTAGTTACCAAACCCTCAATTTCTTGCTGTTCATTGCTTTTCACTGATGGGATTTTTTTTCTTTCTGTCACCACAAAGAAATGACCGTCTCTCACACACTTCTGTAAAGAGAGATGGTCCATCATGAGAGAATTAAAAGTGAAGGTAAAGGGTGAAGAGTGTGTTTGCTTTATTAGCTTATCACCAAGGATTTATCACACACCTTTAATTTTAGTTTCAGAAATCAGCCAAGAGAGGCTTACCACAAATGAAAGACTATACATGGACATTAAACATACCAACAAGGCTCAATGGACACCTTTGCTATTATAACACTGACACTGAAATTTTCATAACCAAACATGATTTAAAAAAAAAAAAAAAGATATTATTTTATGCCTATGAGTACGCTGTCACTGTCTTCAGACAACCAGAAGAGGGCATCAGATCGAATTACAGATAGTTGTGAGCCACCATGTAGTTGCTGGGAATTGAACTCAGGACCTGTGGAAAAGCAGTCAGTGCTCTTAACTGCTGAGCCATCTGTCCCTCCCCATGATTTTTTTTTTTTTTAAATTTAGAAACACTTTGTCCCATTATACAAACTCAACCAACGCAGAAATAGTGCACCCCTCTGATCCCAAGCAGGTTAGCCTTTCATGGTCCACTGGGGACTTTCTTTAACAAAGTTAATGGCAGGTGATTGGCAACACTTGATCCTTAGGGTATTGACTCTGCCAGTCAACTCAGTTAGAAGATTTCAAATAAGGAACAGTGACTTCACTCATCATTCTTCTAGTGTTCTTCACTGTCACCGTCAAAGCCAGCCTTTGACAGCTTCATTACTTTTTAATGTTAAAGTTGGGAAGGAGCTGTGTGGGCATCAGCAGAGGAGCACATGCTTATTTGCATTCATTCCTCACTATACTGTAAGAACTAGCAGATGTTCTAAAAAACAGAAGTTACTTTTGATTTTTTAGTGATGGCTTGTGAAGTCAAATTATAACGATAATGCCACTTCTCTCTTAAGTGCCTGTGATGGGTAATTCTATCTGCCAACTTGACTGAGCCATTGGAAACTAAGACATCTGGTTAAACACTATCCTGGGTGTCGGTGAGGGGGGCATTTCTGGATGAGGGTAACATTTGAATGTGGGAGACTGGGTGAAGCAGATTGCCTTCTGAGATGTGCTTGGGTCTCACCTCACCCCATGACTCAAAGACCTGAGTACATCAAAAAATTGTATACTCTGAGGGAACTCAGTGCCTGATAGCCTTGAGAATGTAGAGGTCTAACAGAATCATGCCTGGAACTAGAAACCTAGCCGACTTCCCAGGGCCAGTGAGGTCCTGGATTTTAGAAGAGAACCTATCAACACTTCACTAGACAAACATATTGCTAACTATATTTTTAAATCTTATCCTTATATCCACAGATAAGTGTAGCTTCTCTTTACAGCAAATGGAAACTATTACTGAAAAACCATATCTGGACACAGCAGAGATCAAAGGATTATAGGAAAATCAGCTCCAGTGGATATACCTACAGCACAATTCCTGCATCTAAACGGTGTGGAAGAGGGGGTGGAAAGACTGAAAGAACCACAATACTAGCAAGTCTGCTGTGACACTGCTGCTCCTAGAAATGGTCACATAAATAAGGAGGCCTGAACAATGATACTATCTACAGATATGCTAATGAGGAAGAGGCAGTATCGCAAGGGTTCTACCCCTATTTACAAAGAACCACAGGCAACTAATGACTGCCAAGAGAGAGAATAAGTCTCTCCCAAAGATGAGTTTCCTAATTGGTTATCCCATGTCAAATGGTATGCCCTGAAACCACATACACACAAACAACCAAACAACAAAAATGTACTCAGCTGGTTGTAGTTATGTATTTGATACACACACACACACACACACACACACACACACACACACACATTAATGATCAAAAATGGAGGCTATCAATTTGATAGTTTGGGGGATTAAGAGAGGGTATAGGGAAAGAAAGGGGAGGGAGAAGTGATGTAATTATTTTTAAAAATATTTATTCAATCTTTAATGTGTTAAATCATGTGCTTGAATTAAGTTTGCAAGTTGTTTAATCTCTGAGATTCAATGAAGAAGAACCAGTGTTGAAATTTCAAGATCATTTTTATTGTGGTAATTTATGTGCATTCTGGAAACATAAATCATGAAGCAAGAAGAAATTTTACAGCTAAAATCTTACTTATGTAATTTCATTTTCATAAAGAGATTAAACAGTATTTTATAAATCTTTATTTTCTTCAGTAGAGAAAATAAAACATGATTTTATTTGATAAACAGTCAATTTTAGTTTTCTTATAGTCTTCACAAGTCAAGTAATCAAAATGACTTTCATATACAATTCAACACATAAGCATACATATTCAAGTGCATGGAGACTGTTTCTAGTAGTGTTTAAAAATCCCCATTATTGGACAAACTAACATAAACATTGACATTAATGATCATATTGTTTTTATAAAGAAGTCATTATTACAAGAAGAAAAGACAAATAGCATGCTTTGCTTCTTATACAATAAATTAGCTATTTGAACTAAGTTTTTAAATCCTCACTGCATTGCTAGCAGTCACTATGTATATGTATGTATACAAGGTTTATAACAACAACACTAGTTTATTAGTGTCACTTCTTATCTTGGTTGCTATTTGTAAATCAAACCATCCTCTTCAAGCTTCAGTAGCTCATCTATAAAAATGCAAATACAATTTTATTTGCAGCTTCTTTTTAAAAATGTGTGCATGCGTGCACACATACACACACCACACACACACACACACACTCATGTGCGTGTGATGTATGTGCACATGTGTACATCTACATTGGTGCTTCCGTGTGTACACAAATGCCTGTGGGTGCACGTGCATATGCAAGCCGGAGGTTTATCTTGGGTGACTTTCCCAGTAACTCTCCATCTTGTGTTTTGAGGTAGGGTCTCTTATTGACTCTGAAACTTCTTGATTACTGAGCCACTTGACCCTGTCCAAGAAGCTCTCATCTGTCTCTCCTCAGTGCTGGGCTTACAGGCCTGCAGCCCACTGCCTGCCTTTTGTGTGAGCACCGGATTTCTGAACTCAGGTCTATATTCTTGTGCAGCTAACACTTTGCTAACTGAGCTATTTTCTCAGCCCCCTATGTAGTTAACATGATAAGTTAAATGTAATGTGTATGGAATGTACAGGCTCAGCACAGTATGCTTGGCATTGTAACTTAGTAACATATAGCCAGTGTTGATAGCCGCTGTCAATTAACTTTTAATTTTCAAGTTGCTGCTTAAATTTTGTCTTACGTAACAAAGAAATAAATTAAAAGTCAATTCTACTTAGGTTAAATAGTTTTATGATGAATTACTGTGTCTAAATTGTCTATATTTCAGTAAATGAACTTGAGTAAATGGATTTGAGTAAATAGATTTGAATAAGTAAAACCATCTTTATCCAGTTTTACTGTACAAAGATTTACTTTATTTTAAACAATTCTCTCTCTGTGTATGTATGTATGTATGTATGTATGTTGTGTGTGTGTATGTTTGTGTGTGTGTGTGTGTGTGTGTGTGTGTGTAACATGAATGCAGTGTCTGTGGAGGTCAGAGGCCTTGGATACCCTGGAGCTGAAGTTACAGGCCATTGTGATCCATTTTATTTAGTTGCCTGGGTATTGAACTTATGTCTAAGCAGTATGTGCTCTTAACTGATGAGCTGTCTCTCCAGTTCATTTTTCTGGGTTTATAAAGATTAAGATTTTTTTTCTCTAAAGCATATGTGTTGAGATTTTTGTATAGGGATTTTAGACTTTTAGCAAGTTATTCTGTAGAGGTAGAATTATTTTATTTTCTTTTTATATTGTTACATGTATACATACAAAGAAGTATATAAATCCATTTAGTGTTGCTTGTATGTATACGTTTTTAGGGGTGTCTACTTGGGATTGGATAACCAAAAAGGGATCTCATCTAAGTGTAAAGATGGATTGTCCCTCTTAGCAGTCATTAATTGCCTAGCTCTTCATCTAGGGTAGAGGCTTATGGGGTACTCACATGCTTCTATGTTGGCATGGCAACCTGTGTTGTCATTGTTCAGGTCTTTTTAAGGCAGCTATATTGTTAAGATTTCATGAGTGAAGCTTCCCTGTCATATACAGAAGACATAATCTCTCAGCAGTCCTTGTGAGATGTAGCATTTTGTGTCATGTTTTTGAGGTCCATAGCTAAATGCTTCTCTTTCATCTCTTTGTGCATGCTACTCTCGATTTCCTCAGGCAATGATCATGCCTTCTGTATAACCCTGTTTCTTTGTCCTTTCTTTGTGGGGTGTTAAAGAATCAGAACTGAAAGAGTGTATCTGATTATCATCCCCAAGAAGTTCTTAAAAATTATTGAAATCGAGCTGGGGTGGTGGTCCATACTTTTAATTCCCTCACTTGGGAGGCAGAGGCAGGAGATCTCTGAATTTGAGGCCATCCTGGTCTACAGATCTAGTTCCAGGACAATCAGGGCAATAGAGGGAAACTCTTGTCTCAAAAATAAAGAAACAAGAAGTTATTGAAATCTGGTTTAATTTTTTAGAGCATAAAAGAACTTATTCTTGCATGTTTAAGCTTTCAAATAGTTTATGCCAAGCAGTCCTTGATTATTAGAGGGTTTTCCTGAGATTACAAACATTCAGTTTATTTTATTTTAGAACATGTTTTTAGTCTTCTAATAATTGCAGTCTTTTTATATTTAAACAAAATGTTCTGCTAAAACTTACTAATCAATTTCAATACTCTCTTGCATTTAACAGAACTAAGTTTGGTTCAGAAGGAACTAATTATCTCAGCATATTGACATATATATGTATGTATACATACATGTATGTATATTATATATATATAAATACATATAACCTACAACATGTATTACCATACATGTATTATACATACATATATACATGCGTGAGTGGTACAGCCTATCGTCTTTAAAATTTTTTATTGAAAATACATTTTTTCATATAATATATTCTGATTACTGTTTCCCTTTGCAAAACTCCTTCCAGATCTGTGCCAGTTTCTCATTCATAAAAATCCACATCCGTTCTTTCTTCCTCTCCTCAAAAACATCTAAAAGGCACTAAGAAATAAGATAAAATAAATTCAAACAAATCAGAATAGGACAAAACAAATAGAAAAAAAACAATCTAAGAGAAACATAAAGAACACATGTGGTTACAGAGGCACACACATTCCCACACATAGAATTTTAATGAAAGCACACACTTGGAAAACATATTATATGAGCAAAAGACATGTAAGATTAAGAAAAAAATTCCCAGACTTATGAAACAAAAATCCTCCAATATTTGATTCTATCTGCTGTAGGAGACAGTGTCTCTGATGACTGAGCAGGACACTGATCTGAGCATAGCAGAAGGTCATTAGGAGACAATTTGTTATGTTCCTATAATAGCATCTGATTTTCTTCTAGGTCCATGGCCTACCTAGTCTCAGGTCCTTGGCCATTCAAGCAGTGTCAAATATATGTTCTAATCTATATAGTTGGTCTTAAATCCAATCAGATGGTAGTTGGTTACTCCTAGAACTCTTTGCCACTATTGAACCTGCATACCTTGCAGGTAGGTCACCATTGTAGGTCAGACGGGTTGTAGCTTGTCTGCTGGTTACTTTTCTCATTTGGCAGCATGCAGTGTGTCTTCTGGCACCATGAACATTAGTCCTTAGGAGTGAAGGCTCTAAGAAGGCACAGCTGGACTTGTTCAGTAGGTTGTGTTGGTGGGGTCTTCAGCAATAGGGTTTTCCTGTCAGTTTGTGGAGAGCAACCAATAGACTTGGCAATAGTCCTGCATTGTTAGGTAGTGTCCATGGGGCCTCTTTGGCCAACAATTTAATTAGATGGCATTGGAGGGTTCATTTGTGTCAAGAGATGTCTAGTTGGTGCTTAATCTGCTCCATTACTTGGTAATTCCAAATTAGATTTCATTGATATATAATTTAGGAAGCTTTTACTGTATTAGATTTCCATATGATCCCTCCAATGGCTCTTAGTTTTAGCCACTCATTCCTGTATTGTCTTCCTTATCCACTTCTTCCTGTCTCCTCCTCATTCAATTCTCCAATTCTAGTACCCCCAATCCATCCATGACTCTTTTATTTCCCTTTCCCAGAGTGGTCACCCCTCCTATTCTTTACTCTATACTTAACCTCTGTGGTTATATAGAATGTAACTTGCTTATTAATGAGTTAACAATGGAAAGGAGATGATCTTTTTTTTCTTTCTCTTTATAGCACTCTTTTTTTAAAAAAATTATTTAATTATTTAAATCAAATCGATAATTTACTTATTCACACAGGGTTATAATACACAAAAAGGCAGGATGTGGGGACGAGGATGACACTGGAGCATAGGTGTTCAGGGGGAGTACAGATACTATTCAGAACAGGGCATCAGCTGGGTGAAGGTTCAGGGGACAGGTCACTATGACTCTGCCTATGATTCACTTGTCCTTATCTAAGTTGGTACTATCGGCCGAGGCTACCTATTTACAAGGTCTATGACTACCCAGGCTGGTAAATTTCCACAGAAGCTGCCTGTTTACAATATCTTATAGCCTTCTGTTTCAGTATTTTTCCACAGAGACCCAAGACTTTGTGTTAGCATGTATGTATGTCAGGCCTATTGTTGATTTTAGGCCTATGGCTGATTGTAGGCCTTCAGTGTATAAGCAGGGCTGCCCCTGATATCTCCTCCCTTCTCTAAGTATAGACAGAGAGATCTTTTTAACTTTTATTTATATTCCCTTGCAGTGCTTAGTCTCCTAGCCTAAGCAAGAATTCAGATCCCAGTCAGAGGGGGTTCTGGGGACCCTCTCTGCTTGGTCTAGGGGCGGAAGTCCTCTCTTTAGTTTGGGGGAGATGGGTTTTGGGAGCATCCTGGATAGAGTAACAACCTCATCTTGAGTCTCATGGTCCTCCATAGCTAACTAATGATAATATATCTGAATAGGTTTTGCTACCAAATTATCTATCTGTTGTATCACGAAGTTAGTCAACCTATTTAAGGCCCAGGGACCAAAGAAATCAGCAAAAATAACCAATTAATGGTCCCAAGATGGGAGGAAGTGGGGTTGACAACCATGGAGAGGTTAAAAACCAATCTTTGTACCAGCTCTCATCTTTCTCTTTCTCTCTCTGTCTTTTCTCAGGGCCTTCTCTGACCTTTGTCATGTTCTCTTTAACCATCCCTGTCTTGCCTATGTAAGAGCAACATTCTTCTTTAAGGGCTGTACACAGTCAAGAGCTGTACACAGTCTTTTCTATTGTAAAAGAGTAAATCAAGTCCAATAAAGTTCTTTGCAATTTTTGGAGATCATTTCAGACAGTGAAATGAGGGATTTCTTCAGATTAGTGATGTCAATCTCTAGCTGTTTGGTGTCCTTGTCAATGGCCCCTCAAAGGTCTGAGTAGTATAAGTCTGGAGGTCAGCATCAGGATTAGAGCTTCTACCAGCAGACATCACGGGTGTTTCATTTTTACCTGTTCTCAGGCTGGAAGTTTAGAGCCTGGGAGCTCTGGTTGAATCTTTTGATACTCCTTCTAAAAAGGACCAAAGCACCCACACTTTGGATTTTCCCTCTTCTTCTTGAGTTTCATGTGGTCTATGTGTTGCGTCTTAGGTATTGTGTGCTTTTGGGCTAGTATCCACTTATCAGTGAGTGCATACCATGTGTGTTCTTTTGTGATTGGGTCACCTCACTTAGGATGATATTTTCTAGCTCCATCCATTTGCCTAAGAATTTCATGAGCTTCATTTTTTTAATGCTGAGTAGTACTCCATTGTGTAAATGTACCACATTTTCTGTATCCATTCTTCTGTTGAAGGACATCTGGGTTCTTTCCAGCTTCTGGCTATTATAAATAAGGCTGCTATGAACATAGTGGAGCATGTGGCCCTGTTGTATGTTGAAACATCTTCTGAGTATATGCCCAGGAATGGTATAGCTGGGTCCTCAGGTAACACTATGTTAAATTTTCTGAGGAACCGCCAGACTGTTTTCCATAGTGGTTGTACCAGCTTACAATCCCACCAACAATGGAGGAGTGTTCCTCTTTCTCCACATCCTCGACAACATCTGCTGTCACCTGTGTTTTGGATCTTGGCCATTCTGAATGGTGTGAGGTGGAATCTCAGTGTTGTTTTCATTTTCATTTCCCTGATGACTAGGGATGCTGAACACTTCTTTAGGTGCTTCTCAACCAATCAAGTTTTCCTCAGTTAAGAATTCTTTGTTCATCTCTGTACCCCATTTTTTAATAGGGTTATTTGATTGTCTGGAATCTAATTTCTTCAGTTCTTTGTATACCTTGGAGGTAGATGATCTTTTTGATGTTCTTGTATTTGGTTTGTGAGAATTTTGTTGAGAATATTTGCATCTATGTTCAAAGGGATGTGTGTCTGTAATTCTATCTTTGTTGAGTCTTTATATAATTTAGGTATCATAGATATTGTGGCCAGAGTAATTGAGCAATATTTTTTTATGTTTTTATTTTGTGGAATAATTTGGGTATTAGCATTAATTCTTATTTGAAAATCTGGTAGAATTCTGCACTGAACTTATCTGGCCTTGGTATTTTTTGTTTGTTTGTTTTTGGTTGATAGACTTTTAATTACTGTTTCTATTTTTCTAGATATTATAGGTTTGTTTAAATTGCTTATCTGATTTTGATTTAACTTTTGTAGATGATATATAACAAGAAATCATCTTTTTTTTTCATTTTCCAATATGGTGGAATACAGATTTATGTATTCCCTGGTGTCTGTTGCTATGTCCTCACTTTCATCTCTAATTTTATTAATTTGAATAGTCTTTCTCCATTTCTTAGTAAATTGGGTAAGGGTTTATCAATCTTATTGATTTTCTCAAAGAATCAATCACTCATTTCACTGCATTTTTGGTTATTTGTTTTTATTTCATTGATTTCAGTCCAATGTTTATTTCTTGCCATCGACTCCTTTTTGATGTTATTCCTTCTTTTTTCTTAAGATTTCAGGTGCACCATTAAGTTACTAGTACGAGATCTCTTCGGTTTTTTGTTTGTTTGTTTTAGGTAGGCACTTAGTGCTATGAACTAATCATTTGCTGCTTGCATTGTGGTCCATAGATTTGGGTATGCTGTGTTTTCATTTTTATTCAATTCTAGAAAGTCTTTAATTTCTATTCTGTCTTGTTTTCATTCAACAGTGAATTGTTCAGTTTCCATGAGTTTGTAAGTGTTTTGTTATTTCTGTTGCTGTTATCCGGCTGAAATCCATGTTGGTTAAATAAGATGTAGGGTCTGTTGAGACTTGCTTTGTGTCCAAGTATATGCTCAATTTTGGAGAAAGTTCCATGAGGTGCTGAGAACCAGGTATATTCTTTTGTGTTAGATGAAATGTTCTGGGAATATCCAAATATTCCATTTGTTTTAGGACATTGTTTAGCTCCGGTGGCATTTCTCTGTTTAGTTTTGTCTAGATAATCTGAGAATTGGTGAGAATCTATTGAAGTCACCCTTATCACTTTGTGAGAGTCACTATGTTATTTAAGCTCTTATGGTGGTTTTGTTTTTTTTTTTTTTTTTTTTTAATAAACTTGGGTGCCCTTATGCTTTGTGTGTAAATATTTAGAATTACAGTATCCTCTTGGTGGATTTTTACTTTGATATGTATATAGTGTCTTTGGATTAGTTTTGTTTTGAAGTCTGTTTTGTCTGATAGTAAAACGGTCATACTGGATTGCTTCTTGGCTCTATTAGTTTGGAGTGTCTTGTTCCATTGTTTTACTCTGAGGTGATGTCTGTCTTTGATGGGAAAGTGTGCTTTTGTGTTGTGTGTGTGTGTGTGTGTGTGTGTATGCAGCCTTCTGAAGGTAGGGAGCCTCTAGTGGAAAATGTAGGTGTGGTTGCTTCTTTGGCATCTAACAACCCAATCCCATGTAGAACCCCAAGACTCCATTTTCAGTAATCAGTAAGGAGAGACGTACTTACAGAACCAAGAATTTGTTTCTGTCTAGAGTTTTTTTTTTTTTGTTGTTGTTGTTGTTTGTTTGTATGTTTCTGGTGGTGAAAATGAACTTCACTGATGTGTTTTAGGGTGTGTTGGTCACTTTTTTGTCAACTTGACACAAGCCCTGATTAACTGGGAAGAGAGAACCTCAACTGAGAAGATGCTCCTATCTGATACATTGGTTGGCAAGTCTGTGGGAACCTTTTCATGATTGGTGATGGATGTGGGAAGGCACATTTTACTGGGGATCAGTGCCATCCATGGGCATGTAATCTTGGGTTTTATAAGAAAGAGGCTCAGCGAGTCACAGTAGCAAGCCAGTAAGGAGAATTGCTCCATGGCTTCTGCTTCAGTTCCTGCCTCCCTGACTTCCCTGGATTGCATTGATAGAGGATCAATTTAATGGGAAAGGACCTGTGCTGACTGTGATGACATCATTAGGGAAGAAGGAAGCCTCCTGGTACAGGGATGCTCTCTCTGCTCTGCTTCCCATCTGCTGTGAGGTAAGGTGCTTTACTCTGCCACATGCTTACCTGCCATGAAGTTCTGCCGACCACAGGCCAGAAGCAATGGAGCAATTGACTATGGACAGACACCTCTGAAACTGTAAGTCAGAACCCTCATTAAGTTGTTTTCACTGGGATTTTGTCACTGCAATGAAATCAAAAAAAAAAAAAACAAAGAGCTAGCAACTATATCCTGTTAAAGGATCAGGCAAAGTTGAGTTGTATGATGCACAGCAGACACTTGCTGGGCTCATGGTCTAAGGCCAATGGAGTCAGAGCATTAAGTTTTGTTTGTTAACCATGACATAGCAAAGAAACTGTCCTAAAGTAATAGGATGCTAATTATTCATAGTAGGCAGATGATGATTTCAGGATTGCAGAGTGTCAACTCACAAACACTCTAATGGAATTCTTCCATTAGCAAGAGTTTCTTTATTACTTATTATATTTGTACAATGATATACACTATTCTAGTTAGGGTTATTATTGCTGTGATTAAATACCATGGTCAAAAGCAATTTGGGGAGGAAAGGTTTTATTTCATTCATAGTTCCATATAATAATTCATCATCAAAAATAGTAGGAACCTGGAGGCAGGAGCTGACACAAGACAGGCAGGAGAGGTGCTGCTTACTAGCTTGTTGCCACATGGCTTCCCTTAGCCTGCTTTCTTATAGAACCCAGGACCACCAGTCAAAAGATGGGACCACCCATGATGGGCTGGGCCTTCTCATGAATAACTAATTAAGAAAATGCCTTACAGCCAGATCTTAAGGATGCATTTTTCTCAATTGAGGCTCCTTCCTCTCTGATGATTGTAGCCTGTGTCAAGTTGACATAAAATCAGCCAGCACACACTGAAGATTTCCTGTGATAAACGATGACACATACATCAGGAATTCAAGAGTAATGCTTACAGAACTATGATTTATAGTGTGATATTGCGGTAGTCAGTATAAGATGGTGCTAAATTGATGTCACTTGGCTTGCAACCTATGCTAGAGCTTAGGGAAACTGAGGAAGGCAGTCTCTAACAAAGGGAGACATTTTCACCTGCACTTTGCTGAAACTTCCGTCCAGGCCTGTACTTCCCCTCTTAGAGCAAAGTGTTCCAGAAGCTCTTTCAGTTCCTTGCTGGAGCTCTTGACATTTGACACAGGTGACTGTTCCCTTCTCCATCCTCACAGCTTCCTTGATTTCTTCCCATCTCTTCTAGCTCTTTCACTTCTTGGAAGCTTCTCGTTCTCCACACAGTCTCTTCCTTATTACTTGGCACGTATCTAGGTTCTGGCTCACATGCTCTCCCTCCCAGTCTGACTGGCTGCTACCCTATTATGCATTCATGGTTGGGATTTAAATCACCTGCTCCATCTTCCTGACATCCTAAGTCCCTCCCTCCAGCTAGAACTACTTGATCTATTTTCTACTGGACATAGCTAGCTTTATGGAAATTCTAAATTATGGAAATTCATTGTATCCTAAAATGGGACTTGGTCTCAGCCTGCTCCTCCGTCCCTTTTTTATTTCCCCAGGAGTTCGTACTGTCCTGCTAGGATGTAGGTGAAATGTGAAGAGGGTGCTTATTGTCTGTTGTTATGTGAACAAACAGTAAAGCCCACTTGCTTCCAATTATTTATTTACTGTTGGGGCTTATTCAACTGCTGAATTCCCATATCCTCTCATTTGCTTTGTTTACATCAGAACAGTCTGGGATCTTTTAAAATGTGAACAGTCCTACATCTTAACATTGGAAAGTTAGAGCCACTTGCACCCACTTATACAGAATAGAGTAATCTGATTAATGGGCAATAATTATAACTGATCAGTTTATAGTGTTCTACACTTAGCTCAGTGCTTTCAGTCCCATTTACTTCTTATAAGTAACTATTGCTGCATCATCCGAGTGAAGGAATGAAGGCACATCATGTTTAAGCAACTTCACCACATCCACATTCTGCATTATGTGGTGGAAAATGGTTAGAATGGCCATTAGCTCCAAAACATGTGCTTGCTGCATAGACTACACTCTCCCCGAAAAGAGGAAAAACCTTGACAGAAGGCAAGACAAGGAGACCAAAGCATGTAGAATGACATGCATCTCAGATGCTATAGGAAGCAGAAAGACAAGAGTTCTGTGAAGTCAGATTCAGAGGGAGTTAAGCCATCTGAATCACTGGAACTCTTGAGAACAGTGATCTTCATACATATATCATCTCACTGAGTCATGACCAATTAATTTCAAAATTAAGTAAGTGTTAAGGACACCAATAACCATCTTGTCAAGTGTGGCGACACATTTAGTTGTTTCTATATCTGAGAAGGAAGGTTGTGTTTGGCAATATTTTAATTTTACTCATTATGGCTGACGTGATTAATAGCAGTAATATGTGCTAAGTGATTAATACAGCATTGAACATCACGTTAGTGTAAGAGTAGTGAATATTAATGGAGGAGTACTGAAAAAGGCCATATACGCAATTAATGATAGTCAACTTTATCATAGGCAGTGACTGCATTAGTAGTCAGAGCACAGTTAACTGCAGGGGGACTCATCCAAGGAGTGTCTGCAGGATGAGCTGGAAGAAAGTACTGCATGTTATTTAAGCTACTTCACAGACTCAGCTCAGTGCTGAATAAAATCCACTGAGTGGGCAGCTAAAGTACCAGAAATTCATTTTCTCTAATTATGTTGGCACAAGTCCAACATCATGATGCCTCTAGGGTTGGTTTCTGTGAGGCATCTCTTCCCTGGTTGCAGAAAGGTGCTTTCTCAGGTTGTCCTTAAGTGGTAGTGAGCAAGGATGCAGAACTCCCTGCTTTGAAGAACACTCATCTCATTAGATCATGTTCTACCCTTATGAACTTCTGTAATTTTACCACCTCTTTACAGGTCCTGCTCCCAAACAATCACATTTCTGATTAGGGATTTAAACTATGGATTTTGGAGCAGGGCAAAACAGTTCAAACCACACTGAAATTAATATGGAAGGCAAGAACTTCTTACCGTAAAGAGATTAGTAGCAATTTGGGTCCCTGGGGTGGTGGGGCTTGAATTCTAGTTCTGTAGAGAAAGACCTTTGATCTCCCTCCTTTAAACATCTCCTAGGCTTCTAATGCAAATGTTGACTGCAGTAGCTGCTTCACAGGCTAAGGTTAAATGAATAAAAAAACCGCACAGCATGTAGCATAATGCCTGTCACTCTGATGAACTCTGGGAATGCTAGTTGTCATTTTTCATTGTTGTTGTAGGGTAGGTTTTAGCTCTGACCTAAGAGAGTCCACATGTTACACACTAGAATTTTGAAAACAATATGCAGAGTGTTGGAGGAAGTTGGAACTGGCATCAGGGAAATATTGCATGGGACAAAGAATTTATTTTAAGCATAAAGGCCAACTTGTTTACATCTTTGTTTCTAAGAAGTCAGAATAGATGGTTGAAAAGTGAAAAATTGATTTTGCTCATAGCGGCTTGTTTGAAAAATGTCAGCCTTATGAGGAATTTACAAAGGTGCAATGACACTACATTAATTATATCTTGAAATATGCAAGTATTGGTCAATGCTTCAAAGTGTGAAATCATGAGTGAAGTAAAAGTTTCTCACAGGAGCCTAATTAGTCACATTTTAAATGAAAACTCGGAAGATACAATAGCTGTAAAAACAAAATTTTAGGAAAATGAAAGATGTGTCATTAGGATCTAATTGCTGGTATTACTCATATTAGGGAAGCTTCTGCTTAAGTCAGTGCTGTCTGAAATAGCAGCTCAGAAGGATACATTTGGGGTAAGGAGAGTGTTCAGGCAGGAATTATATTGGTACAACATTATGTGAACGATGGAAGAGGATGAATTGGAACCACAAGACCATCTTAACTAGAAAGCCACCCCCAATCATTTCCATCACTTGCCTTCATTGAATACAGATCACTAATTTAGTTCATTCTCAAAAAGAACGTGCTAGACTCTGTCTTCTCAATAGGTTGGTGATAAATCTGCAGAAATACTTTTAGAGCATCTCGACATGTAAGAACTATTTCTCTTGGACCCTGTTGCTATCTCTCCAATTATTACATCACATTCCCGAAAGAACAGTGCTCTGATATGACATTTATTTAATTTACTCAGGGATTGGAGGCAGGATAGACAAGACAGAGAGAACCAGGTTTCCTAGAACTTAATAGTGTGTGTGCATTTGTGTGTGTAACCAGATCTAGGGAATCCCTTATGCATAGCCACAAAAAGCTTGTTGCCTAGGTAATGCTACGAGTGTTTGGGTGAGTGACTAGCCGAGGCTAGATTAATCTGGATAAACAAGTACACAAGTACACAGGCTTATTTCTTTGGTGGTTCTAGATCCTATCAAATTGACAATCAACTATTTAACCACCACAGTCTTATGATCTCTTGTTTATTTTTAATATTTTTCTCTTATTGAAAAATAGATTTTTTTTATATAGTATATTCTGATTGCAGTTTTTCCTTCCTGAACTCCTCCCAAATCCTTCTCACATCCCCTCCCACCCAATCCACACTGTTCTTTCTCATTAGAAAACAAAAGATGTATTAATAATAATAATAATAATTGGCTAGCGTGCTGGCTCAGTGGTTGAGAAAATGCATTATTCTTGCAGAGGACCTGAGTTCGATTCCCACTACCCACATCAGGCAGTTCATAACTCCCTGTAGCTCTAGCAGATACCTCTGACCTCCTCATGCACATGTGCACACACAGTGTGAATAAAAATGCTTGAAAAGCAGGTGTGTCTGGCTGTGAACGAAGTCTCTTGAAGGGAATCCATGTCTGTAGAGACTGGTTGGATTTTCAGTACCTGGGAGAGATTGGAATTGTTTAGGTTTAGAGGCTAATTACCTCATGTGAGCTAGTTTTAGCTTATGAAACAGCCATTCTTTGACCCACTCTGTATCGGAGCTAACATGTTGTGATAATAAATAAAAACCTCGTAGAAGCTGTTGACTTGGAAGACCACTAGCTTCTGCTTATCCAAGAGCTAGGAATGCCATCCAATATCATCTTAAGCCTGTAGAAAAAGCTTCCCCTGTCTTCACGTAGTGACCTCTCTGGTGTATCCACTAATGTATTTTAAAGTTGCCTTGGTTTATGACTTTCTTTGTTCTTTAAAAGTGTAAATTTTTACGAAATTGTTTCCATGTTGGAACATGGAATTTGAAGTAGCCTAAATTCCCAGGCTGTGGTTACTCAAAATGGCTGTAGAATAAATCATCTCTTATTCCCTTTAAGACGAGAGCTGTGGTTTTTGTCTTAACAACAACGACCCACACAAATAGTTATAAAATATTAAAAAATAAATAATAAAAATAAGGTAAAACAAAACCAAATAAAGTAGAATAGGACAAAACAAACAAACGAACAAACAGGACAAATGAGCCAAAGACAAAAGCACAAGAAACACATACATATGCAGAGACATAAACTCGCACATACAGAAATCCCATAAAAATATAAAACTGGAAACTACAATATATCCTCAAAGGACCTGTAAGGTTAAAAAAGAGACAGAGAAAGAACCTACAAAGATGCTATTGAGATCTTTTTGTTGTGGCAATCTACTGCTGTGGATGGGGCCTTTTTGGATTCTTTTAAAATTTATTTAATTATTTAAATCACATAATAATTTACTTATTCACACAGGGGTTATATACACAAAAAGGCAGGATGTAGGGAAGGGGATGACACCGGAGTATAGGTGTTCAGGGGGAGTACAGATACCATTCAGAACAGGGTATCAGCTGGGTGAAGGTTCAGGGGACAGGTCACTATGACTCTGCCTATGATTCACTTGTCCTTATATAAGTTGGTACTGTCAGCCGAAGCTACCTATTTACAAGGTCTATGACTACCCAGGCTGGTAAATTTCCACAGAAGCTGCCTGTTTACAATATCTTATGGCCTTCTGTTTCAGTATTTTTCCACAGAGACCAAGACTTTGTGTTAGCATGTATGTATGTCAGGCCTATTGTTGATTTTAGGCCTATGCTGATTTTAGGCCTTCAGTGTATAAGCAGGGCTGCCCTGACATCTTCTCTCTTCTCTAAGTATAGACAGAGAGATCTTTTAACTTTTATTTATATTCCCTTGCAGTGCTTAGTCTCCCAGCCTAAGCAAGAATTCAGATCACCAGTCAGAGGGGTTCTGGGTGACCCTCTCTGCTTGGTCTAGGGGCGGAAGTCCCTCTGACGTTACACTCTTTCAGCCTCCCTTCTTCACGGTCCCTTGAGACCCGAGAGGTGGGATTTGATGGAGACATCTCATTTAGGGTTTTTAAGGTCTCTTACTCTCTGCATGTTGTCTGGCTGGGGATTCTACATTTGCTCTCATCTATAGCTGGAGGAAGCTTCTCTTAGGATGGCTGAGCAAAACACTGATCTGTGAGTGTAACAGAATATAGTTAGTAGTCATTTTATTGCTATGTTCCTTTGGCAAATCAGTAGTATTTGGTTTTCCCTTAGGTCCCTGGCCTGTCTAGTCTCTTCTTGGTCACCTGAGCAGTATTGGTATGGGTTTTATCTCATGGAATGGACCTTAAACTCAATATTGGTTGGTTACTCCCATGAGCTGTGTGCCACTGGTGCACTATGCTATCTTGCAGGCTAGAATGAAGGAGTTGTAGCTGAGTTGGTGTTTGAATTTCTCCTCTGGTGGCATGTGGAGTACCTTCTAGTACCATGAACTAGTGAAGGCTCTAGGAAGGCTCCAGATCAAATTTTTTGAGTTCAAAGAAGTTGTATATGTGTTATCTTAAGCAAAAGGGCTTCAGCATCAGTTTATGGAGAATAATCAATAGTCTTGGCCTGGGTTGTTTGGGGGTGTTTATGGGGGTCCTTTGGGCAACAGCTCAATTAGATGTAACCTGTGCCTGGAACAAGAGGCTTCATTTGGTGATGAAAGATGTCCAGTTGGGGCTTCATCTCCCTCATTATTTAGATCACCTTCATATAGGTATATATTCTAGAAAGATTCTACTGAACTAAATTTCCATACAACCCACCCTCAAATAGCCCTTAGCTGGAGCTGATATTATCTTTATCTCCTTAAATTTTTAGCACATGATGACTATTACATAAAACTATTACACAGTTTCATGTAGCATAAAAATTCAAAGAAATCCAAAAGACTTTCATATCGAATAAACCTTTGAGGAACAAAATGAACTTTCACTAATGTCTGTTTAGTTACAGATGGTTTCCTTTCTTTCCTTTGCTTGGGAGCAAAAGTGCATGTGCCTTTGATAGAATGGATGAGCATTTTGCTTGCAGCTTTGTTTTCTGACATTCCGGGCTGCCATAACCCTTTCAGAAGCTCACTGGCCTCAGGAAGCTCTCCAGCTTTCCAAAGCGTCACATTTCATTTCACTGCCTCAAACTACGTCTGACTTAAGTACCATCTGTTCCCAAATATTTCTTGCAACCTAGTGCATTAGGTCACCACCCCTTCTATCACCAACTTACAGGCTGGTGTTAGAAAGAAAATCAACTCCCAAGAGTACTTAGTGATGAGCAGCCTGCCAAATCTCATAAGTGTGTTTCGAATTTTAAAGAGATGCAGCAACAAGGCAAGCTTACACAGATTAATTTCTGGATGATAGATCAGAGAATTTCTGGAATGGCAATAAAGAAGAATGTTACAGTTTTGGCCCCACAGAGAAAGTTTTTGAGATGAGAGTGCAAATTAGACACCCCTCCCCACATTTTTGAATCAGGGTCTCATGTAGTCTCAACTGGTCTGGACTCATTTTTAGTTGAGGACGAATTTGAATGCTGATACTTCTCTTTCTGCCTCCCAAGTGCTGGACTTACAGGTGTGTGCTACCATGCTTATCTAGAAGGAAGTTCTTTATGACTAAATTTTATATTTCATATGAACTCCAAGGCTGTTGGATGAGTTAACTCTTTCACTGCTCAAATTAGACTGAAAGAGTGGAATGGGAAAGTGAACTAAATGGTTCATCATTCAGCCAGTTACTTGAGCCTCTTCTTTGCCTCCTCTTCTAGCCCCTGTCTAATACACCACCAACCCATGGACTCTTCTTCCTTAATTGGTCCACCCTCCTCTGCCTATGCCATTCTCTATCACACAGTTTAGTACACTGACCTTCATTTGTTGCTAGCAATCTCCCCAACATCAGAGAGACAACTCCTGGGCAAGTGAGAGCAGATCATATCACATACCCCATTTCCCACCCTGTGGGTAAGCATGGAAGCATGGTATCTTTGAATCTCACTCAGAAGGCCTTGCTTGGGTTCTAGTCTCTGGATGCCTCTTAACATTCACCCCACACCTTCTCTTTCTGACCCACCACATTCTGACCACTCCCTTCTGGGCCTCAAACACATGCTTTTCTGTCAAGACTTTGCCTCAAGGCCTTGCCGCTTACCATCCTCATCTCCCTTCCCTTCATACCGAGAGGAGAATTTCTTGATATCTCTGTGGCTTTTACTTCCATTAAGTCGTATCTTCAAGTATCATCTTCTTGAGACTGTTGTCACACCCTATCTCTTTTAATTTTTAGAAATAAATATGCACTTGTCTCCAGCCTACCTCACTAAAATCTGTGTTCCACATGATCAAGGGATTTATGTTTTATTCATTGTTAGTCTTTAGAACTTTGACCAGCATTTGGTATATAATAATGCTTAATAAATACATGTTGAATAAATGAGTTACTTTGTATAAAGTAAGTATATTTTGTAGTTATACATTTTGATAAAGAATAATAGTAAATGTACAATCAAATCACACTGTTATTTTTATTCTTTGAAGTGAAAATCAGGACCTGGTGGCCTAGGGATTACAAAAAAGTAAGAAATGTCAAACATCCATAGAAGAAAAACATTTTTTTTTTAAAAAGGGTATTGGAGATCTCCATAGTGTCAAGCACTCAGCCATGGCATGACATTAAGAATCTGCATCTATTCTACACAGTAATCTAAAGTAGTTCTTGGAAAGACATATTCTGCAAAAGAAGCTGTGGAAAATAGGCAGTGATTAAACATTGTCCTTTTGACAGAATATAAAATCTTATCTTGCCTGGCTAAAAATAGATTGCTGAATTCATTGAAATACCATGCTAGTAGAGTTTCTTTCATATCCTTGGAACAGTAGTTATTTTTTCACATTACATGCTATTATTCCTACTCTTTGGTTATTTCTCCCCATACTACCTTGCTTCTTGGGCCTGACTGTTATAAATATTAGTGGAGCCTGAAAATGTTGAATCCTTTTGGTTGTAAGCTCATTAAGACTATCCTCGGAAGGCTGGCTGCTTTAACGTAACAGAAGGTAATGGCTAATTTTCTAGAAACCTGAGGAGAGGTTGCAGCCAGGAGGCAATGCTCCTGCCATCAGGCCCTCCAGGCTGTCCCATTTCTCCCAATCCAGGCTGTAATTGGAGAAGACTAAGCAGTCTAAAACACAGGAAGCATGGCACAGGCCCACAGAGTGGAAAGTCTTTTTCGAAGTCCTGGCTCCTGCTGTTCTGAAATAATCAAGTTTAGACAAAGCTTTTAGATGATCCTGAAGCTTTCAAAAAAGGGCTCTCCACCTCAAACTTTCCTACTCTAATTGTAAGATTGTTTAATTAAAGTATATTTTATTTATTTTTCTCCAAGTGGACAAATCTTATCATGCCATTAGCAACATTTATGTTTCCTGATTTTATGTTTCAAAAATCATTATGAAAGAAAATACCAGTAACTTTGTACCTATTTATTCATCTTCTTGCTACTTTTTTGTTTGTTTGTTTCTTCAACACAGAGTAGATGGAACATCAAGACCAGGTATGAAGAAGAACATTATCTCTGCTCCTTAATTCTTTTCAATGCCTTGGTTTACTATTTGGATTTTTGGCATCTTTGCTTCATTTAAAATAACTTCAAATGAAGAGTTTCATAGTTTTGCAGTCCCATGAGAAATTGAGGTTTATTCTTTGTTACGATTTCCATAATTACAGAGGGAGAATGTAGATAATCATTCTTTGGCTGACTGTAACTTTGGATGCACGCTAAGCATTAGAGAACAATGAAAAAAAGTAGGTGGCTGCGAGACAACTTGGTCACTGAGGTGAAGATTTCTCCACACAAAATGAAGTATGTGAGACAAATAGGAACCTATATGGTTCAGTGAACGTTCTATTGCTCTTTACTGTTTTATACACATTATTTTTTATTTGTGCCTTGCTAAATCTTTCTGATAAATGAAGATGGTATAGCTATTTTAAATATAATCTTGTATAGAAGCCAGACAACCTGACAGACAGGAGATGGTGGAAAGAGACTCTATATCCAAACGAGGTCATTATGATGGTTAACGTTGACTGTCAACTTCATGTCATTGTGATGGTTAATCTCGACTGTCAGCTTCATGTGATTTAGAGTCAACATGGGAACAAAGCTCTAGTCATTACCATGAAGGGTCATCTCGATTGGTGTATGAAGTGGGAAGACCCACATCTAGTGTGGTACCAGTCCATGGGCCGAGGTCTGAGATTAAGCAAGAAGGAGAAAGTGAGCTGAGGATTCATGCCTTTCTACTTTGGGATTTTAGATGCAAATGTGACCTGCTGTCATGAGTTCCCCACATATGATGGACACTACCCTCAAACTATGAGGCAGAATAAACACTTACATTGTTTTTGCCAGACATTTAATCACAGCAATGAGAAAAATAATTTAATGAATATATCCACATCTTTAGGGTTTGTCTTTTGTAGATATCACAACCCAACCTATGCCATTGTCCCAGTGGAGAAGACAGCTGTGAGCTTTGACACGCAGTGTTGCTAGTGAAGAACAACAAAGATATTGTCCTAAAATAGGAGTCCATAATTCAGAAAAACCTAATTTATAAATACTCTACACTCATATTTTAAGCCTGGCTCATGGCCAGTCTGACATCCCCTCATCTGTGAGGGCCTAAAATGATAAGGGCTTTGAGGAAAGCACCTTTGAGTATGTTCTGTGTAGAGGTGAAAGTTCTCACCTACAGCTGATCCCAATCTTTAGAAGATGATTACCTGAAGGACTATCTAGTGAGGACTTGTGGCTCCCCCCAGCCTCCATGCTGAAGGCTTCTGTGAAGTGATAGCTTTCAAATCTATAACAGTCAAAAGGACATAAGAAATGGCCTGGTGCTATAAGCTTTCAGCTTTGGGTCTAAAAATGGACACAATTGCCTGTTTGAACCAATGACCTGATCCTTGTCTTAGCCTCTGATGAATAATCTGGCAGAAAAACTCTTGGTTTGATTTTATTTTCTGGAGACAGGGTTTCTCTGTGTAGCACTGTTTCACCAACAGTGTCTGTTTTACCTCATGCAACATGACCCTTGCATGATTTCTTACCTATTTCTTCTTGAATTGCAGCGTAATTTCTGAACCTTGTACCCTCTTTAGGAGATGTAGGCTCTCAAGGGTTGGGGTTGGGCCCTTGTGTCTTTTACCATTGTCTTTGCAAGTTTTCATTGCCTTCTCTCTCTGTTTGCTATCCACTCTGTCTGGATGCTAGGCTTCCTCATTTTGCCTGCTCTTGAGATCTTGGCTTTTTTGTATAAAATCAGTCAGTCTACTTTTCAGTCCCAATGATTCTTTATTTGACCCACCATACTGAAAATAAATGCACATTAATATATAATATTAGTATAGAGAAATTAGGAAGTTCTGAGATAAAAATAATATTTGAATGTGTTGGAAAATTCACTGCTATCACTAAAGAGCCAAAAACTTAATACATATAATTTAGGAACAGATGCTCTACATCTAGTGATCGATGATGTTATACTTCAAGCTAGACGTTTGAAGATGCTCCAAGGACTCATGGACAGCATTGTAATTGTATCATTTGAGGCTCAAGTTCCTTCTTCAAAGACTCACGGGAGCAGTAGACAGAAGAGTTTTTAGGACACTTGCCTTGTCCTCGTGCTGTTTCTGTTTTACCCTTTTGTAGTGTAGCTATTCATTCACCTTGACCGACCATCAGGAAGAGGACGATGGGATTCTTCTCCCAGTCCTTCACACACTATGAACTGCTTGTATGATTGGTAAGCCTCAGGCTCTGAATCATTCCATGTCATTGAGAAATCTTCTGTTGCTATTGAAACACATTAGCTAGTTTTTCTTGCCCTTTCCCAGTTTTCTGCAAGTCTTGTCCCACTGCTGAAGCAAAGTCAGAGAGAGCTGAGGATATTCTCAGTTAAGGCTCTGCCTCTGCTCTTGTGCTTCTCCAAATGAGCCCTATTTTCTGGTTATTGCCTTTGAGAGAAGCAATGAGACAACGAGAGACATATTAATGTCCCTTTAAAAATCTTTCCAGCATGGTTAGTTTATCCTTCAGTGTTCCCACAGGAGCATCTTCTTCCTTTGCTTACCACTTCCGAGACAGTCTATCCTCTAGAGCACCATCCTCTGAACCATTCAGATTTTTTTCAAAGTCCCAGGCTCCTGAGGGCTGATTTCACAGGTCTCCACATCCCCCACCTCCCACCCCCACGATTTCCTCCTGAAGGTGCCATGCTAGCTGTTTTTCTTCCTGATGGTCTACTGCACTGCTCCCAGGTTTTGGCTGTTACCTTCTTTGATCATGTTTGTATTTTCCAATGTTCTTCAAGGAATTTGTTGTCTGGTTTGAGTGAGAAAGGTCCCCTCCAGGCTCATGTATTTGAACCATTAGGTTCCCAGTTATTGGTTCTGTTTGGAGGGGCTATAGAATCTTTTGGAGGTACAGTTTTGGTGGAAGAAGTACATTACTGAGTTGGCTTTGAGGGATTACCCCCTTGCTCGTTTCTTCTCTCTTCTCTCTCTCTCTCTCTCTCTCTCTCTCTCTCTCTGCTTGCTGTGTGCTGTGGAGATGAGGTCTTTCAGCTCCCTGCTCTGGCTGCCAAACCACGCCTTTCACTTCTTGATGGGTTCTCCGTCCCTCTGGAACCACAAGCTGAATAAACTCTTTCTTCTTTAAGCTACTTTTGGTCCTGGTATTTTTTTTTTATCACAGTAACACAATAAATAAAATAATAACCATTAGAACATTACAATGAGGGGCTAGAGAGATGCCCAGCAGTTCTGATCTTGCAGAGGACCTTGGTTCAGTTCCCAGAACTTATGTGGTGGCTCACAAACATTTGCAATGCTAGTTCCAGGGGATCTGATGCCCTCTTCTGACCTCCAAAGGCACCCAGTACACTTGTGGTGCAAACACATACATATGGACAAAACACTCATACAAATAAAAATGCAATAAATAAATAAAAAGTTATAAAAATATTCCAATAATATTGTTATTCTTATTTTTATTTTAAATTGATATGTGATTTTATACATATCCATGGGATGAAGTGTGACTTTCTGAGTGTTTTTTGAGTTTTAAAAACATTTATTTAAAGTTTAAAAATTCAAAATTAAAAAATATCCTTTAAGAATCTCATAGTATATTTATATTATATTCTTTCCCAGCCCCAAAGCCTCAGATACTCCCTCTCTCTCAATCCACTCAACTTCATGTTCTTTCTCTCTTTTACAAAATAACTCCAAAACCCAAAACAAAAATAAAACCAGAAGTGTCTGAAATCATGGAGTCAGACTTGTGTTAGTTAAATACTGAGATGGGGCTTGCTTCCTAGTGTGGTTGATGTGTCCAATGTCTAGTGTCCTCCACTGGAGCAAACTGACTTTCCCTCTACCAACAGCTATCATTTTTTTAAAAAAATAGCTTCTTGGCTAGGGATGAGACTTAGTGCCCACATCTCCTCTTTTGTGTTGGGATTTTTCTGCCTTGAAGGTGCTCAGGTCTTGCACAATATGCCACAGTCTCTGTGAGTTCATATGTACATCAGCCCTATTGGGTCTGGAAAAGCTGTTATTACCTTGGAGTCACCCATCAATCTTTGCAACTCCTCTTTCTCATAGATCTCTGAGTAAAGGAATAGAATAAAAACATAATTAAAGACTAATAATTTATTACATGTGTGAGCATGAATTTTTTTTTTACAGAAACATTGTGTATTGCTTTCTTCCTATGATGATTGTGTGTAGTATGAGCGGGATGATTTCCTGTGAAAAGGAGCTGGCAGAGGACAGACTAATCTTACTGGTTACCCTGTCACTTGGTCTGGTTCTGCTGAATTACATGGGTTAGTGAAGCCACTTAAGGTCAGTGAGAAGGAAGCATTGAGACAGAAGCCCACAGTGGCACACATGTCATCTGAAAGCAGAAGAGGGACTATTTGTGGGAAAGGGGGAAGAGGGACATGAGACAGGATATTTAGAAATGGACGGAGCACGTAATAACAAATTGTAATACATATGTGTATGCAAATGCCATTATTGAAACTATTCTATTCTGCCCTCACTTAAAAAATGTAAGAATCTAACCTGATAATAATGGGGGGCTAATGAGGAGACCAAACAAATGCTTTGCGGACCAGGGAAGTTATGCAAAGACATCTGATTTTGTGGAGTGAACCTGTGACAGGGTGTCCTCACTGGGAAGTAGACCAGGCGTCTGCTTTCATTTGAGATTTCTCTCGTGGGAGAAGTCATCTTACCTGAAAAGAACTGCATTCTCTTCCAGAATATTTTATTTTTGGTATTCTTCATTTTTTTGAATGTATTTCACTGAGGTTACTGTCAAAAAGTCCGTGAGTTTGAAACTTTTGAATGAATTATGTTGCCCACCAGGACAGAGTTATTTTGCCCCATTAGATAACCACCTAGTCACTTACTAGAAGTCCTATAGAGGGACACATGAGGCAGAAGCATTTCAGGGAAAAGGAAGGAAGCTAAGAGTTGGGAGTAAAGGAAGTTACAAAAGAGGAGTAGTTGGGAAGCCCCACTGTCCTGCTCTTCCTTATCTACTCCAGCCCTCTCTGGGCCACATTCAGTTAGGGCTGAGTTGCACATAGTAGGAGGTCGGGAGCAGCTGGACACTAGACAAGGGTCTCAAATGTATTTCTTGTGGACTCTATCACACTGGCCACTCTGTGGCCTCTCTTGTTCCTGTGTCACTTAGATGTAGAAGGCCCCTGCTCAACATGCTGAAAGCTGTCATGTTGGTCACAGGTTATCTTGCCCTGGGCTTGCTGAACATTCCACTGTCTGGTGTCCTGTGACCAATCGAGTTAGAAACCAATAAATCTCTATCCAAACTTGAAAACTTTCTTTCTGTTCCTCGCTGCCTCTTAGGATGACTCTGCCTAGGGTGAACGATGGCTCTCGGCCAGTCTTTAGGCTGAGCAAACCAGTGTGTGCGTCTCCTCAGGAACAGGATGTGTACTCCTTGACATTGCCCTGTCATTGTATACTCTCTTGACGTCTCTCTCAGGTCAGCTTATTCTGGGACCACAACACTTTCCTTGGTGTTAGTTACATGCGTGGATTCTCTTAACCTTGGCGTTCCTAAATGGAGATGTAATTTTGGTCATTTTATTTTCTTCAACTTAGAGAAGTGTTAAAATTTTACAGGAGAGAACTCTTTGGAAAAAATACTTTAAAAATATAGTTAGTTCCTTTATTGTAATGAAGGAATTAGAATCATCTCTTTCTCTGTGTTTATGTGTGTGTGTGTCACATATATCATTCATATTATATATATATATAATATATATATATATATATATGATGACTAAAGTACAACTTTGGCTATTTCTCTAGAACTGTCTACCTTGTTTGTGGGAGATAGAGTTTCTCATTGACCTAAAACTCACCAAGTAGGCTAGATTGACCAACAAGACTCAGGAATCTACATTTCTTCTCTTTCCCAAGAAAACCTAGGATTACAAACCTTTGCCACCTTGACCAACTTAAAAAAAACAACCAAATAAGTGTTCCCCCACCCAAAAAAAAAATTCCACCCAAACACCCAGAACCCTCATACCCTTATGCTTTTATGGCAAGGATTTTACTGTATCATCTGTTTATATTTAATTTTTATTAGACCACAATCAAAATATTTGCTATCCCATTAAAATAAATTTCGAAGTAGGAGGTTTCAAAAAAATGAGTTCACATCAGAGACTCAATGACACCATCATACAGCCGGCCACTTGCTAATCTGCTCTGCTGGTTTTTCAACATGCTGGCTTCCTTCCCTTCAGGGTAAAGATGGCTGATAAAGCCTCACGTTCTTCTTTGCCTTAATGCTACTCTAGAGGCAGAGGATGAGCAAAGAGCCTGCCTCTGTGGAAATCAAGGGGTGACATCCCTGCCAGAGATCCTCCAATAGTTTACTATCAAAGAATGGTCCTCGGCTCACAGCACCTTCTGCCTCTGTAAACTGATTTAAATGCAAATCCCAGACCCTGATCTAGTTAGGGCTCCTCAGTGTAACAAGCTCCTCAGTGATGCTCAGACAGTGGAGTTTAGAAAGCATCATTTTCTTGTGTAATAACAAGAACTCAGTGACCAGGCTTTACTGTCCTGAAGATAGAGAGCAGTCTTTTCCCAGTCTCTCTAAAGGAGAGAAGAAAGGACAAATACAGGAGGGAAGTGTGTTAGGGAGGTAACTGCCAGGACCACCACTAGAGTTTCAGGGGTGAGGGCAGTGTAGTTTTCCCTGCTGGCCCTTGTGCAGCCTAGGAAAGCCATGGCAGGACACTGGCCATGTCTCAGCCTGCTTTGACAGGAGGCTAAAACATTCTCCATGTGATTGTGTAAAGGTTGCCTGCATTTATAATGTCGAGGTTTACAGCTGACTCAGGGACAGTAAAGGAAAGCATTTGTTTTAGTGTAAGTGGATAGGAAAAGAAGATGGGAAAACAATAGGTTTATTTTCAATAGTCCTGTTGGTGTGAAAGAACTTCTTTGCTAAAGTTGCCAGTAAAATCTGTTTTATATATAGTCTATATAATATATATTATATGTCACATATATAAATTATATAACATATAAATTATATAGTATAATATACATATGACATAATATATAACATAATATATGCCATATGCTATATATGATATAAATAATATAAAATCTAATATCTAATATATCATATAACATACAAAATCTAATATCTAATATATCATATAACATACAAAGTATAAAATATAAAATATAATATATATGACCTCTGCTTTGCATTTGTTATTTTGTCATTAAAATTTTTCTGGATGTTTTGAATATGAAATAATTGGCTGAGAGGATTTGGGGCTAATTTTAAAGACTAGAGTTGAGCTGTTCCCAGGTTGAATCTTCTGAAAGTGTTCAATATAGTACAATTGCAGCAAGGTGTTTAATCATATAATGTAAGGAGCACAGGGTGAGGTGGGTTCAGAAGAAAGTGAGCTGTGCAGAGTGAGCCCTGCCTGACGGAGGCAAAGGAGCCTGTAATCACATCCATCCTTGCTTGATTTCCGGGTAAAGGGTCTTTTCTACTAGATACTTAGGGGCATCTGAAAGATATAAAAATTAACCCAATCTGATCATTAGGAAACACAGACATATTGAAATACCATACTATTACATGGGAACATGTGCAACCAAAAGCAATGACTCCATTCTACTTAAAACTCGAATATCTTTGTAAATCTAGACAATATATTGGAATAAAGATGCAATGAATTCCTGTCCCTTTTCAAAATGAAGACAATGGATGGGGGTGAGATGTGACAGTTCAGAAGCCTATCTCTGCAGGAAGAAGAGACTGCGAAAATGATCCCAAAGGAAGGAGGCTTTGATGGTGTCCAAGGGCATTCATCGAAGGGCATCAGAGTCCACAGTGCGGACAGTTCCTTCCTGCGCTACTCAACGCTTTACTAAAACTTTGTTTCTGGCCTGTGTTTGGGAATTCACTGCTTTTGTTGCCAACTCCTGGTCTCTCTCCTTGGAAGTTTCTATTTCCTCTTCGCTGCCTCTGTCCCCTGAAGTTGAGTTATGGGTTAACCTATAGAAAAATGATCTGCCATAAACCAAACAGTGAAGGGGACGATTAATAGGAATTTTATTTACTTAACTTAATTGAAGTAAAACATAGCTCTTTGAACAAATAAAGGTAAGGTTTCTTCTGGATTCCAGAATGAGAACAGTATTTTATATGTATAATTCAGCTGTTATCTGCTTTAAATGGGCTTATTGGGAAATGTTTTCTTTTTCACTATTTTCTATAGAGAAAATAGTTTCCAGTTTATCCAATAACTCTGAACATTTGAATTATAACCCATATTTATGTTCACGCTATCTGTCTGTTTCTCTGCAGTTGTACATAAAATGGTTTTTACATTAAAATGAGTTACTGTATAAAGTACTGCATTATGTCATAGTAAAGATACTAATGCTTTATACTGAAAAACAAAACAAAAAACAAACAGACAAAAAAAAAAAAAAAAGGGAAGAAAAACCCAAACAAGTAAAAATTCATTTCAGGGCCACAGAGAGGAAACGACCCACCTATTTTAAAGTAGGGCTAATAGAAACACACTCTTCCTCTCTGTCTTTTGTATTATTTAATTTTCTATATAAATAAATTGAAACAAAAGCATCTGTTGTCTTCCCAGCCATGCTTCTTCAGGTTCCAGCTTGGGGACCCTGACTTAGCAGCCGATTCCCTTTGCAGTTCCCTGTGTCTTCTCTCAGAGGTCATGCAGCGAGAGGTTCATACTCACATGGGCATACCTTCTGGAGCTGAAGGCTGGCACCCTTCACATCCCACCAGGCCAGCACAACTTCTTTTGCTCAAAACATTCGTCACAAAGCCCATGGCATGTTTACACGGCGGACTGGGACGCTGGTGGGCATGAATAGTTTATACCTTCCATTTTCTAGTAACCTCCCTGGAGCAGCATTTGCATTCACCACTAACCTGACTGGGTGGACCTGACATTTGCAATGACTCAGAAACCCACACACTAAAAGATGCAAACCAGTCCTAAGGTGTTCATTTCTAATACTGAGCTTGTTTTTTTTATTTTGTTGAGACTATTACATTCCTTCTGGTCAGTGAAGGCAATATATCAACAAACAACATCCTAAACCCAGAATTCTTTCCAACTTAAAACAAACTAAAGGTTTGGCGAAACCTTTAAATTCTCCTAAGTTTAATTTCAATTCTGTCACCCATCCCCAAAATCATTTTTGTGCCTGTCCAAGTGGCTTCTTGGCTTCCTATGCTTCGAGTTTTGTTGGTATTGCTAGAAAAAAATAGTTTTACTTATGCATCATCTCCAGAGCCTCATACAGGCTCCAAGAAGCAGGGAGAAAGGACATTATAGTGATTAAGAGCTATTGGAGGCGGGGTTATTGTTGTCTGGCAGTATCTATTACTCCCCATCCAACAGCATCCTGACACTTCCTGATGAACCTACTGTTACCCGTAGCCATAAGCTTTTCTACCTGGCGTCTTTGTTCCTTCAAATAAATACCGAGATTGAATTATTTCTGAATAACTGCCTAAGCCATACGTTTGGGTTTGTTCCCTGACTAGCTTGTAACATATTTAAGCAATTTATTCTATTCTAAGTTCTGCCATGTGGTTAGTTACCCCTCCTCAGTTCATGCATCCAGTTTCCCCAGAGTTGGTGAATCTCTCATTCTTGACTCTTTCCCAGAATTCCTCTCTTTCGCTGTGCGATGTCCCACCTTCTAATCCTGCCTCAGCTCATTGGCCGTAGGCTTTTTTATTGACAGGTGATGCTTCTATATGATGCACAAGAGATTATTTCTACAGATGCCCACAGCAGCTGGAAGCACGATTGTTTAGGTAGCCACTGTGTGGGTTTATGGTCTTCGTTATTTGGCTGAGGAGTTTACGAGAAGATGTTAAGCATGCCAGCTGTGTTAGTCCATATTTCACTGCTCTGACAAACACCGGGTGATAGGTAATTATAAGTCAAAGAAAGAGGTTCATCTCTCAGTTTTGTGGTTAGAGAGCAGGGAACTGGAATCAGGCTGATGGTGATGATGTCATCACAATGGTGGAGTGAGTTTAGTAGGCAGAAGCCAAATGGTGAAGCAGGTACCACAGGGGCCAGGGCTGCACTTTCTTTTTTCTCTAATTTTTATTAGTATATAGTAATTGTACAAAAGAACAGTTTTAATGATATTTCTATATATGTATGTGCTTTGATAATTTCCACCCCATACATTCTCATATATGACCTTCCTTCCCCGATATCCTTTTTCATTTTTTAAATTTATGTATCGGTGTGTGTGTGTGTGTGTGTGTGTGTGTGTGTGTGTATGAGAGACAGACAGATACACACACAGACAGAAACAGAGAGAAAGAGAGCACAGTATCACTCCATGTGTATGAAGATCAGAAGACAACGTTTGGTGTCCCTTCTCTCCTTCAACTCTAGGTTCCAGAGACTACACAAAGTCATCAGGCTTGTGTGGCAAGCCCTTCTGCCTCCTGAGCCATCTTGCAGACTCGCCTGTTTTTTTCCCTCCCTTTCACCATTCTCCTCCCCTACCCTGGAGTTTTGTCTGTAAAAGAAAACAGGCAGTATTCTCCTTTCAGAGTCTGGCTTAATTTGCTTAATGTGATGTTTCCCAGTTCCATCTATCCACGTACACATCACATGACTTTATTCTTCCCTGTGGCTGAGTAACACTCTATTCTGTAATATATCACTCATTCTTTAACCATTCACCTATTAACAGGTCTGTAGACTAATTCCATGACTTGGCTACTGTGAATAGTACCACAAAAAAGTGGGTACTTAGGTGCCTCTGGATTCTATAGCACTTCTATTTTAGTTTATTGAAGAGGCTCTATGCTGATTTCTGTGGGTAGACATGCTGTCCACAACAACCCTTTTGTAAGAACTAACCAGAGCCCTGTAAGAACTACTCCAAATCCCTCTGAGGGCAACACTTGCACTAACTTGGGCTCACCTCTTAAAATTCCACGCCACGTATACCTTTAGAGTATACTCAGATTATACTCACACCGAGGTCCTGGGAGCTTCTTGGAGATTAGCTTCCTTCAGGAGCAGAGGTCATGCTATGGCTTCACTGAGAGTTGGGAGTCTGGGAAAACCCATCGTCGCCTGGAGCCACTGTGACTGTGAGAAGTTCCTTCTCATTCTGCATTCTGTTGGATGTCTTCTCTTTGTCTTTTCGCTGTTTCGAAGCCTTTGCATTGGGATTCCTATTTTTAATTTGTTTCTTTTAAGGCCACTTCCTTCCAATTTCTAGTAGAAAATACAATAGAAAAAGTGGCTGGAACTGTAAGTGTCACTGATGGCACTGTCACCAGATGTCAGAGCATTCCAGTGCACTTCGGTATTCCTGAGAAATAGATATGGGTTCTGTCCTCCCACTAGGATGTTCTTGGCAAAGGTCATTGCTATTTGATTTATTTTTCCACACAGAAGCTATGGAGCCTGGGGTCAGGCTGGCAGTTGGAGTCAGCCATCCCCACCTCCATAACAGAACCAAAGACTGATAATGGCCATGTTCTTCTTTTGCAGAAGCCGAGTGAGAAAACAACTTCTAATCCAAAACCAGTTCCTGGATTTACCACCTCATTCACCATATGTGGGTCCCACTTCTTGTGGAGGTCTGACTCCTACATATCCCCTACCAGCAGCTCCTGGACTCCTGAAGGCCAGCTCCCAAGCTCCGACTCTTGGTTTCTTGTCACTGCATTATCTGTTACACTCTTCTCATGAGGAAAAAAAAGTCTGTTTTAATAAATAATTAGAGAAGAAAACGCTGTTAAGACAGAGAAAGAATTTGAAATTGTGTGATGCTATTAGTGAGAATGGAGAGGGCTTGTCCATAAGACCAGAGAGGACTCTGTCCCTGAATCTCGGCTGTGTATTTGTTGGAGAATTGATGTAAACTCCAAGGCCCAGGAAAACATAGCTCTCTATAATTTAGGGGACACAATTGTCGACCTGAATTTCTCAGATGCATTGAGTGAATAATTTGCTCACATTGGCACTTATGTGACTACAGCCCATGGCGCCATTCTTCTGAGAGGTAAATTTAATAAAGCCATCCTGATCTCAGCGGTGATTTCTCAAGTTGCCATAGTTTCTTAGCCTAGAAGATCATCTGTTAATCTAATGGGAATAATTACCCTAATACATTTAGAAAAGTCTTGATTTTTTCCAGAGTTTATAGTTTCTTAGATTACATTTTCTTGGGCAAGCCCAGTTATGAAGTAGTAAGCAGGGGGAAGGTCAGCAGAGAAAGCTGTTCATTGGAAGGTCTGGCCTTTGCAGGTAGTACCACTGGGAGCCAGTGTAAGAATAATTGAAATTACATAGAAATCTTCTCAAAGAAAAAAAATGCTTTGGCTCTCTGGGTAATCATCAAGTAGAAAATATTCTTTTAGGAAATAGTCTCTCTCTCTCTCTCTCTCTCTCTCTCTCTCTCTCTCTCTCTCTCTCTCTCTGTGTGTGTGTGTGTGTGTGTGTGTGTGTATGCCTGTGCTTGAGTCTATATGAATGTGTGAGCCTTTGTTTGCATGGAGGTCTAAAGGAAGGCATCAGATCCTTTGGATATGGGGTTATAGGTGTTGGTGGGGGATGTCCTTTACCTAGATGTTGGGATCTAGATTCTGGTCCTCATGGTTGCACAATGAAGGCTCTTAACCACTGAGACATCTCTCGGCAAAGTCTTTTGAAAACCAATAAAAATTCAAGGGAAATAGGTAACACCTACACGAAGATCTACAGTTGCTATGACACTGAGTAAATCAGTTTATTCTCAGATTGGATCAATATGTACATAGAATATACTCAATATAATGAGAGGTATGCTGTATGTACTTGGAATGTGCTTATGAATAGAGTAAAGCCTCAACTCTCCCTTATTTACCAGTACTAGACTATCTTGTCTACCATTTCAACCTAGACATAAATTGTGTCCTTGTAACACAGAGAGAAGAGCTCTCTTCTTTGGTTCTTGAAAGACCTGTGGCAGCTCCAAAGTGTCTGCACATTTTAGGTAATAGAGAGAAAAAGTGATGGATTCAGGGCAAGATACTTCTCAGATTGGAGTCTCAGTGCACAGACAGGGAGTCAGACACTCAGGTTGATTTTTCAATGTTTCCTTGTCAACATGAAGCTACAGGTCAGAGTTTAATGCTTTTCAGTCCCAGGAAACACATTGTCCACAGCTGCCTGGCTGGCACTCACCTGTCTGTCACTTGAGGTTCCCAATGCTCTCTGTGTCTGGGAGATTTCTGAGGACATAGTTCCAATCTTGGTCAGCACTAAAGGCTGAGATAAAAGACCTGCTCTTCTATAAGGTGTCCCATGAGCACCTCGCTGAGACAGAATTGCTTCTCCTTTCATGAACCAGACTTTCACAGGACTAGGTTATTCACTACACTTTATCTTGTACTGAAGATATATTTTTTTATATTAGTTGAATTTTTAAAAACTTTTTATTGGTTCTTTGTGAATTTCACATCATGCACCCCAATCCCACTCATCTCTTCCTCCTCTCATACCCAACCCTCCTCCCTTGCAACTTCCCTGTATACAGAGGAAAAATATCTCATCATGTAAGTTGTGGTGTGTCCTACAGTATGTCCTTTTGTCCACACTTCTTTGCTTGTAAATGTTCACTGCAATGATTCCCTGGCCTATTACATGTTCTCTGTTTTCTGATACTCTATCACTGGAACCTTACTGGGATTCTTCTTGGATAGCCTATCATTAACCTGTGTCATGGAGATCCTGTAGTTTTGGATATGTAGGACTGGCCCCTTCATGAACTTGAGCAGTTCATCAATGGGGTAGATGTTGGGGTGAGCCAATTCAAAGCCATGGATCTGGGCCTGAGAGGTGTCTGAGCTGGTTAGACCAACTGCTCTTGTGCCCTCGGAGCCGGTTCACCAGCTGACCCGCTAGGAAGGCCGGCTGTACTCGGCCACTTAGGTGAGGTGCTGGGCCTACTCTTCTTCGTGGTGCAGCTAGTAGTGAGGGACAGGGACAGTTCTCCCATTCTCATGACCCCAGGGGCAGCTCTTCTGCCTGTCATAGATGTTGAGGGATGAAGGAGTAGAGGAAGACATCTCTATTCAAATTGCATCTTTTTTAATTAAAAAATTTTTCCAAAAAATTTTCTTGGACAATGTATTTTCCCTTACAACTCTTCCCAGATTCTCCCAACCTCCTTACTCACCCAATTCCTGTCCTTTCTCTCTCAAACAAAAAATCAATTAGGTAAAAAACAAACAAACACAATAAAAAAATTCCAAACTGACAAAAACTCATGAAAAAAACAAAACAAAACAAAATGAGATTGTTTTGTGTTGGTCAATTAATTCTGGACATTGGAACTTTCATAGAGTGTGGTTGATATACACAGTGGCACTCCATTGGAGAAAAGGGATCTTCCTTTTCCCAGGAGGTCTCAATTGCAAACAACTTCTTGGTTAGGGCTGGGACCCCGTGTCCACTTCTCCTTCTTGGTGCTGGGACCCTTTTTTTGCTTGAATTTATGGAAGTTCTAGGTCCTATGCATTCTGTCACAGTCTCTATGAGTTAATATGGACATCAGTCTTGTGTCTAGAAGACACTGTTTCCTTGGAGTCACCCACTAGCTTGGTCTTATAATCTTTCTGCTTCCTTTTCTATATAGATCCCCGAGGGCTTGTATAAAAACATCCCATCTGGACTGACTGCTCCAGAACCTCTCAGTGTTTCACTGTCTAATAGTGGGTCTCTGTGTTAGTTCCCATCTATTGCAGGAAGACACGCCTCTGACATGGGTTGAGCAAGGCACTGATCTGTGGGGAGAGCAGTATGCCATTAGAAGTCATGCTATTGCTAGGTTCTTTTAGCAGAGCCATAGTATTGGGTTTCTCCTAGGCCCATGACCTGTCTGGTCTCAGGTTGCATGCAAGGTATTTTGTTCTTTGTATTGTCCCTTTCATCTGAGCACACTCCAAAGTGGGAGCCATAACTAACACATATTCACATATATTGAAAACTTTAAGTAAATGCAACAATTATTCGGGAGGGTGGTGGTTCTGGTCTGTGTGGCTAGCTTCACTTACAAGAGAGGAAGAAGTTGTCTTGGTGGGTTTTGTAAATTCAGTGTTATTTAAGACACCCCTGTGACTTAAATCATCCCTACGTGTTGACAAAACCTAAACTACTGCATCAATCTTGAAGGGCAATTTTGTGGCAGCCATCAAAATGTGTAGGAAATACTATTTTTTCAGTCTTCTACAAACAAGAAGCAAGGTTTTATCAAATATGCAGGCAAGGTTGTTTTATGTTATAGCATTCATAATAATGAAAACCAGCTAATTAAATAAACAAAAGTCAGAAGCACCAAAATACATTGGGGAGGGGGATTAGTAGGCCTTTTACTTCCTTTGTGTACATCTATATTATATATATTTACAACCACTCTTGTTTACTTTTCTATTGCTGTCATAAACACCATGAGCAAATGCGAAATGAAGAAGAAAAGGCATATTTTATGTTCCAGATTACCATCCATCATGCAGGGAAGCCAAGGCAGGAATTCAAAGCCAGACCTTGAAGCAGAGACATGAAGAAGCACTTCTTACAGCCCTGCTTCTAGGCTCATGTTCAGCTACTTATCCCAGGTCCACTTGTTGAAGGATGGCACCACCCACAGTCAGATGGGCCCTTCTACTTTAATTAGCAATCAAAAATTGCCCGCCCAGCCTGGCACCACACACTCTAGTGGGTAGAATAAGCCTGAGGCTATTCCCAGTCCAGTCCCATAGTAGACCACACCTGAGATGACCCCTGTCCGGTGCTGCATGGAAAGGGGGTGGGGTATGTAGGAGGCATAGCTCTCCTGAGACAACCCGAGATACCCAGAGGCCCATGGACCACTAAGATGAGCAAGTGGTGGGGAGACAGAAGAGAAAGAGAAGGATGTGGGCACAAGGAAGATCGCTGGAGCTGGAGACTAGTGAGGAACAGCCTGATGTGGTGATGACACCTAAGGTCATGGGGAGGTCCTGGCCCATGCTGCTACTTAGGGCCATCTCTGGCTCCATGGCCTTGCAGAAGCAGAGGTCTGTTACCACCAAAGGCCAGATGAACATCCTGGTCTGAACTGCTACTTGGGGCCATGCTGAAGTCTGAGGGCTGTGCTAAAATGGCCCCATCCCTCACATGGGCATCTTGGGAGAGCTGGCCCTGAAGACATTTGAGCAGAAAAGCTGACTTTGTCCCCTGCTGGCTGTGGCATTGGGTGAGCTAGCTGGGTAACCTCTCTGGATGTGCTTCCATTTCCATGATGATCTCTCTGACCACTCAGGTCTCTGGAGACCCTCCATTTATGCAGCTCCCACCCACTCACTTCATGCTCACATTGTCATGTGGGTATAGTGTGTCTCCTCCACTTGACTGTTTCTCACTGAAGCAGAATTGCACTTGTCTTTGGATCCCCACTGTGAGTGTATGAGTGCTGTGCATAGAGACATGATAGCAGTAGAAATTGTTTCTTTTGGCATCACTATAAATTAGTTTGCTGGCGATGTGGCTCGGTGGTTAAAAGCATTTGCTGCTCTTGGAGAAAACCAGAGGTTCTGTTCCCAGCACCAACATGGTGGCTCACAACCACCTGTAGCTCCAGTTCTACGGGGTATGATTTGCTCTCTTTTGTTTTGCCATGGTCTTAACCATCAGGCTGTTGGTCCCTTTTGTTGCATGGCTGACTTGTGATTTATTTGAAGCCTATGAGTTCCTTACCTTTTCCAGACTTCATGGGAACCTTGTCGTAGTTCTTTTTCACGTGGGCATTCTTCGCTGTTTCCCTAGACTACTGCTCATCTTTGTGCTCTCCTGCACCCAGTTCCATGGTGCTGGACTGGGGATGGTCTCAGGTTTGTGATTCATGGTTTTACTGTTCCTGTTATGCTGTGCTGCATGGTTTTTTTTTTTTTTGTTTGTTTGTTTGGTTGGGTTTTTATTTTTGGTTTCTGGCTTTCAGAGGACAGTGCTGTCTGATTTATCAAATGCAAATCCATGCAATACTTGGTACTCACTTATAAAAGATCATGAGTGGCTCAGCAGAAATTTGACTTTAAGTGAGTATCCTGTGTTTTAAAGTCAACTCTCCAAAAGGAGAGGAAAGGAGAGGAGGAGGAGGAAGAAGAGAGAGAGATATTAAATTTAGTAAGCAATGAGTATTGAGTTAGTGGACTCCTAACCATACTTCTGCAATTTAAAATATTTTGTTTTTTTGTTTTTCTTTGTTTTTTTCGAGACAAGGTTTCTCTGTGTAGCTCTGGCTGTCCTGGAACTCACTCTGTAGACCAGGCTGGCTTCGAACTCAGAAATCCACCTGCCTCTGCCTCCCAAGTGCTGGGATTAAAGGCATGTGCCACCACCACCCAGCTTTTTTTTGTTTTGTTTTTTTGTAATTTAAAGTATTTTAATATAAATATTTGTAAGTCTGATGGTCACATGTGTGTGCTCATATACAAGTGTATATACATGTTTATGTATGTGTGTGTGTGAGAGAAAGAGATCGAGAAATACAGAGAGACAAAGAGACACGCAGAGAGAGACAGAGAGAGAACAGAGAGAGAGAGACACACACACACACAGAGAGAGAGAGAGAGAGAGAGAGAGAGAGAGAGAGAGAGAGAGAGGAAACATACTTGATGACTGTCTTAAAATGATTCTGTGTAGACTAGCCTGCATTATAGATTTGGAAAGACAACAGCTTCTTGTCTAGAGGCTGTTGAAATATAAAGCAGGAAAGTAGAGTGTTATTTATGCAAATTATTTCAGTAACTTTTTTATCTCCCACAGACGGTTTTGTAATTTTCTTTTATGAAAAGCAGTTTCAGCTAGATGATCCTCCACTGACAGGCAGTTGTGACTGATTCCTTCCTTCTGAATAAGCCTTTCCAGATGGAGAAGGCGTCATGTACACAGCCTGACATTTAGTGTCTTTTGTCTTCCTATTTCAAGTAGGACAGCTATCTCTGCCCCACCATCTACCTGTTGGGCTTAATGAGAGTTATGCTTCATTGCAAAGCTGGAAGAAGGAAATACTATTTGAGCTTTCTTAGATGATTTAGAAATGTCCAAAAGTATCAAGGCTCAAACTGGAAATTAAAACAAGCTGAGTTAGTCCTGGGTTTGGAGATGTCTACCATCAAGTCAGAGTAACTCAGCATGCTAGAAACTACACAGAGACATAGTGTCTTAGTTAGGGTTTTACTGCTGTGAAAAGACACCATGACCAAGGCAACTCTTATAAGGACTATTATAAGGCACAGGTGCATGTGCACACACATAAAAAATAACTGTAATAAAAAAGTAAAGGAGGCAGAAACTTTTGGACTACCCTATACTTTATTTGGCTAAAGCAATTTCTTTGAAACCAGTAATTCACACCTCCTATTTAGGCTAGTAAGTATTCCATGAGTCAAGATTAACTCAGAGACAGCTGATGGATCCCCTGGGACTTCTTGACCTCCATAATCACGTGCATCAATTTCATAATAAGTCTCTCAATGTGTCAGTCTCTCTTTTTCTCTGCACATGTATCTCTCCATATATAACGACTTCTGTGGTTATGTAAGCTGGAACTAAATGACCATTCATTTCACTGTCTTTGAAGTGAGAGCCCTGCTCTTTGCTGCCCGAAGGGTACATTTTCTGTCACTCCAATTGTGAATTAATAAATATATGTCCTTATCTCACTTTTTCTAAATGTCTATATACACACTCCCACTAGGGGGCACCAGAGTGGTCATTCTCTACTTGTGAACATGTATACACACTCCCACTAGGGGAACCAGAATATGTATACACATTCTCCTGGGGACACCAGAGTGGCCATTCTCTCCTTGTGAACATGTTCTTCAATATTGACTAGTGATGAAATCACATCATTTAAATAAATTTATTATCTAAACTGTTATTTTTTTTCAACTTTCAGACTCATTCAAATTCATTACTTTTTAAGTTTTCTCCCAACAACTCCACAAGGGAAACATTTTATTATACTGATTAATATAATATTTTACTGATTACAATAATCTCTTTCTCTTTTCTTTCTTCCTTTTTTTTTTTTTTTTTTTTTTTTTTGTCTTTTGAGACAAAGTTTCTCTGTGTAGCCATGACTGTCCTGGAACTCTCTCTGTAGATTAGAATGGCCTTGAAGTCAGAGATCCCCCTGTCTCTGCCTCCTGAAATTAAAGGCATGGGCCACTACCACCCAGGAGCTAGTAATATATATATTTAAAAAATCCCTTATCAATTATGATTGATATTTTAGACAAAAGTCTGCATTTTGAACACATTACAGTTGAAACTTTGACATGTTGTTACTGAATCTTCCTCTTTGTATTTCATTCTTTCTTTCAGACAATATCCATTACGTGCATTTTTATGTTACAGCTATTAAGAGAACAAAATCATTAACACATAATAAAATGTGGTTGAGAATTGTTAAGTACTTTGTGAGAAATTGTCTTGGGCCTCATCAAAGGTAATTTGGAAATAGTCATGAACATCATTTTAAAAATCTATCACTTCCTGGATATTCCACTTTGTGAAGTGTTTAAAAATCAAAACCAGACTGTTGGAAGTCATGTGAAACGACAACATGCGGTCTTCAGTATTTTAGAGAAAACCTCAAACTTCTCTGTACTGTAAACATCCTTGGAAATAACCCATCTTCTCCGGCACTAAAGGCATTTGCTGCCTGGCTATCTATGGGGATGTAGGTGACAGAGACAGCACCTCTGGCTAATAGATCCCTTGCAAGGAAGAGGTGAATTGATGTACCTCTGGTGCCACTACAGTGATGTAGGTTCACATAGGCGAAGAAATGCTACAGAGAGAAGAGCTGGAATGAGCCTGTGAGTGATTAGCTGTCTACTGTTGACAGCTTACCTTCAGGATGGCTGTTCTGATATATGCTTGTCAGATATAGGCAGTGTTTCATCTTACTATTGGCATTTCAAATTCCAATTCATCATAAGTAGTTTTTGTCATCGATCTCAACCATTGATCCAGGTCTTGTTGGCTCAGCAGCCCAGAAAGTGTTGAGCTTCTATCTGTGTCCTGGCTTTGAACAGAGAACCAACAGAAGTCTTAAGTACTTTAACTCAGCTACCTGACCCTGAAAACAAAGATCACCCAAGTCTCTCTATCTTTTTCACCTACCTCTATGTCCTGACCTGCAGGGCATTAAACAGGGGTCCAGGGAGATCACCTGAAAGAGAAAGTGGGGGACAGGCCAATGCAAAGAAGTGACAATCTGTCTATAGTCTGATCAGATCACAATTTTTACTTTTTCACACAGGGGTTATATACACAAAAAAGGCAGGATGTGGGGAAGGGGATGACACAGGAATGTGGGTATTCAGGGGGAGTACAGATATCTTCCAGAACAGAGTATCAGGGGGATGAAGGTTCAGGGGACATGTCACTATGACTCCGCCTATGATTCACTTGTCCTTATCTAAGTTGGTACTATCCACCAAGGCTACCTATCTACAAGGTCTATGCATTCAGCCTGGTAATTTTCCACCAAAGTGTTTAAAATAGCATATAACTATCTGTTTCAGTGTTTTTCCACAGAGACACAAGACTTGGTGCTAGCAGGCATGTATGTCAGGCCTTTTGCTGATTTTAGGTCTATGACTGGTTTTAGATCTTCAGTGTATAGGCAGGGCTGACCCTGACACCTCTATCTACTTATCCTTACATATTTCTGAGTCCCTCCAACTCTTACCTAAACCAACGTCTACACTGCCCCCTTCCCACTCTATTTGTGTGTATATCTTTCTACCTATATAGAGTATAGAGCAGTCATAATTTTGTTGACTTAGTATCAAATATTTTCTTTACTTTTTTTTTGTTTAAAAAGGTCCTTTTAAATAGCTCAGGACAGCCTTGAATTCATGGCAATTCTCCTTCCTCCTAAGTCCTGATATTACAGACATGTGCTGTCATGCTTGATTTTATTTATTTATTTTTTCATGGATATGATCTTTATACTTATTTATGAGATACAAGGCAACGTTTTGGCCTATGGACATATTGCTCAATGTACATCTCAGGGAATTAGCCTGTATGATGTGTTAAATTTTGATCATTTCTTTATGTGGAGAACATAGTAAACTTCTTGGAACTATCATCATGAGGTACAGAATGGTCTAGAGTTGGCCATGCTTGCTCTACTGAGCCTTAAAACACCAGGGCTGATTTCTCTTCATTGTACACTTTGGGGCACATTTACTCACACACTTCTGTCTCCCTAGTCTCTGGTAATTATCACTCTATTTTAGACTTCTGCAAGATTAGCTCTTTTAGAGCTTGTACTGTCTGGTTTTGTGTGTCAACTTGACACAAACTGGAGTTATCACAGAGAAAGAAGCATTCCTTGAGGAGATGCCTCCATGAGATCCAGCTGTAAGGCATTTTCTCAATTAGTGATGAAGGGGGGAGGGCCCATTGTGGGTGGTGCCATTCTTGGGCTGGTAGTCCTGGGTTCTATAAGAAAGCAAGCTGAGCAAGCCAGAGGAAGCAATCCAGTAAGTAACATCCCTCCATGGCCTCTGCATCAGCTCCTGCTTCCTGACCTGCTTGATTTCCTATCCTGACTTCTTTTGGTGATGAACAGCAATATGGAAGTGTAAGCTGAATAAACCCTTTCCTCCCCAACTTTTTGGTCATGGTGTTTTGTGCAGGAATAGAACCCTGACTAAGACAGATCTCATACACATGAATGAGGTCATACAATCATGCAGTGTCTTTGGATGCTTGATGTCTTAGTTGGGGTATTTCTATGGCTTCCATGAAATACCATGACCAAAAAACAAGTTGGGAAGGAAAGAGTTTATTCAACTTGTTTCCACATTGCTGCTCATCACCAAAGGAAGTGAGGACTGGAACTCACACAGGACAGGGAGCTAGAGGCAGGGGCTGATGCAGAGGCCATGGAAGCTTATTGACTTGTTTCCCCTGTCTTGCTCAACCTGCTTTCTTACCGAACCCAATACCAGTCCAGGGATGGCACCACCCACGATGGGCTTGGCACTCCCACATTGATCATTAGTTGAGAAAATGTCTTACAGCTGGATCTCATGGAAGCATTTCCTCAACTGAGGCTCCTTCCTCTCTGTGTTAAGTTAACCCAAAACCAGCAAGTACACATAACTTATTTCATTTTACATAATGATCTTTAAATCCATTCATGTTTCCCCAAACATGAGTTTCATGAATTTCAATGGCTGAATAGTATTGCATTGTGGATATGTACCCTATTTCCTTTATCATCTTCTTGATACTTAGATTGACATAGGTTGAGTCCATACCCTGACTCTTGTGAATCATGGGTACAGGTGGCATTCTTTCCACTCAGTAAGTTACTTCCTTTGTGTCTATTCCCAGAGTGGGATTACCAGCTCATATAATCATTCTGTTTAGACTTTTAAAAACCAACATACAGTTTCATGTAGTAGCTGTAAAAACTTACTTTGTTGTTAACATCATGTAAGACTTTCACTTTTGGGGGACAGAGGAGATGGTTTAGATGGTTTAGTACTTGTTGCCCAAGAATTAGGGCTTAAATTTAGATCTGTAGAAGTCAAGAAGGGCGGCACACATTGTTAGTCCAGTGCTAGTGTGGAAGACAGGCAGACCCAGTGATCTGCTGGCTAGTTATTCTAACTGGAATAGTGAGCTCCAGGTGCAGCAAGAGACTCTGCTTTTTTCTTTTTTAAAGAAATCACGTGGAAGTGATAGAAAAGAGGTTTTGGTTTGAACCCTTGGTCTCTACATGAGCACACATAGGTGAATGTACACAGAAAAACAAGTGTGTGCATACATACATATATACATATGTATATGTATGTATGCATGTATATATACACATATATATAATACATACTGCATACATACATGTATATATACACATATATATAATACATACTGCATACATACATGTATATTTATACATATATATAATACATGCCACATAAACACCATATACATGCACTACACACACACACACACACACACACAGAGAGAGAGAGAGAGAGAGAGAGAGAGAGAGAGAGAGAGAGACAAAGAGAGAGAGAGAGAGAGAAAGAGAGAGAAACAAAAACAAAATAACAGGAATCAACAGGAATAACGACACTAACACATAAATTAACAATCATTGGTATTGAGAGATATAAATGGTCTCAATTCCCTAGTAAAAAGGACATCAACACTCTGGGGGGACAGTTCTGACATGGAGCCAGATCCCTGGAGATCTCACCCTACCAACCTTTGCTTGTTCAGGAGTCAGGGGATGCTCCCTCTGACAAAGGTAGTAGGCACATTCTAGACAGTTCTCAAGCTGGGTCCAGCCCAGCGGGAAAGACAATGAGGGCAAGCGCCCACCCAGATGTAGGCATCTCACTGCACATGTGTGGAGGTCAGAGGACAACTTGTGGCAGTTGCTTTTCTCCTTTTGTCAGGCTTGGTGGCAAGCCCTTCTACCTACTGAGTCAGATTACTGTGTCTATCCACACCCCCCCCCCCAGGTTAAAAACTATTTTCTTTTGAAATTTGAAATTAAAATGTAATGCCATCATTTCCCCTTTCCTTTTCCTCTCTCAAAACCTCCCATAGGCTTCCCCCTCTCTCTCACATTTATATATCCGACCTCTTTTTTTAATTGTTATTTAATCTCACCTCACACATATACACACATCCTAAATACATAAACACAGTTCACTCAGTTGGAAATGTATATGATCTGAGTTCACCACTTGGTACTGAATGGCCAATTCGGGGACTTTTCCTTAGGAAAGACTATTGTCTCCAGTTTTCAGCGTTAATTAGTTGCCTGTAGCTCTTTGTCTGTGGTTGGGGCCCTATGGGATTTTCTACTTCAATGTAAGCATGTCTATTGGTGTTATTCTTGTTCAGGTCTTGTTTAGGCAGCCTTGTTGGTGAGAATTGGTGAGTGTAGCTTCTCTAACCTTTCTAGGAGAGGCAGTCTCAGTGCAGACATCCTGTTCTTCTGGCTCTTACAACCTCTCTGCCCCCTCCTCTGCGATGTTTTGTGAGACTTAGGTGTAGAAATATCCATTGGGGCTGGGCACACAAGACCCCTTGTTCTTTGCATTTTGAACAGTTGTGCTTTCTGAAATGGTCCCCCTTTGTTGTGAGGAGAGGTTTCTTTGATGGGAAGTGAGAGGTACACTTATCTGTGGCATAGAAATAAATGTCTAGAACATAGTTAAGAATCATGCTCATTTAGTAAAGTATCAGTTGTAGGTTCTCATCCAAGATGTATGACCTCACTAGTCCCAGGTTGTTGGCTAGGCTTCCAGTACCAGCCATGATTTTTCTCTTGAGTGTGTCTTAAGTTCAATTAAAGAGCTGTTGGCTACTGACAAGGTATGCATGGTACTATTGCACTCTTGGGATCAGTGTGCCATGCTGATCATTGTAATTCAGAGGCATCATTGCTGTGTAGGACTAGTGGTTGCTTCCCTCCCTTGTAAGCTTGTGTGGCACCTTTTGGTACTATAAGAGCTAGTCCTCAGGCAGGAAGCCAGCATGTAGGAGGCAGACTGATCTCTGTGAGCCTGATCTACAGAGTGAGTTCCAGGGTAGGGAGGGCTAGGCAGAGATACCATGTTTAAAACAAAACAAAACAAAAAACAAAACAAAAGAATGGGATGTGTCAGTGGTACAGAGCACACCTAGCTCAGGGTTCAGTCGCCAGTACTCCAAATGCCAAAACATACTTAAGGAAAATACAATTGGTAGTTATGGATGTTCAAATGAAAAGATAAAAACAGGTGGCCAGCTGAAGCTTATCCAAGGAGACAAGTTTAGGATGTAGACAGAAATAAAATAATGACACACATGAGGGACACACATGAGAGACACATGAGGGACACACATGAGGGAAAGTTAAGAGTAAAACAGGAAGAGTAAATAAAGGGTGGTGGTGGGGGGATGGAAGGTGCAAGCACAAAAGCCCCAACTGATGTGACCCATGAACACTTCTCTCTACATAAAAGAAACTGGTGCATATAAAAATTTAGCTTGCGTACCAGAGTTTAAGCATGCAAACGGAACATTTCTTTGATACGGTATTACGTGTTTACTAATGAAGCAGTCACTGCTCAGAATATTTGAGAAACATTTACTTTGAAATTGCCTTTCAGAAATCATTTGTGAACTGCCACAAAACTCAGATTGATTTTATAAAATTTATATTTTTTACAGTTTATTTTTTGGTAAAAGAAAAAGTACTTAACCATTTTGATCAACTACTTTGTTCACCGGCCTAGGCTTCAAATAGTGTTTGTGTATTTCTATAAATCAATCAACACCGAGAAGACAAAACAACACAGACATAGTCAGTCTCTCTGTCTCTCTGTCTCTCTCTCTGTCTCTCTCTCTGTCTCTCTCTCTCTGTTTCTCTCTCTCTCTCTCTCTCTCTCTCTCTCTCTCTCTCTCTCTCTCTCTGTCTCTCTTTCTCTCTCTCTCTCGGGATTGCTACCCACACTTTGTCCTAATTTGGTTTTTGTTGTGATAAACACCATGACCAAAAAACAGAATGGGAGGAACAGTGTCCTTTGGCTTACAGGCGTCTACCATGGAGGAAACCAAAGCAGGGGCTACAGGGGTTATTAACCATGGAGCTTCTCTCTAGCTCCTGTGATTTTTTTCTTTTGTTTTGTTTGATGCAAAATGGCTAGGAAGTAGGAGTGTTCCTCTTCCTGTAGGTTGTAGTCTGTTATTTTCTTTATAAATCTCACTTTCAAGGTTTCTGTTTCTATTAGCAGTCTGTTGTTGACTGAGATTTCCCCCTTGCCTTCCCACATTTATCACTTATTTTTAAAAAAATTACTATAATATGTACTATAATGTGTAATATATTTTATATATTATCTATTACACATTACACATTATATACTACTTTATATACATTATACATTATATACTATATATATTATATACACATTATATATCATATAATATATTATAGATTATATACTATATCATATATTGATCATGTATCATGTATAATATAGAATACATTATATAATATATGCTAAATACTTATATAATATATATTGTATATCTACTCTATCATATGTCATCTATCATACATCATCTATCATATATTATATCTTAGTTACATATACACACACATAAATAGAACCTGCTGAGTCCATTTATGTTGTTTGTGTATATATGATTACAAGGCTGCCTACTCTGCATCAGATAACTAAGTCACAGATCACTTTTCTTACAGATCCATGGGGATGCAGGAGAGTGCTGCTTGTGTTCACTACAAGTCACTATCGGACATTTCCAGGTCCTGATGCTTTGTTCTTTTCCTCCTCTCCTACAGTATTAGGGCTTTGCTGTGTGACAGGCAGGCTGGACTCCCAGTTCTCTTTGTTTATCCATCCTTTTCTTTCATTCTGTTTACTCTTTTCTGCATGTACATTCAGATGCTTCCTTTGTCCTCTCTGTATAGTGTTCCTTTAAGCATCGTCTACAGTGCTGCCTTAGTGGTCACAAATGGCCTCCATTTGCAGTTGTGTTGAAATACCCTTCCTTCACCATCAATTTTAAAAGACAGCTTTTCTGGACACATCAGTCTTGGACAGCAATTATGCACTTTTAGGGCTTGAAACACAGTGTTCCATGCTGTCCTGGCTTTTAGGATGATGACACACTGATATTGCTCTTATACTGTGTTTGCCTTTGCAGGTCAGTTGGTGTTTTCCCCTTGCAACCTTTTTTAAAAAGATAGTTTAATGTAGTTTCTGAGCAAACTTACAGGAACAGCACACAATACAGACAGCATTAAAAACATGTACTCACATGTTGGGCAACTCAGAAAAGCATAGTGAGCGAATGGAATCTATTGTATGATAAAAACGCTTCAAACGCACTTAGTTGCTGTCAATAAGATGTTCACTTATTTTAAAAAAAATCCAAATGCTGGCATTGTCCAGAGAAATGTAACAGGTTTACTTATAATTGTTATAAAGTGGAAAATTATTTCTCTGTTTTATATATTGGTGTCAAGATTATACAAAATTATTTATATATTAGTCAAGATTATATATCTTGACTAAAATATGTCACTAGAGTATCTCTTTCTGGACACAGCCATTTGAGTTTCTAGCTCTATCTTGCATTTGGATATCCATTTCTTTGCCTAGATTTGGGAGATTTTTTTTGCTAAAATTTTTATCAAATATTTTCTATGCTTTTAAGTCTTAATTACAGCTCTTTTGAAAAAAAAAATCTCATGAAATGTTTTTCAACTTTTTTTTTCAACATGATATTTTCGTTGTTTTTTTTTTGGAATTTCATATCATGCACCCTGGTCACACACATTTCCCAGTCCTTCCATGTCTGCCCCCAACCCTTGTGACATCCTGCCCCACCCTCCATGCCACCAAAAAAAAAAAAAGAAAAACAAACAAACAAACAAACAAAATCCAAGTCTAATTTGTGTTATCTATATACTCACTGGAGCATGGTCAAACTGCCAGTGGCCGGTCCCTTAAATAGAACTGAATCGTTCCTCTCTGGTGCTGCTGCCAAGGACCATGTCTGGACTCATAATCCTACCTCAGTCAGAGTCTGTGATTATGTCTGTGGTCTGTTTTACCATTGAAGGCCATGCACGGACGTCTGTGGTCTGTGTTGAAACCTAAAGTCATGTTGATGTCCATGGGCCATCCTGCCTCTGGGAGCCATACTGATCTGAGTGGCCTACACTGCCACCTGAGGCCATGGTGATGTCTGGGCCTATGCTGCCTCCAAAGGATGGCTGGGTTCATGATCCTACTGAAGTCAGGGTCTATGTTGATGCCCATGGCCTGTGTTAGCACCAAAGACCATTTGGATATCTGTGATCTGTTCTGCAGCTTGAAACCATGTTGATATCCATGGGGCATGCTGATACCAGGGCCATATTGATGTGAGTGGTCTGCACTGAGGCCATGTTGATGTCTGGAGTCCAAGCTTCCTCCAAGGGCCTTGACTGGGTCAGTGGGCCTACAGCAGCCAAAGGCCATGTTTGCGGTCTGTGCTGTCACCAGAAACCACGTGGAGGTCCATGATCTGTGGCTCCATTAACTATAAAGAGCAAGGAAGATATTTTTGCAGTGGTATCAATGATCGCAGATACACAGTTGAGAAAGAGGGACCTGGAAGTCTTTCCCAGCCCCACAAAACCCTCAAAAGTAGCAGCCTAAACAGGAAGCCATTGAAGGGAACTCTTAAAAAGTGTGATAAGGATGCTGACGCTAGCTCTCCACAGCTGATGGCTTCTGGAAGGCGTGTGGGGGGTGGGTGGCGGAATGACTCAGATCTTATGGATTCTTAAGTTTAATTTCCTGTTTATATTCCAGAGTTCCTGGAGATTGTGTTTATCCTTGCCTATTTCTTTATTTATTTATTTATTTTTCTTTATTGCTATTTGAATGTAATATTGCCTCGACCTTATTATCATCCCTGAGAGCTGTGTCCTTGTCCTGTGTGTGTGCCTACCAGTTTCTTTTCGTCAGGGCTACCCAGCTTAACTTTTAGGTGGGAGTTCTGTCTTTTCTCCCTGCACTAGGAAGCTGGCTTGGGGCTGGATTCTTCCAGTGTGTGGTCAGCTCTCCCTCAGGACTTTTCAGCTGCTTACTCATTGTTTTTGCAAATCCCTGAAGGTCTTCTTCATTTCCATTCTGGAACAGAGTCACTTCTTTACTCTACTGAGCTATTACCTGCTTATGTGTGCTAGTTGGTTTTTATCTCCTTGACACAAACCTACACGTATCTAGGAAGAGGGAGTTTCAGTTGAGAAATTTCCTCCATCAGATTGTCCCAAGGGCATTATTTTGGAGGCGTTTTCTTGATTGAATGATTGCTATAGGAGGATCCAGACCACCATGGGTAGTGACATACTTGGGCAGGTGGTCCTGGGCTATATAAGAAAGCAGGCTGATCGGGCCATGAGAGCAAGGCAATAAGCAGTATTTCTTCATAGTCTTTGCTTCAGCCCTGCCTCCAGGTTCCAACCTTGAGTTCATGCCTTGTCTTCTTCCTTCAGTGATGAACTATAACTAATCTATGCTAATCTTTTCTCTCCCAATTGTCTTTGGTCATAATGCTTATCACGGCAATAGAAAGCAAACAAGAACACTATCTTACGCAGAGTCATCTTCTGACATCATCCATAGAATGAGTTCATTGCTAATGAATCAACACTACCCGTTAAACAGCGTGACTTTAAACAAAGAAACCAGAGTTGTATATCAATTGTTGCAATGAGACTAGTCCTTTGATTTCTACCCAGGACACTTGCAACCCACCAAAAGCTGCTATTTACCTGTTCTAGGTGACAAACTTTAGCATATTCTTTTCATTGTTGGGCAGATTTTTGGCAATGCTGGCATAACCTAATAGGAGCAAGTATGGAGTGTGTGTAAACATATAACTTCACTGGTTTTGTTCATGAAGTATATTATCTGAGCCTTTTGTAGCCTTGGCATGAAACAGAACTCTAAGCCAGGTTTACATTAATTTTATAGACAAAGAGCCATCTAAAACAAGACTACACAGTTGAAAAGTTGATGAGTTTGGAAAATGTAGCTGTCCCATAGTCCATAGCTCCATCATAACCCCTACTAGACTCACCAAAATGAACTTGTGTGAGTCACTCTTTGGGCTGTCAGTGCCTTCTCAGTGGGAGGTAGATGTTCACATTCATATGAATGAAAGCTGTGCAATAATTTATTAAAACATAATAGCTGGAGAGGCTGTAGGACTCTAGCCCCATACTAACTTTATAGGTTATAACCACCGTGAGTAATGCAAAGCTACCTAAGCACATCTATTTACTCACACACTGTGTTTTTAGATAGTTAAAATAAGTAAATTTAGAGTAAATGCAGAATCGGTAGGCATTGCGGTAGGTCAATGTGAAGGAAACTCCAGGAAGACATTGTTCTGCCTTTGTGGTAGAGAACAGAGGAATCTTGGGGTTGGGAAAGAGAGGAAATGGTCCATGTTAGGGTTAGGAGGGTCAGGAGCTGGCAAGGATGCTTCTAGTAAGAGCAAACAGATGTTGCAGGTGACCTAGAGGACAAGCACGCAAGGGTTCCTGCTCTCCTGGTGTGGAAAGCATATGAAAGTGGTGTAATTACTAGGTGGAAATTGCATACATCTGAAGAGACAGCCAGGCTTTCAAAAGAAAGAGTTGCTAAAGCATGCAGGGAAGGAAGTGTAAAGTGCTCAGAGTGGAGTGGAAACTCCATAGCTCAAATTATTCTTGTCCTGACCTATTTCCCCTTCCTGGGCACAGGCAGACTGCCTTAATGTGACTATGTAGCTGAGTTTCACTATAGGCTCTGAACAGGAGAGGAGCACACCCTAAGCAGAACTGGTCCATAAATACCGAGTATAGCTGACTCATCATCTTTCTCCATATAGCAGCTTTTCTCCATATACGAGCTTAAAGTAAGTAGGGTTTGGGCCCTTGAATAGAGTCTGCATCTTGATCCTCAGAATCCTGCATATGTCGTGCTACATGGCAAAGCGGAATCACATTTGTAGATGAGCTATAGTGAGCTGGAGAGAATATCCTGAATCATCTGGGTGAAGCAGTCCTTCCATGAAGAAGAGAGAGGGGAAAGAGAGAACCAGAGAGATAGCAACCTGAGGAAGGCTGCCCTGAAGTGCTAGGTTTAAGTTATAAGTTGGCCATTAGCCTAAGAAAGCAGGAAGACTTTGCAGTGTTGCAGCAGGAGGAGAAACAGACTCTTCACCAGAACCCACACCGCAATACAGCCCAGCAACACCCCATCACTGACCAGAATGCTGTGTCTTATCCACAGATACATGGATAATATATTCATATTGCTTTACACCACTAAATCAATGCCAGTTTGTTGTTATAGCAATAACAGGAAATTAATGAGCAATTTCAGCTTTGAATTGACGTGCCTAAAAATGTTGGAAACACCAGTTGGGGCGAGTCTGGCTCTCTGTGATATTTGTGGGACAGCTGCCCACCAGGCCAAGCACATGCCTTGAGATTATTTTTGCATAAGAAATAAAAATGTATCATTTGACACTCTGCAGCTTTTGCAGCTAGTTTTGCATAGTGGCTACTGCTACATTGATTAAAACATCTGTTTGCTCTTGCTAGAAGCATCTTTGCCAGCTCCTGACCCTCATTCTAACATGGACCGCTTTTCTTTCCCAACCCCAAGAAACTCCTCTGTTTCCTTAGTTTTCTCATCTGTGAAAGATAGCATGTTGCTTGAGAAATTGGTGTTGCTCCCTTCAAACTTATCTTTAAGTGAAATGTTTATTTCATATCTCAATATATAGGAAAGCAAGTGATTTTTCTAGAATCTCTGCCTTGCAGCAAGGCTTAAATGAACTAATATGTAGATCACGTAGGATGAATACTGACAGATGCTAATGTTCTAGTAAAGGATTAGCTGGCCTGTCAACCAACCATGAGGCATGGATGGGGGAGGGCTCAGGGGCCCTATCCTTAACTCTTGAGCCATTTGCTATGATAAATTCAGGTAAAGGGGTGTCATTGACTGTGGTTGTGTACTCACTAGTGACCACACCAGTCTCCAATGGAGAGTACCAATACAGTGGTCATAATGATGGCCTTGGTTAAGCTGAATGGGTCTTAAGACAAAACTCAAAAGCATTAATATGGGAAAGGGACAGGTAGAGATGATGGGGTGGGAAGATTGGTAGGGATGAGAGGGAGATAAGAATGGGTGTGGGGGGGAGCAATCAGAACAATTATGTATGTGTATGAAACTATCAGCAAAAGTAGTCAATGAAAAGTAGAAAACCTTTTTCAATGAAAAGAAAAGTCTTTTGAATTCTCAAATGTCTTTTAAAAATATAAGTAGAATCTACGTATCCACATTTCTTTAGCTAAAAATAAAACATCAGATATTGCATACATTCTAGCTCTAGCCTTTACTTTTCCTTTATTAATAAACATTTTGAACATATAAAATGATTAACTATCACTATCACTTAGTGATATAAAGGAAAAGGTGCAATTTGTGGAGCCCCTGGATCAACACAGGTTTTCAATGGACACAGCATGGGTAGAATCTTGGTGTGGGAAGTGATTTTTTTTTTTTTCTAGAATTTACTTAATATTCTTTCTGGTCTAGAAGGGTGAGGACTATTCATGCTTTATTTAAAATCTTACAGATTTGTCCACTATGGAATCTGAGTAGAACCTCATCATCTGAAGTGTACCACGTTTTCCTTCTCTCTTTGGTGTGGTAATATATATTTTTAAAACTTTTGAGTATACTCAGTTCCTGGAACCATAAAAACAATTTTGCCCTTTATAGGTGATATGTTCCCAGAAATTCGAAGAAGGAATAATAAAATCCTAACATGAAGAGAAAGGTATTTAGAAAATGTTCTGGAGGTAAACTGGGTATCCATGATAACAAATAGAAAGTTTCAGAAAGTCTTTACGGGGAAAATATCAATGATTTTATAGCTGAGTTGCTCTTCCTTCGTTACCACAGCAACAGCCAGGCAAAAATAACCCAAGACTCATCAGCATGGCTATCATAACTGCTGCTCAGCTGCCCGTCCTCCCAGGCGTTGAATGCATACCATGTCCGGGAGGCTCGGCTCCATGACTGCCTCTCAGCAGGCATTACTGCATGAAAACCCAGAGAACGGACATTAATTCATAGGCATTGCCTTTCCAGACTCCAGCAGGTCACATAGGAACAATTTGAGAACATCTGAAAGTGTTTCCATGTCTTAGCACACCTCCACTTTCAAACTTTGCTGTACACATGCACGCCAGCGTGTGTGGAAATCAGAGCACAGCTTATGGGAGTTGGTTTGCTGTGTCTACTCTGTGGGTTCTAGTGATGGGATTTAGATCATCAGGCATGGTGGCAAGCACCTTTACTGCTGAGTCCTCTTACTGCTTCCTTAAAATATCATTCTCAAACCTAAGATCATATATATATTTATTATACCTAATAAAACCTAATGCATAGGCATTGGGCCAAATTTTACACACTACAGTCATGGACTGGTCACTTCCTGTCACTTAACTAATTTTGTTCTGAGATTTCAATTCGTACTGAAGCACTGGCAGAGATGACCAGCAGTGTCATTAAGCATCCTGTTTAGAGGCAATGGTCCAGCTCTCCTTCCATGTAAGGAAGTCTGTTTCCAAATAGCCAGTGTTACTTGAGGTAGAGATACTAACAGGCAATTAGGGGTTTAATTCCTTCCGGGCAAATCTCTTCCCTCTGCTGTAGCACTCTTCTTGTTTTTGCTCCCATCAGATTCTTCTGGATGGAAGACACTCAGGTTCCCTGAGACACAGCTATCCCTGAGGCATCTGTGGGGATACATGATCCACCTACATAGAGCTATCTCATTTAACTTACCATGTATATAAGCCTCTGACCTCACTTGCAGCAGCACATGGGCAGTGACTATGTCAAGGTCTTAAACCAGGTCCCTTTACCTGTTATTAGCCACTCTATGGATCCCCATAAACCTGACTGAATGAAGTAATTAATGTGTGTCCTAGATTAGATTGTGACCCTAGTCTGACCAATGTTACTCAACTAACATCTCTTTTCACTTTGTTGGGAGAGAGAATTCCCAGCAGGGTTCAGGTATTTCCATATGTTTTGTGTGCAGGGTACCATTTGTTGTCTGTTCTGGGCTAATGCTGGAAGGTAGTTTGCCATGAGAACAGGCTCACAAAGGAGACTGTTGCTGGGTGAAGTAAAGAGCAGGCCATGCTTTCTGCACCTTATAAAAATGTTGGCTTCACTAGGGAGTGCAGTCATCATGGTTCTTCTGGTCTCCCTGAGGGATGCTGGCAGCACAAGGCATGCTGATATCCAGGCTTCTGCTGTTGCTGTGATTCACAAGTTCATTTCTTGTCTGTTCTGGGAGACTGATATTTTCTTCCAGTATCTGTGAAAAAGGAACAATATAATCTATTAGCTTGCAAGTAAGATAACAGCACATCTCATTCTTGATTCTTAGTGTGACATCCCTGGAGGGATGTCCATTGGGAGGCACATTACCTTCACCTTCCTTCTGACTTACATGAAGAGAGATGCTTTCTTTGCTCTTCTCTGGGTGTCTGGCAGGTTCTAGGGCTTAGTAAATGTGGAAGCGACTGCTGCACATGTGTGGGTCATTGCTGGCCTCTAGTCAGAACATGCAGACTCACTCCTACATAGTCACCCTTTTTAATCTACAAGTTGGCAGCTCACTAGGAGCCAGAGTTCTGTGCTCTGACCTTGTTGACCCCACCTCAGAGAGTGACCAGCATAGTAACTGTGCCTGTCTTAGGTTGCCCCTGACTATTAGGGTCTTACCCATCATTGACTACTGGCTCTGGAGGATCAGCCTCCCTGAAGAGCATGCCCGAATGGAATAGGTCGGCCTATTGAGAGGACTTTCTTATCTCTGAGAACCAGGCCTGTATAACCTTAGAAGGAGGGCATGGTTCAGGGCAGCACTTGGAGTATAGTCTTCTTAATGGAATGCTGGAGTGACATAAGCTGCATAAGACCATTAAAGAGAATGACTGACAGTGGAACACCCCCTAACATAGCATAAGTGACCATTCAAGAGGGATCAAAGAGCCTTTTAAGGTTGTTCCATACTTTAGTGATAAACTCACTTCAAAGGACATGGGCGGAGGTTTGGTGAAGTTTAACTTATGTATTTGTTCTCTGAGGAGTATTGAATAGTTGAGGAACTTGTTGGACCATGTCCCCTTGATGAAATGGGCCAACTTTAGCCTCTCTGAGTAGAATTACATACCTGGTAGCAGATCAAGCAAAAGGACCTAAACCTATTGTCACAGCAATAAGAGACATCCTGCACCATCTCGAGTTCTTCTGACAATAGGCCAGCCTGTTGTGGCAAAATATGGATGGCCCAATAAAGTGTTGATTAACTCTGTCTAGCATTTTTGCCATTGTCACAGTTTCTGTCAAGGTCACTGCCACTGTAGTTGTCCTTGATACAACCACCAGGATGGTTGTAATCACATCTGCAGTGATGCCAAAATCATGATTGACCCACCTTAGGGGTTACAGGTCAGTTTTAGACATCAGAGTGATATCACGGAAATGAGTTTCATTCATCACAGGTATCTATATCACTGCAGGTTCATGTAGGATAGCCAATTTGGTGTGGTGGGACCAGCAGGCCGCTAGATGGCATGTTAGAACAGTTCAGCACTTCTTGGATGTCAGAAGTGTTTGTGAGAAGAAAGAAGAAGGGGTGGGGGAGCACACATGGGGTAGGGGTCCAATTAATTCAGGAGGCCGTAATCATCTCTACATTCATACCATAGCCAGCTGGATAGGTAAAAGTCCCATTAAAGATACTACCACCCCTTAGTAGTAGGAGGGGGTGCAAGTCGATACATCCAAGGGCCACACAAAGGTCCCAGTTTCTCAGAAAGGTATCATATTGAGTCTGGGCAGATGTTCTGTGGCAATAGGACTAGTCCTCAGGCAGTAGGAAGCACCATAGCTCTAAGGTGTAAGGGATCAAATCAAGAACATTGATGTTAGCAATATGTATTCCATATTCTTGGGCTGAGAGAGAGAGGGAGTGTCAGGTTGACAATGTTCCCACAGGATTGGGAGTTTGACTATGGTGGGCATTCTACTTGTAGGGGCCATGGGGTGATGGTACCTCACTGAGGTAGGGAGAAGTCAGGGTTGGCATAGGGCCAAATGGTGGAGGGAAGTATCTCTATTCCTATCATCTTCCTGAAGTTTTATTGCCATGAAAGTCCTCTGTTGTGAGGTTCCTAAGTAGGATACAAGGGGGCCCCTCGATAGCTATCACAAAGTAAATAGTGGCAATGACAGGCCAAGTGCCTGTAATAGTCTGAGTTGCATCTATAGAGTCCCAGAGTGCCATTAGTCATAAAAAGTACAGGGTATGTAGGGGAACCTGAGTCAATAGGGAATAATAACGGTAGCAAAGGCACAAAGGTCTGTAACTCCTCACCAATACTGAGAGTTGAATGAGAAGAGTCAGACTCCACCAGCATCTATGGGGGGTTCCTTGAGGTCCTCTGTGTCAGTTCTCACGTCCCTCGATGGTACCCATATCAGTGTTGTGTATCCCTAGGGAAAAATACAAGTATAACTTTGTCCCCGTGTCAGAAGGGGGGATGGTGGCTGCCTCTGTGAGCCAAGGGGATCTCTCTACCTAACCAGGGGGAGAGGAGTACTGCAGGGCAGCGAGGCCCCTTATCATCAAAGGTAAGAAAATTCACGTGCAAGAGGGCTTCCACCAGGGCTTAGCCTCAGATGACGTGACCTTTGCCAGTAGGGCTTTTAGAGATCTGTTGGTCCTGTCCACAGTGGTCTGTCCTTGTGGATTGTAGGGAGTGACAAAGGTGTGATCAGTTTTCAAAGAGGTCAGGAAATCAGCAGTCTGTTAGAGGAGAAGGCAAGCATTATCAGTTTTTAGGACCCAATCCACTCCTATTACTAGCATGGCTGACTTAAGGGCCTTAATCACATGGGAAGCATTTTCTCTGGCAAATGCCAAAGCATAGACATAAGAAGAGAAGGTATCTATTAATACATGCATGTAGCGAAGGGTAGTGAGTCACGTCCATCTGCCTATGGCGCTGGGTAGTAGGCTTCTAGGATTCATTCCCCTGGCCCTGATTGAGATGGTTCAGGAGCATCAAAGGCACACAAGTGGCACAGGAACGAGCCAGTGTTTGCACTGAAGCATTGTGAGCCTGAGAAAAGTTTATGAAGACTCTGTGGGGACAGGTGAAATTGTTGGTGCAGGTCAGGGTCTGTTCCAGGAGTTATAAGATCTCAATCATAATCACGGTCCATGTGATCACTCCTCCAGAACCAAGCACCAGGGGCCCCGAATGTGACCTAACATGGGAAATGTTTCAAGGATGATGGGCTCTTTGCCGTAAAAATTCCTGGAGTGTGATCACTTTCAGATACAGGGAGTACAGGCATTCTTTAATCTGGGGGAAGGGTAGTACACAGGCAGCCGAACTGCATACTGGTTATCAGAAAAAAATTTAACAGCCTCGTCCTGGCATAGCTCAAGAATCTTTATTATCGCCTTAGCTCTCCCAGCTGGACGACCCAGGATTGGGCAGTACCTGGGCGACTTCCTCTTTATCGGGGCGTTGTATCAAGATGCCATATCTGAGCTTGTTAGAGTCGGAGAAAGCAATGGTGGTCCCCCACCACTGGGGGGAGGGGAGAGGGTGCTATGAGGCTTAATTATGAAGGAGAGTAGGGGTAAGAAGGGGTGTTGCCTGTCCTGGGGCAGTTTAATGCAACTGGGAAATCCAGTAGCCATCTTGTGAAAGCTAATTGAATCCGATCAAGTGCCTCAGCGAGAAAGGCAAAATTATTTTATCTGGCTTTACATTGTAGTCCTCTGGCCACTGCCTGTGCTTAAGGGCGAGGCAGAAGGTCGATTCAAATTTGGAATTGATTTTGTGGACGGCAGAATAGGCTTGGTGTAGCCACATAGAGGGCTATCCTGCCAAAACACCTCCAATATACGATTAAAGGTCCACAGGATTATAGCCAATAGAGTTTTGAAGGGACTCTGATGTTCCAGAGAGGCAGATGCCAGCGTGGTGGCCACTTGTTTAAGGAACTCCTTTGCCTCTGTCTAAGCCTGATTAGCGAGGAGGCACTAGAGGGACCGTCCAGGAGGTGGCACATCTCCACGTCAGTAATAGGCCGAAAGGGCTTGAGTCAGTTAACAGTCCCATGTAGCCATTGCAGCTTGGCCAGGGAGTATAGTTCTTTCACTAGATTCTCCCTTTTGAAGGTTGTATCATGGCTTTGGGTCTTCATGCTGTGTTATAAGTCAAAAACTGCAGCTAACACATTGGGCATGTTTTCATACTTATAGAGCCTAGTTCTTTTAGGGGCAGTAAGTGATCCTGGCTGAATAGGGGACACATCTTTTGATATGTTCTAAAATATTTGTTATATATAATATATATTATATATATATATAATATAATTATATAATATTAATATATTATATTATAATAATTAAATTAATAATATATATAAATATAAAATATAATATATTAAATATATATAAATATATATATATATATATATATATATAAAATTACAAATATATGAGTTTTCTTAACATGTCTGGATACACAAAAGAGAGGAACAACGAAACAGTTGAAAAGTACATTTATGCTTTCAAGACTTCAGTGACCTTACTTCCTTTAAAGTAAGATGATCCTGGAATCAGAATTAGCTCCCAAGAATGAGCTAATGTAGTCCCCAGATCCCAATACACATTAGTTTTAAGAGAAAATAGCTAAAAACTGCTGTATAACAGCCATTTACTGCCTTACCTGTGAGGCACATGGGAACCAGGGACAACCTCTGTGGTATTCTTGGCACTTCCCAAGTGGCTAACATAGGAGGGACTGAAGGAGGGAAGAGAGCTTCTCCATAGTACCAGGGTCTGCAAAGGAGCCTGTAGAAGCCTCTACCAGGAATCCATCTGCATCTGTGTCTTTCTATGTCTGCATCGTGATCTATGTTGTCCACTAGGCAGATGCTTAACTAACTTAAAATTTTACCTTTAGGTTGGAAAACAATTAATTGTAAGTGAAGAGATTGATAAATTTGAATCCTGTCATTTTTTTTTTAAAAGAAATCAATAATTTTAAAGCAAAGTCTATCTTCCTGTGATGGTTTGTATATGCTTGGCCCAGGGAATGGCACTATTAGGAGGTGTGACCTTGTTGGAATAGGTGTGTCACTGTGGGTGTGGACTTTAAGACCCTCATCCTAGCTGCCTGGAAGTCAGTATTCGGCTAGCAGCCTTCAGATCAAGATGTAGAATTCTCAGCTCCTCCTGTACCATACCTGCCTAGATGCTGCCATGCTCCTACCTTGATGATAATGGACTGAACCTCTTCACCTGTAAACCAGCCCCAATGAAATGTTGTCCTTATAAGAGTTGCCTTGGTCATGGTGTCTGCTCACAGCAGTAAAACCCTAAGACACCTCCTGAATGCATTATAATATCATCACAATAATGACCTCAAGCAAGTAACCAACAGCTGTTTGATAAGTTTAGTATGTGAAATGATTTGGTGGTGTGAGATCAGGTGTATGGATGACTGAGAAGAGGGAGGGCCGTGCTGAAAGCACCGTTTGTTTGTAGGTCTGCTGCTGCTTTCTTGAAAGGGAGATGTTGCTTCAGAACACCCTAGCTGGGTGAAATTAGTGCCACATGTGTTTGGTTTCAGTTAGAGTTTGGTGCCTACATTTTTAGAATTTTGTTCAAATTTCTGAGCTAAAAATCAAAGAAGATTTCAGATTGTTCTTATCTAAGTCCTGTGCAATTCATTTCACAATAGCTTACTGGTCTGAAACACGGAAGGTTCTAGTATCTCTGGATCATTTTATCTTTCAACTCAGAATCTAGACTGTAGGCTCACCTGTCACTCGAGAGGTATGTGTCAGGGGAATTCCCCTTTTCCTTGAGTCCACATCAGCTTTTCATGTCACTTTCTGTTCCCTGAAGCTAGGGTTTGTTGTTGCTTTCGGTCTTTCTGACTCATCTTGGCTTGGCCACCATGCCAATAACACTGAGTGGCTTAAACAACAGGTGCTTTTGAGAATATGGAGGCTAGACTTCGAAGAAGAAGGAGCTGAAGGGCAAGTTTCTGGTGAGCCTCTCTTTCCACATGCTGGACAACTGCCTTCTTGTTTTGGCCCCACATGGTCCTTTCTCTGTACACACGCGCAGAATGGGGGAATGAGGGCAAGCTTTGATACCTCCCTATCTTATAAAGACTCCAATCCACCTGATTAGAGCCTCACCGTTTGACTTCATTTTAAGCTTAATGATCTACCTGGAGTTCCTATTTATAAATTCAGTCAAATTGGAAATTAGGGTTTCTTCATGTGAATTCAGCAGGGTGCACCTCAATCTCTCACATACGTCATCATTTCATCATGTTCTGACACATCCCCCACATACAGTGTCTTCAGATTGTCTCAGCATTTCTGCCTGTGCTCCCAGGGCTTTTCACTTCCATCATCAGATATACTAGTTTTACTGACTACTAATGGGCTATATGATACATTTACTGAGGTCAAAAATAATGTCCCTCCATTTGAAGAGAGCTTCCAGAAACCCACTCACTGCTGGCTGGTTGGGAGTTACTGCAAGTGGCAGTTGTAGCCACACCTCTGTGAAGAACACAACGATTCTCAGTGTCACACCTCTCCTGCCCTGGTTAGACAACACTTTGTCTGTGTAGCAATAGCCCAGGGTTTCTAGAGGGTCAGTATGTCCATGTTGAAAAGGTGGATTGTAAGCATGCTTTCTCCTGTTTGTCATGCCTCAATAAAAACATTGCCTATGTTGTTTAAATACCCATCAAGATATATCTCAACAGCTGAACCAAAGGTTCAAACATAAATAAAAAGACCCAAACTGTAAGAGAAAACTGACCTGGGCCTGGTGACCTAGGAGAAGGGAGAGTAAGGGGTTATGACCATCAAAATAAGGAGAATTGTTATTAGCAGAGTTACAAGATGGAGACCTTGAAATACTTCTAGCACCTGGCATTAAAGATGCCAGGCAAATTATTTTAGCTATTGAGGGATGAGCTGTATTTTAAATGAAGATGCTCCAGTGTCCTTGAACAATAACCCACCTAATTCTCTGTGATTATGCTTTATGAAAAAAAATACTAATTGGCTTTCCACTCTGTCTCTCCAGACTAATGAATTCTAGTCTAAGGGAGAGCAGTACACTTAATTGAACACTCCAGATTTCTTGAAAGGGTTACTTTTGGTCACAGAATTCAGGATGGTATTCACCACTGTGAAATATTTCCTTTTCTGCATTCCTTAAAAGTATTGTCTGCTGACTGACAGTATCTGTAACTCATCATCTTTGTGACAGAACTACCATCTCCTAGAAAGCCAACCAGTAAAGTATTTCTAGGAAGAAAAGCCCTGGCTCTAGATAACATCTACCGATTGACTTGTCCTTCATCTGTCGTAGGTACATAAAGTCTCCTGTTGATCCTAATGACCTTTAAAGACCCTCCAGCTACTGCCACCATGAGTCTCAGAAGCCAGACAGAGGCAGATAATTGTTGAACAAATGAAAAATTTCAATGCAATTGATGCAAACTTTGGCCTTCAGGAAGAGCCTCAATCTCTTGTCTAAAGTCACATGGATTGTTTTAGGTACATGATATTGCTGAGTGTCTCTGACCATTGGATTGCAACGGGACTGAAGGAAACCAAGAGGTCTTCCTATGATCTGAGAGCACACGTACTGGAATTAGTTTGCACCACAGCAACAGAGAAGGGATTATTCCAGTTATAAAACAAACAAACAAACAAACAAAAAATAATTACTGAAGCCACCACAAGAATGTACATTCTTTTAACATCAGACCTTTAACCTCAAAGAAAGGAAAGGAAAAAGCCAACCTCTTTCGGAAAATACTTTGTTGATTTTGAGGTCATGGTATAGTATCAGAGATACTTTTCCCCCTGTACCAATCTTGATAATTCTGTATGTTGTAAGAACAAAGACGATTAGTCTAAGCAGTCTTCTTAGGTGACCTTTGAAACTACAGACTCTGACCATTCTTGTAAAAGTACCTAACAGTGGGGAAATGCAGAGGAGCAGCTCCTGGTCTTATGGATTGCTGACACAATGTGCCTGTCAAAGGCTGATGTTGGTGATCCCAGTGTGCATCTAATCGATGTCTTTCTATATTTATTTTATTTCTGGTATAACTCTTGCATTTGCCACTACATATAAGGCATCATTACAAGTATCTATCCCATTCATTACTCCAAGGAACTGTCTCTGGAATCTTTTAAGAGCAAACCAACAAACTCACTTAGCCTTAAGACTCAAGTTAAGGCTTGTGAGAGAAGTTTGTTTGTAAATCCTAATCAGTTCTGACAAATGAAGTTTCTTGGTTTCTGTCTTATCTGAAGAAGCCTAAAGGCAGCTTAGAAGCATGTGAAGATTATTAATTTGTTGTATTTTAGCTCTGACTCCTCAGAAACATTAATCTTTCATTTTCATGAACGTGAATGCTACTTCCTGCTGTACTTGCCACTGCCTTTGTCAAAATATGCATTTCCATTATAATGGGCAGATACATTATCATACTTGTTAGACACTTTGTGGGGTGAATTTTTTTTTCCTCTAGAAGAATTTGTATGATATTTTCCTTTGAAGAAAGTGAATTTTCTCCTTTTGTGTTTAAACCTACAATTTAGATCCTTGAATATGCAGGATTAGCTTCTAGAAAGTGTCACACCACAAGCAATAAAACAATTTGTATGAACACATTTCAAACTGTGCCTGAAACATCTTCCTACATAGCAAGGGATGCAAAGGTTGTGTGCTCAGGCTGAGGTTTATATGTCATGACACAGAATCTACTTATGCCTGTGCACTGCGGCATCCCTATCATGGTGGGGATGTCTGCATATATACCCTCAGGATGATTTATGACAGGCTGCAGCAGTCAGAAAGAAATGTGTGAAGAATGGGATAGGGTTGGAAGCAAAGAGATTTCCTCATGCTTGACTCCCCTCTCTTACAGAGAATATGTAGCAAGAAAACTCTCCTATCATATGACGACCTTTATGGACTACCCCTCTAATAGAGGAAAAGCTGGGGAAATGAATGCCAGACATTTTGACCTGTCTCTGGTCCATCCATATGGAAGAAAGGCTTTTAGGCATAATTCTAGCCGATGTCATCTGCCCTATGCCCTTTAGGGTGCTATTCATTTATAAAACATATTTTGTATTTAACATCTTTTTTCATACATTATATTTTGATTCTCTCAAACTCTTCCCAGATACTCTCCTCCCATCAGGGGTGTATCTGGGCCTCCCTCAAATAAAACTAAAACCCAAAACCTAACAAAACAAAACAAAACGCATACCAAAAAGAAACAACAACAACAAAAAAAAAAACAAAAAAACAAAACCCATGGAATCTGTTTTGTGTTGGACAATTAATCCTGAGCATGAGCCTTGCTCTGGAGTGTGGTTGAGATACCCAGTGTTGTGGCATTGGAGAAAAAAAAACAATTTTCCTTACAGCAGCTATCAATGGTGAATGGCTTTTTAGATGAGGCAGGATTTTCACCTTTTCTGTTCTGGGATTTTGTCTGTATTGAACCTGTGCAGGCCCTGGGCATGCTGTCACAGTCTCTGTGAGTTCATATGTGCATCAGTGTAGGGAGTGGTTCTGATGCTTTGATCAGGAATCTAAGTGTGAACCCTGAAGGTCCTGTCCCCAGTTGGTTCTTGATCAATCAATAGAGATGCTAGTGGCCAATGACCTGGGCAGAAAGGCGAGACTTCCAGTTTTCCCACAGGCAGATTAGCAGATGCAAGGGAAGAGAAAAGATTTGCCATGCTTCAGAGGAAGAGAGAGACACCAGTCTTGTGATATCTAGGGTGGAGTGGCCATTGGCTGCTTCCCTGACTAGGCCTGCAGGAACAGGCCAGAGATTAGAGACCAACTAAAGTTGAGGGCAGATTTAGGGTGCTGAGCTGGGAGTGAAAAGAAGGGCATGATAGCCAAGGAAGGCTTAGAAGAGGTCAGCCATTGAGCTAAAGCATATCAAAAATAAGATAGTGTGTGTGTGTGTGTGTGTGTGTGTGTGTGTGTGTGTGTTCCATCTGCCAATCCAGGGGAACCTGAGCAGGGCTGGTATCATGGTCTACCTGGAGCTTAAAGCTGTGTAATAGGAACTACATGCTACACATCAGCCCTGTTGTGTCTGTGAAACACTATTTCTTTGAAGTCTTCCACCACCACTGGCGCTTACAATCTTTTCTCCTCCTCTGCTGAGTAGATCTGAGCCCTAGGGAGAGGGGTTTCATAAAGACATCCCACTTAGGGTTAGATGTTCTAAGATCTCTCACCCTCTGCAAATTGTGGAGTTATGGATCCCTGTGTTTATTACCATCTACTACAAGAAGAAGTTTCACTTATGAGGACTGAGAGATTACTGATGTATAGGTATAGCACTATGTTACTAGGAGTCATTTTATTGCCATATTCACTTGGGAAGAATACTAGTGTCAGGTTTTCCCATAGGGCCCATGACCTATTTAATCTCAGGGTCTTGATCTCATTAACAGCGTCAAGTATGGGTTCCATCTCATGGAGTGAGCCTTAAATCCAGTTTAGTTACTGGTTAGTTATTCTCATAACATCTGTGTCACTTTGCACCAATATATCTTGTGAGCAGATCACTGTTATAGGTCACAGGGTTTATAGCTGGGTGAGACTGCTGCTTACTTTTCTTTTCTGATAGCTTGTATATTATCTTCCAGAGTAATTCAGTAGGGGCAGAGCTTCTAGTTGGGATCAGCTCAATTTCTCCAAGTGTGATGATATGTGGTGTATGTATGTGGTGTCTTGAGCAATCAGGCCTTATGGTTAGGTTGTGGAGAGTAACCAAGAACATTGACAATAACCCATAATGTTTGGACCAATGATTCAAAAAGGTGTAGCTCAGTCCTGGCACTGTGGTTTTGCTTGGGAGTGTATGATATCCAGCTGATACATTCTCTCCCTGTTATATAGTGATTCCATTTAAGTTCCTGTTATGTGTATATATTTAATGAAGCTTCTGCATATGGACATCCAGTTTTCCCAGAACTGTTTTTTTTAAATATTTTTTTTCTCCATGGTTATGTTCCTGGCATCTTTGTTAAATATTAAATGTCTAAACTTATGTGTACTCACATATGGGTCTTATATTTTGCTCCATTGGTCTACATGTCTGTTTGTGCCAGTGCTGTATTACTAGGGTTCTGTAATATATCTTGAGGTCTGCAATAGTAATTCCTCCAGCACTGATCTTTTTGCTCAGAATTGTTTTGGCTATCTGGAGTCTTTGGGGACTCTATATGAATTTTAGGACAGTTTTTGTTTAGTTTTGTGAAAAAATGAGATAGGGCTATTGATTGGGATTGTATTGAATATATTAAAAGATTGTGGTAAAATGGTCATTTTTTTTTTTTTCATAAAACTACTTCTACCAATCTATGAGCGTTGGATGTCTTTCTATTTTCTAGTGTATTCCTCTTTCTTCAGAAGTTTAAAGTTTTGATCACGGAAATCCTACACTTTCTTGGTCAGGTTTATTCTCAGATATTTTTATTTTCTTTTGAGGCAACTGTGAATATGAGTGTATCCAAGATCTCTTTCTCTGTGTGTTTGTTATTGATGTATAGAAAAAGCTATTGATTTGTACAAGTTGATTCTGTATCCTACTACATGGCTGATTTCATTTTTTTGTTCTAAAAGTTTTGTGGTAAAGCTTTTTTAAAAGTCTCTAAGGTATAGTCATCTGCAAATGAGGATGATTTGACGTCTTCCTTCCTTATTTTTATCCCTTTAATTCCATCTTCTGCAGCTAGTTCTTTGAGCACAACACTGAAAAGGAATGGGGATGGTGGAGAGCTCTATCCAAGTTCTGACTTCAGCGGGATTCATTCAGGATTTTCTTCATTTATGATGAGGGTTCTGGGTTTTTTTATATATAGCTTTTATTATGGTGAGTATGTTATATCTAGTCTTAATCCCTCTAGGATTTTAAACATTAAGGCATGTTGGATTTTGTCAAAGGCTTTTTCTGCGTCTGTTGAGAAGATCATGTGATATATTTACCTATAATTCTATTCATGTGATTCATCAAATTTTTTGATTTTCATAAATCACCTCATTCTTTTCCCTAGGTATAAAGCCAACTTGGCCATGGTAGATAAGGTCCATCTTTTTGATGGATCTTTGTTTTCAGCCTGCAACTCTTTCATTCAGCATTTTAAAACCTATGTTCACCAGAGATAGTGTCTATAGCTCAAAAGAATTAAACAGAAAATTGTAAAAAATAATCATGAATTTTAAGTTTTGCATCCCGAGTAGTGTGGTAAAATACAATGATCAGCTCCATCTCGACCCAGTTAGGGATCTTACTGTTATTCATCACGTCTGTGTTGTATACGGTACCTACCAGTTAACCCGTTAGTAGACACTGTGGTCCTCAGGCTGTCACAGGCTAGCAGTGCTTCTTTGCAAGCAATCCTTTGTAAGAAACAGAGAGACCAAATTAACATAAATTTATCATAGTATATTATATTTATGGTATTTTCCGGTTACTGTGATGAAACATCATGACCAAAGCAAGTTGAGGAGAAAAGGGTTTGCTTCACCTAGTGTGTTACAGTCTTTCATTGAAGAAAACCAAGAAAGAAAAAACCCATGGAGAAGCTATTGAGGAAGGCTACTTATTCACTTGCTCTTTCTGGTTTGCTCAGCTAAAATTTTTAGGCAGCTCAGACCCATCTGCCTGGGGGTGATACTGATAACAGTGGGCTGGTCCCTCCTATAATAATCAGCAATCAAGAAAATGATCTGCAGGACAATTTGATCAAAGTGATTCCCATTTAAGACTCCCTCAGACAACTCTTGCCTGTGTTAATTTGGCAGCTGAAGTTAACTAGGTGATACAGTATTATAATTGTTATCTTATTAATAATATTGTTACTCTCTTAGTATGTTTAATTTATAAATTAATCTTAATTGTAGGCTTGTAGAATTCGGTGGAACAGCCTGTGGATTTAGGCATCATCTAGGGATCTTAAGATATATTCATCTAAGCAAAAAGGAGGGCTTATTGTATTTTATAAGTGCATTTATGATTTCCAAATCCCAGTCTCTGGCTTTCATTTGTTTATTGAGATCAGGTTCATACAGGCAGTAATTTTCAAACTCCAACATTTATGACTAAATTAAAAAATTTCCCCCTTGCTCTGACCTCGCCCATAATTTTCATCTCTTTATTTCAGTGGTTCATCAGGGTTACAGAGTGGCCTATACATAGAAATGTGCACGTGCGCACACACACACCCACACACACACCAAAGAAACCAGAAAAAAAATAACAGCAACACACACACACATGACATGCACACACACACACACCAAAGAAACCAGAAAAAAAGTAATAACAATAACACACACACACACCCAAGAAAAACAAAATCAGAAACCACAATAAACAAGCAAAAGTCCAGAAAGTTTTTTTTTTTAAAAAAGCCCAAACAAAGCAACACAAGACTTTAAAAATCTACAAAATATCGTTGAGTTTGTTTTGTGTTGCCATTTACTGTTGGGCTTGGGACCTACCTAAAGAGTGGATTATATACCCAGGGAGACTCCATTAGAGAAAGCTATAATATAATATATATACTCATATACATACATATATATATATATATATATATATATATATATATATAAAATATTAACAGTTGTCAATAGGAGAAAGCTTCTTGTTTAGGAATGGGAGATTCTGTTTACTTGCATTCTAAGAGCTGTAACCTTGTCTGCCTTGAACCTATGCAGCCCCTGGGTATATTGCCTCAATCTCATATGTGCCTCAGTCTCATTGTGTCTGGAATGGAATGTCATTCATACTCTCTGGTTATTAACAATCTTTCTGTCCTCTTTTCCACATAACTCCCTGGGCCCTAAGGGAGGTGGGTTGATGAAGATTGAGTGCTCACTCTTTGCACATTGTTCTGTTGTGGGTTTCTGCCTTAGTTCCTATCTACCGCAATAGGATGCCTGAGACACTGGATATAAGAGAATGTTGTTAGGAGTCAATTATTCTGTGTTCCTTTAGCATAACAGTAGTGTTTGGTTACCCCCTAGCTCCTCTATCTAGTCTTGGGTTCTTAGCCATCTGAGGAATGTTAGCATTGGTTTCATCTCTTGGAGTGGGCCTTAAACCAATCAGAGTGGTTGGTTACTGCCACATTCATGCCACTAGTGCCTCAGAGTATCTTACAGGCAGTGCATCACTATAGATCACAGGGTTTGTACCTGGGTTTATTTATTTACTTTTTTCCTCTGGTAGTGCACAGAGTACCTTTCAGTGCCATGAATACTCATCAGTAGAGGTGAAGGCTCTGGTTAGGCAACATCTTGAGTTTTCCATGTGCAATCAGATATGTCAGTGTTGTCTTTAGCAATATGCCTTAGTATTAGCTTGTGGGGAGCAACCAATAGCCTTGGCAATAGCCTGAGTTGCTTAGGGGTTTCCATGAGGTTCATTTGGTGATGTAATTCATTCCGAGCCTGGGTGGTTCACTTGGTGAATGATATTTAGCAGGAGAATTGCCACACCAGTCTTTGGTGGTTCCGTTTAGATGTCTTTCATATATGTACATATTTTAAGAAGCTTAAAACCCAGAAGTGGGTTTCCTTAAGACCTATGAAATCACCCTTGAGATGAGTTATATCTCCCTGTATTCCCTCACTTACCATCCTCTTTAATCTCCCTTTCCATTTGATTCTCTTGTTCCAGTCTCCACCACCCAATCTCTTCATAACTATATATTCTATTTTCCTTTTCTTGGGGTGTCCTCTTCTCTAGTCCCTCACTATAGAACCAAAACCCATAGTTATATGGATTATAGCATATACATTGAAGGTTTAAAAACTAATACCCACGTATCATACGTACCATATTTCTCTTTTGGGGTTTGGGTTACCTCACTCAGGATGATTGTCCTAGCTCTATTTACCTGCCAATTTAACAATTCTATTTTTCTTAATATTTTAGCTAAATATATTATGGTATAAGTGTACTACAATTTTTATTTTCCATTCTTGAGTTGATGGCTATGTAGGCTGTTTCTAATATTTGGCTATCATGAATAAAGCATCAATGAACATGGATGAGAAAGAATAACTGTAGTAGAATATAGAGATCTTTGGTATATGCCCAAGATGGGAATCGTTGAATCTTGAGGTATATCTATTCCTAGCTTCCTGAGGAACCACCACTCTGGTTTCCATAACTGTATAAGTTTGCATTCCCACCAGAAATGAACAAGTGGTCCCCCTGTCCTCACATTCTCATCAGCATGAGGTGTTATTTGTTTAATCTCAAAGGAGTTTTTGATTTGAATTTTGCTAATGACTAAGGATGTTGGATATTTCTTTGTTTCTTTTTCTTTTTTTGTGATTTATGGGAAAGTTTATTTATTATTTTTTTGAAATTAATTTTATTGGATATTTTATTTACATTTCAGATGTTATCCCCTGACCCATTTCGCCCCCCCAGAAACCCCCTATCCCATTCCCCCTCCTCCTGCTTCTATGAGGATGTGCTCCCACCTACTCACCCACTCCCACCTCCCTGCCTTCAAATTCCCCTACACTAAGTCACCCAGCCTTCGCGGGGCTAATGTCCATTTATTAGTGAGTGAATACCATGTGTGTTCTTTTGTGATTGGGTTACCTCACTTAGGATGATATTTTCTAGTTCCATCCATTTGCCTATTTCATGAATTCATCATTTTTAATAGGTGAGTAATACTCCATTGTATAAATGTACCACATTTTCTGTATCCATTCTTCTGTTGAAGGACATCTGGGTTCTTTCCAGCTTCTGGCTATTATAAATAAGGCTGCTATGAACATAGTGGAGCATGTGTCCTTGTTATATGTTGGAGCATCTTCTGGGTATATGCCCAGGAGTGGTATAGCTGGGTCCTCAGATAATGCTATGTCCAATTTTCTGAGGGACCGCTAGACTGATTTCCAGAGTGGTTGCATCTGTTTGCAGTCCCACCAACAATGGAGGACTGTTCCTTTTTCTCCACATCCTCACCAGCATCTGCTTTCACCAACTTTTTGGTCCTAGCAATTCTGACAGGTGTGAGGTCGAATCTCAGGGGTTTTATTGATTTGCATTTCCCTGATGACTAAGGATGTTGAACATTTCTTTAGGTGCTTCTCGGCCATTTGAGTTTCCACATTTGAGAATTCTTTGTTTAGATCTTTGTGGTAAAGATCTTTTCCCAATCTGTTGGTTGCCATTTTGTCCTATTGACAGTGTCTTTTGCCTTACAGAAGCTTTGCAATTTTATGAGGTCTCATTTGTCGATTCTTGGTCTTAGGGCATAGGTCATTGGTGTTCTGTTCAGGAACTTTTCCCCTGTGCTCAAGTATTCGAGGCTCTTCCCCACTTTCTCGTCTATTAGTTTCAGTGTATCTGGTTTTATGTGAAGGTCCTTTATCCACTTGGACTTGAGCTTTGTACAAGGAGATAAGAATGGATCGATTTGCATTCTTCTACATGGTGACTTCCAGTTGAACCAGCATCATTTGTTGAAAATGCTGTCCTTTTTCCACTGGATGGTTTTAGCTCCTTTGTCAAAGATCAAATGACCATAGGTGTGTGGGTTCATTTCTGAATCTTCAATTCTATTCCATTGATCTTCCTGCCTGTTTCTGTACCAATACCATTCATCATTCACATGCTTATGCATTCTGGAATATGTGAGGGCATACAGTGGGGAGGGGCCCTGAGCTGAGTGGGCTGTGGGATCCCTGCTGGGCAGACTGTTCCAGTTCTGGTGGACACCGAGCTTGCCGTGTATAGAGGAGCAACTCAGGGATTACAAGAGCACATCTCATTCTACGTCATCAGCTTCCTAGCTCAGGGTGGCATCACTCTTTATCCCAGGAATAAATGAATTTGTAATTGGTCATCTTAAGAGTCACTGTTAGTCATTTTGCCAGAAGGTAGATTTCTTATCCCAAAAGTCTGTCTAATGCTTTCTCAGAAACAACAAACAAACAAAAAGCAATCTATGTTTTCAATACATAATTTCTCCCAAACTGGCTCTTAGATCTGAGATCTTGCCAGTGTTCCCCATTCCACAGTGATACCAAACAATTTCTTTCTCAGATTTTCTTTGACAGAAAACTTAAATACTTTCAAGTTCCTCCAGGGCACTCCTTTTCTTTACAAAATCCTGAATATTTTATCTCCTTACATTTATATTCAGTCTCTATCACCCTGTTCATCAGTCTTATCCTCCTTGAGGGCACCATTACAGGGAGCTGTGTTCCACCGGAGCCAACTTGTTGTCCAGAGCAATGGCAGCACAGAGTTTCCGCAGCAGCTGGTTCACCTCTGCTGTGACTGAGTCCAGAGCATCCTGTCTCCTCGCTTCCTCCTTAATGAGAACAGATATTGGCCACAGAGTCCACTGAGCTGCAGGTGGCTACTGACGGTGGCAGAGACTAAAAGCAGAACCAGGAAGTAGTGTAAAGTTTTTGAAAGAGTGAATTGAGTATTTTAGCTCTCTCTAAACAACAGCGATAACTATGAAGCAGAGGGGGATGGCTCAGTCTTCTCCCTGCAGGTGAATCAGGTGCAGAAACGGTGGGGTGGGGAGCTATTGGTCTTGCTTTATCAGCTTAGTTATGTTGTCTCGTGTAGATTCTAACAAGATTCCTCTATTTCTCTCCTTCTCCCACTCTCTCTCTCCCTCTTTTCCTTTCTGTCTCTCTCCCTCACCCTCTCTTTCCCCCTCTCCCTCTCCTTTTCTCTCCCTCTCCCCCTCCTCCTCTCCCCTTCTGCCTCTCCCCCTTTCTCCTTCTTCCTTCCTGCTCTCCCCTTCTGCCTCTCCCCCTCTCTCCTTCTTTCCCTCCCCCTTCCCCCTCTTCCCTCTTCCCCTCTCTCCTTCTCTCTCTCTCTCTCTCTCTCTCTCTCTCTCTCTCTCTCTCTCTCTCTCTCCCTCTAAACTAGAAATATCATCCATAGCAACATTTCCCCAAAACATGTGAAGAGGAAACACTTTGTAACTAACAGGATATCAAGGGAGCACGGGGATGACTAAACTGTAATATGCATTTGCACTCAAGTGATGTACCTTGCAGGCAACCACAGAGCTGGCCTGAGCTAGCGGCCTTGAGAGGCGTTTGTCATAGGTTTTTCAGGTTAGAGTCCATGCATCCTGAGGTGAATGTACCTTCCAGTTCCTGAGACACCAATGCCCTTCCTCAGGCAGAGAAATGTTCAGGCTGCTTTGTGCTTTTCTGTACATTTCTTTTGTAGTCAAGGAAGCATAGAAGCTTGATAGGACAATTGGTCTGAGACATTGTGTACCCTAGATAACTTGCAAATGTCGTCGTATCCTGACAACTACCATTGTATTGATCCTGGTGATAGCCATTATATTCTGTTTCTGATAAAGGTATTAAAAGTTTGATTGCTCTCAAAAAAAAAAAAAACACTTTCCTCTTATTTTTTAACATGAAAAACGTGTAATTATTTTATTAAAAAAAAGAAATATCAAATAATACTACAGTTAGGTGTTGCAAGACTGGCTGGAAACATTTTGAGTGTGAGGTGGCGGTGGTGGTGACGGTGGTATCTGTGTGTGTGGAGGTATAGAGGGTTAGTCTGATGGTGTTTACATTCAAATGTTTAATTCTGAATTCCAATATCTGGTTGTTCCAAGATGAGATCTTCACATATATCAGCATTCACTGTGTAAAACGTGTCGCCCAAGTTATCCCTGATTGGTTAATAAAGATGCCTCCAGCCTGGGCTGGGCAGAAGAGACGAGATGTAGCAAAGGTCCCAGGCTTGGGGTGTCAGGCAGGGACCATGAGGAAGGAGAGGAGGGAAGAAGGAAGAAGTAGCCATGAGGTAGGTGGATTGTGAGCACTGGCCGTGAGGACTGGCCTGCTGGCTAGCCAGGTGGAACATGGCTAGCGATATCTCAGGGTTATTGACAGAGAAATAGACAAACTAGAATAAAGGGTTGATACCTGTCCAGCTCTAGTGCTTTAAGACTTTATAACTCTAAAGGGTTTTGTGTCTTTTATTTGGGGACTATAAGTGGAGTAAAAAAAAAACCCCAGAATAATATTCACCACAACAGGGAGACTAGGAGTTTATGTTGGGTGTTCCTCAGGTACCTTCTCTCCTATTGAGACAGGATCTTTTGAGATAGGGCCTGTCAGTTGTCTTGCAATCTGCTGGCAGGCTAAGTTAGCCGGCCAGGAAGACTCCATGGTTTTACCTGTCTATGCTTCCCCAGGGCTGAAACTATAAGCAGGCAACACCATGCCCAGAACTTTTCAAATGAGTTCTGAAGGTTATGCTCAGAACCCCCATGCTTGTACAGAAGCACATTACCAACTGAGGTGGGTTTCCTGCTCTAAAGCAGTTTTTGGGTTTGAGACAGAATCTCACTACGAGACACAGGCTGACTGGCTGTGATCCTTCTGCCTCTGCCTCCCCATGCTGGACAGTCAGTGCATTATCATGTTGGCCTAAGGTTGGTTTTGAAAGTACAGTATTTACCACAGGAAATATATGGATACATCACAAGATGTAAGATTCTTTATGTTACTGTGTGTAATGTCAAGTGTGATAAATAAGTGTAATTATTATGCTTTTGGTGACATGTCATAGTACTTCGTGTGGTCACGCAAGAAGCACTGAATATGAGTGTCTACTAAGTGTGTTTTTACCATTGCTTACAGAAATAATATTAGTGAATTATATCCTCTGTATTAACATTTTAAATAATGAATGCTTAGTAGCATCACACAGAGCATGTGGTTTTCCAGAAATGCACATTGGGATTTAAGAAGGATCTAGCTACCGTTATCTATCATCCCATTGATTACCATGCTTCGTTCAGCTCCTCTAGATGACCCGGTGGGTGTGGCCTCCCTCCACCACTCCTTGTACATCTTCTTCGTAAAACTGATTGCTCAGTTGATGAAGACAACCTTTGCTGGTGGGGGAAGGCCATTCTGTCATCAGTAAAGAGCAGCTGTGCTCTCCTGCTAGAATCTCCAAAGAAACCCTCAAGAAAGGCAGTGAGCCATGCTATCATAAGTGATGGGCAGCTGTGACATGATAGTTCCTATTATTATGACATTAAATAATACTGCAGCTGAATGAGAAATACGTTTTGGGCTGTATGTGTAGACAATTACTTGGATCAAGGAGGCTGAGTTCTAGGCAAAGCTCTCCAGGGAGCAGGAAAACTCCTTATCAGTGGGCTCTCCCATCTTCCTCACTTTCCTTTCAGCTGTCAATGTCTGTAAGTACGGGTTCCCACACAGAGCGTGTCCAAGCTGTTCTTTGTCCAGGATGGCTTCCTGAGAGGACCAGAAATGGCTTTGTGATGGAAGAGTCGATGTTTCTAGTTTTCTTGACTGCTATGATCTCATAGAACTGCTGAGGTGTTCATTAGCCTAATTGATAATGTAGATTGGAAGAGTAAGAACTCAGTCCCTTGGCAGCAGAGCAGAAGGCACCTGCTGTACACACTCATGCTGGAGGCTTATCTTTGGCTCCATTTTAGGAAGTTCATCTGTACTGAAGAGTTTTATGTCAATTAGTCACAAGTTAGAGCCATCTGAGAGGAGGAAAGTTCAGCTGAGATGTCTCCATAAGATCTGGCTGTAGGCAAGCCTGTAGGCATTTTCTTTATTAGTGACTGTCTTAGCCAGGGTTTCTAGCGCTGTGATAAAACATCATGACCGAAAAGCAAGTCGAGGAGGAAAGAGCTTGTTTGACTTACACTTCCACATCATTTTCCATCATCAAAGGAAGTCAGTCCACAGTAGTGGAGAAATGGGAGAGAAGCAGCAGCAGAACTGTGTGTGCACAGTGAAGAGAGGCAGAACTGAAGACTCGAGGGTAGTGAGGAACAGCCTGATGTGAGTAACTCGTTCTGTCATCACAGACCATGGTGAGGTCTTAGCTTATGCTGCCACGAAAGGACAAATCTGGGTCCATGATCGTGCAGCAGCAGTGGTGGCGGGGGTTGGCACTGTGTTGATGCCCCTGGTCCATGCTACCACCAAAGGCAATGCAGACATCCCTGGTCTAGGCTGCTACCTGGGGCCATGTTGATGTCCAAGGGCTCCACAGCGCTGGCCCTGTCCCTAGCCAGCTGCAGCACTCAGGAGAGTGAGGCCCTATACCTCACCTGAGCAACACAGTAGAGCTGGTCCTGCTTTCAGGGGCTGCAGATGAGCTAGCCTTGAGGATATGATCGAAGGAGAACTGGTCTTGCCCTTGCCTGGGTAGTTCCAGTGAGCTGGCCCTGAGGGCACAAGAGTAGACGAGCAGGCCCCACCCCTCACTGGCTATAGCACATGGGAAAGCAGGCCTGTACCTTGCCTGGGCAGCACAGTAGAGCTACCCCTGATAGTGTCGGTGCAGGAAAGCCAGGCTGAGTGCTGAAGAGCTGGTGGGCTGACCAACTCAGCTACCACCCAGGTCCATATCCAGGTCTTTGAGTTGGTTCATCCCAACATCTACCCACCTATGAAGTGCTGGAGTGGGTGAGGGGCTGGTCCTGCAGAACCAAAGCTGTAGGATCGCCGTGGCACAGGGCAACAACAGGCTATTATTTTCTTTTTAAGGGATGATTCACTATGATATTTTGTCAAGTTCCCAACTGCCCACTCATGTCCAAGCTGTCAATCAAACTTCAAACTTTTCAGAAAAAGAAATGTTCTCCATTCAGATCTTAGAACAGACATCATATTGATAAATCCCAAGCACCAAGGAGACACTTTTCACCATTAGAATTTGTTAGGTGGTGTCTTTCAATTCAGAGACTGTACACACAAAAGAAAGACAATTTTGTTAAGGACTTTTATTTTGCTGGGAAGATCCCAGACATTTTAAGTCATCAGAGTATCTATATTGGGAAGTAAAAGTGTCTCTAAGCTGGAAAACTTGAGATTTCTTACTGCATCCTAACGCTAAGCTCTACTAAATTGCATTCTGCTCAAAAATGAGTCAATTGAGAAAATCAGATCAGGGCTAATAAAACAGCCCTGTAGCCAAGAGAAGAGCATGTCTCTAAGCACACAGTAGAACATCCTTCCCAGAAAATAGAATTAGTATATGACAAGAGGGGGAAACCACATTAGCAATACCTGGCTGAGAGCTCCTTTTGCTTTAGGAGGACATTATATGTAATAATAAATATGTCCAGACAAGTACAGACTACAGACTAGCTCGGATAAGAAGACAGTGGAAGGGATCACATGGTCTCAAATGTAATAATGGCATGATGTCATTAGGAAACTGAATAATTTAGTTTAGGTTTTAATAACAAGTATATATATATATATATATATATATATATATATATATATGAGATGAGAGTGGATGATACACATATATATACACACACACATATATACATCTACATCATATACATATACATCATATACATATACATATACATATACATATACATATACATATACATATACATATACATATACATATATATGGAAGCAGAATCCTGCCTAGAATAAAGATCTGATAGTTTGGTATCTCACCCAGTGGTTTAAGGAGTTTCTTTTAAAATCATGACCTGTAAATATTACACGTTGTCCATTCTTTCCTTTGCTGGTTATGTAGTCTTATAGTTGCCCCATCCAACACTGGGAGGCCAACTATCTCAATCTCTTCCTGGGTTTCTACCTCATTGGCCAGACTAAAAAGAAGCCTCAGTTTTCTTTGGCCTCACTCCTACAAATCTAGACCTACATCTTCCTTTAATCTATAGCTGCTTGCTCTAAGACCAAATCTTTAAATTCTTATCTTTTGAGAGTTTCTAGGATCTCAAAGAGTAACAAATTCCCAAATATATGATTACTGCAAGCAATTCCAAAGGACAGAGTTGTTCATTTGGTAGTGGCTATGTCTTTCCTGCTTGTCCCAAGAAAGGGAGGCTGCCCATCTGTCTTGATGGGATTGCAAATCCAACAGGCAAAGAGGCCTGCACGTTGAAGATATGTGGTCTTATCTAGTAATATGTATGATGGGGCCATGACATCCCTATAGCAACAGGAAGTCCTGCTAGATGATCACAAACTGAAGTAGGCTGGATACCAAACTCTCAGATCTGTATTCTAGGTGGGATTCTGCTTTACTGTCTCCTTAACTAATAAAGTAAGCTTGAAGATGTGCTTCTCTTCTTGGGCACTGGCACTCGTGGCAGTGGTACCTTCATTCTCCAGGGCTAGCTCCAGGCTTTTCCTGCCTTTCTCTATTCTGCCTCAGAAGTACCTGTTCCCATTCTTTGGAGTACTCTTCCACGTGTAAGAGGCATTCTATAAGGTCTCATCACTGGACCTGAAATGATGTTGGAGAAGACCTTATTTCTACCTGTTGCTGAAACAGTGGGCTCTTGTTTCACGAGGTAGAAAAGGAAGGCTATCTTCAAGGCCATGCAGATTCTTTACCCAGTGATGATGCCAGAAAGAGTTCTCCTTGATTAAGATCAATCAGAATATGTGTTTGAGGATGTATTAGGGTTTTTTTTTAAAGTATGATTTCATTTTTATGTGTATGCATGTCTACCTGCGTATGTGTCTATGCACTATTTGTAAACCTGGTGCCTGGAGAGGCCAGAAGGTGGCATTGGATCCCCTGGAACTAGAGTTGCAGATAGTTATGCACTACCAGTTGGGATGCTAAGAATCAAACCTGGGTCTTCTGAAAGAATGTTCAGGGTTCTTAACCATTGAGCCTTCTCTCCAGCTCCAGGCTTCTTTGCTTTAAAGTGAGTGTACACTTAGGCCTTCAGGTCTGCCTGTGCTGAAGAACTTCTACCCATGGGCAATCTTGCCAGCTCTTCTGCTAACTTTTTTGCTTGAAATTTACAGATAGTCTCACCTAAGTATTTCTACTGAATAAATACGACTAGCCCCCTTTCCCACCTGTGTCACCCCTCTGATGGCTCACATAAAGGGAGAGAAAGTACTTCCAACTGGCTGACCTTAAATCATTTATATTCTCTTGGCCCCAGGAAGCAAGAAGAAGGATCTGATGGAAAAAGGATGAGAGTTCTTTGATATTGTAATTGTTGTTCAGGGCTCTCCAGGGGTGCAATCTTACCCATACCTTGTAGATCAAGATTCCAATCTCCATACGGAACAAAGGAAGAGCTTCTAGGAAAGAATGATGAAGGATGAATGGCTTGGATGGATACAAGTCTCTTAAAGACAGTGCAGCTTGTAGTCATTCGATAAAAGCATATTCTTCTTACATATAATACTAATTGTATTTCCAAGAAATGGCTCATTTCTTATTGCACTGAGGAGATATATTTGACTTCCTGGTTCTTCTTTCATCATAAGGATCTTCTATGTAACTCATTCACTACCATCTCAGACCCCTCATCAAAGTTCTTTGCTTCTAATCTTTTGATGTTCTCACATGGAGTGAGGGCAGGGCTGGGGGCTGGGGGGAAGCAGGATGCCAGTGACTTGCTTTGCCCTCAGTGTAGGGTAATGTCCTCCTCAGGGAAGGAATTGTTCTTCTCAGTGGTCTTTTTCACCCCCATAGGATTTCTTTATTCATTTCTCAACAATCTCAAGGGTTTTCTGTCTTGTGAAATGCAATAGCTCTTTATCTGTACTAATTATGATTCTTGCCCATTTTCAGGCTGATTTGCTATCAAAATTGTTAGTATTTAGAATTTATAAATAGTCTAGTGAACATGGCCATGCAGAAATGATAGTCCTTCTATGAGACAAACCATAATTTATTTAATTAAGTAAAAAGGAATCAGTATAAAATCTATTGTGTAAGTCAGGACAAGGTTCAAAGCAAAAAGAAATCTTTATTTAACGTGGCACTGTGCCATTGGTTTTATAACTGGGATGCCACACAAAATTGAGAATTGATTTTTCTAACAAAAATTCGCTATTTAACTTCCAAAACAGCTATGAAGTTTTGATATATCTTTACTAATATCATGAATAGTCCTAATTTCCCTTGGCCATTGAACCTTGCCAGCTCTAATTTTCTTTCTCTATTAGAATTGATTTCAATTCCTTAATCCAGTTTAGATATATATCCGTCTCAAGTACCATACTCTTTCCATTCCACCTGCCCCAGGCCTGCACATATGTAGCTTCCCACTGCCTTCATGTTCTACTGCTGTGATGATGGATGAAAAAGTACACTGATGCATGGATGAGCAGGTATGACTACATTTAACTATACACATTTGAATCAATTATTTAACCTTGTCAGCCATAATTGAAAGAGATGACAGTAATTGTGTACCTCACCTTGCCAGTTAAAAAAATGATACAATTTAAAGCAAATGTTGAAACACAGACAATGTCCTGCAATGTTACATAGTATAATACACTACATAAAACAAAAGCAAAGCAAATACATAATACAACCTGTAGCCGCCTGTGGCTACGGATGAACTGGGTTCACCTGCAAGGGGGGCTGGAAATGAAAAAGGGAGACAGAGAGGTGAGAGAAGTGAAAGAAGCATGAAGCCAAGACAAAGTTTTCTGATCAAAGCTCAAATTTTAATATTCAGCTCTTCTATTTAAAGGAAAAGCCCCACTGAACTCATTCTTGTTTCAGCCAGATGGGTAGGAGAACCCATCTATGTTATACCCCGGAGATGTCTCAAGGCAAGCTCAGCAGGCAGTCTATTCTTCTAAGTTCCTGTAGGAGGTTGTATGTGCAGCCAAGGTGGATAGCTCCACCTAGGTCCTATTATTAGGTCTATTGTGGTAAGCAAGTCTTTCTGGCCTGCTCAAGGCCAGGTGGAGGGCACAACAACCCATGTTCTGATTACACAATATGTCCCGACTAATGTGTGTTAAACACTTACTGTGTTCCAGAGAAAGCTGATGTTCACTATTTGTTACAGCATCAGACTACACTAATTGGCAAGTAGCCACTGTCCTTTACCAAGGGCCACCCCGGTCCTTTCCTATGATGGTAGTCTGCAAACAAAAAGGTGATGTTTAGGTCTGAGCTGGACCCTAGAAATCTTAGGGTTTTTATTGCTGTGATAAAAATACCACAACCAAAAGGAACCTGGCAAGGAAAGAGTTTATTTCCATTTGCAATCAATTCTCGGATCACGTCTTACTCTGTCACTGAGGGAAGTCAGGGGAGAAACCTGGAGGCAAGAATTGAAGGAGAGAATGTAGAAGAAAATTGCCTATTGGCCTGCTCCTCATAACTTGCTCAACCAGCTTTCTTAAACCATCCAGGGCCACCTGCCCAATGATGGCACTGCCCACAGTGGGCTGGGCCCACCCATATCAATCATTGACCAAGATTAATGTACTACAGACTTGCCTATAGAGCATCTGATGGAGTCACTCTCTCAGTTGAGGTTCCCTTTCCAGTATAACTTTAGCTGTGTCAAGCTGACAAGCCATCAGGAAACAGGCCACTGTAATGTTTGTTCTGATTGGTTATGAGGGAGAAGTCAGTCTCTACAAATGTCCTGTATCCTAGCCAACTATGTCCAGCACACTCGTTCCTGTCTCTTAGAGGGCTGGCCCTCTTTCGTATACATCTACCTTGTCTCTGGGATGCCCAGTGGAGCCAGAGAATTTCAGGTATTTTTCTGCCTGCCTATCCTCAAGTAAGCGTTTTCATACTTAGAGGCTGACTGTACCCATGAATGCCACTGAATACTGTCCCTGCACCACGGTAGTGGGCTGGTGCTGTCTGATGCTCACTTGGCTCTCTAAGGTTGTGGCAGACTGTTGCAGGCCAATACTTTCCTAAGTAGATCTGGGGAAATTTCAGCTGTTGTTGGATATGGTCTGTGAGTAGCTGGAAGACAAAAAGAAAGCAATGAGTCTTCCTTAGAGATCTGCCAGGCTCTGCTGCTTCAGTGGCATGGCGGGTATCTTGAAGCATACTGAAGGTAGAGACATGGAGGCCTCTTCCACCGGTCACTTACATTTTAGTTTGTAAGGAGCAGGCCCTTAAACAGGACCAACTCCATTTTGTAATAGAAAACTTGTATAGACATGTCTGGTACTTGTAAAGACAAGTCTGGAAGTAAAAGTTGTGCTGTGATAACCAGCTGTGATGAGATCAGAGCCTGGCGATAACAGACACGAGTGGTTATCTGCCATGCACGTCGGCAGTAACACCAAATCAGACATAAAAGAAGAACCCGATCAGAGCACTTCATCACACTTGTAGCCATGACTGGCCAATGTGATCCTCCGGACAAAGCCTCCTCAGCACCAGGTCATAAAAGAGTTAACCGAGAGACCAATGCCTCCAGCTCAAGCACCTAAGAGGTCAAATTCAACTATCTGGAAGCTGCAACCTGACCCCGCCTTCACTGACTCCAGATCTGTAACCCAAAACCATCAAAAGGACTCAGGTCATATAATCCATGAATGAATGATGTGTTTATTGCTATGCTTATTTCTTTGGTAATTAGCAAGTTATTATTTGTGTTCATTGTGCATATTGTTAGAGGCAATACATAGGAAATGTGGCAATATCTTGTTGTAGCAATAGCCTTAGCATTTGTGATAATATATTGCTTGCTGTGCATCATTAATTTAAGAGTAACTGAATTCCAAAACCTCTGTCTCTCTGGTGTACTCTCTCTTCCCTCTCGTGGAGCTGATGGTTTCACAGTCAAATTCAGTATACGATTCCTGAGTGGAGCAGGACCTGTCGCCCCTCTCCCCTCGGGGGATTCTAACCCCTTATCATAACCTGCTCCTGACAGATAAGAGTCCCTGCTCGAAACAAGTTCTGTTTAATGGTAGGCATCTTTAAAACTCCCTGGAATGCCTACTTATCATGATTAAGTTTCTATTTTATTTAAAGCCTTATTTATTTTATGTGTATGCATATGCACTATGTGTGTGCCTGGTGCATGAGGAGGCCAGAAGAGGGTGTGGATATTCTGAAACTGGAGTTGCAGATGGTTTGTAGTCAACACATGGGTGCTGGGAATCAAACCTGGAATGGATTTGTATAAATTGTATTCTAATTCTCTAAACTGCTGAATCATCACTCCAGCCCCTAGATTTCTTATAACTATATAATGGATAATTTTCATAGAAAACTAAATGTCATATACAAAGACACAGATTTTTTATGTGAACAGAAGAGCTAGGTAATGAACCTGCAACAAGCAAACAGTGAACTTTCCAAGCTCACTGTAGCACCTCAGGCATGCTTGCATGGGTCAAGCTCTGAGTTCTTCCCCGCCTCAGTCCACTCTCTATGGAAGAAAAAGGGATTTCAGGATGTGGCCTTGTCCTGCTACTAAAGCTGTTATCACTGTCTTTGAAAATGTACAATAATAAAACAATAACGTACCCGATAAGTGATACATCTCGGTGTTTCAGGCACCACGAATCACAAACTTAGTGCAATGTGAGACTTAGAAAACAGAGATCACAGAATCTGCCTCCCCACCCCAAAAAGATGATCAGAATCCGCTAAGCCCTCTATCTCTAACATCGTGATCAGATCACATCGTCATGGTAACTGGAAAGTCAAATAATAGTGAATTTCCGCCTTAAGACGGTCCCAATAGTGCGTGTGGCGGACAACGTATGGGACAGGCCATTCGTTTTGACACGAGCCTGACTCATCAGTTCGGAAAGAACTCTAAAGGAGTGGAGTGAATGCCTTCTGCAAAGAAAGGAATCCCAATTTAAAACATTTAGTTTGTATTGAAGAGTTATTCACGGAGCAGGTAAACAAGGTCATTGTGACTTCTGCGATACAGAGTTGCTATTCTCCCGCTGAACTAAATGCCATCGAACTGCCTTTAAAGGTACACGTTATGTAAGTTCCAGTGTGACTGCTCCACGGGAATCTCAATGTGACCAGTGGAAGCTGTTCTCACATAGACGCTGTGAAACTTTTCTTCAGCCTGCTAACAATAATAAAAACATGGATGCCCAATATGGAATGGATTTGTATAAATTGTATTCTTCTTTTAGTCTAACTTACTTCATATTCTAGAGTATCTTAAAAACTTACCCTCTAAAATTATAACACTAATAAAAATGCAAATAAAAACATTGTACATATTGACATCAGTTTCCTTTCTTGTGTGTATTTGATGTTTTGAGAGTCTTGCCTTAGGCTAGGCTGGCCTAGAATTTGTGGTAATCTTGCCTCTGCTTCCAAGTGCTGGCATAGACATAAGTACTGCTTTCAGCCGCTTCTTGCTGCTGCTGCTGCTGTTTTATGTTCTTGTTGTTGCTGTTACTGTTGTTGTTTCTTCTTCCTCCTCCTCCTCTTCCTCCTTCTTTTTCTTCTTCCTCTTCCTCCTCTTTCTCTTCCTCTTTCCCTTCCTCCCTTCCTCCTTCTTCCCCTCCTCCCACCTCTCTCCACTGCTCCCCCCCCACCCCGATCTGTGTGCTCTGTTTTAAGCCTGTGCGTGTGGAGGCCTGAGGTTGCTGTTGGATCGTCCCCCACTGCTCTTCATGCTACTTTTTGAGACAAGATTTATCACTGGATCTGAAGCTTACCCATTTTTAGCTAGACTGGCTGGCCATCAAGCCTCCAGGGTCTGTCTGGCTCTGGCCCCTTCCGACTCACTGTTGCCACAATCGGGCTTGAAGGTCTGTGCTGCAGATACAAACTCAGGTCCTTTCTTTACCCACTGAGCAGTCTGCTCAGTCTCTTGACCTTCCATAATTAAACCAAAGTCTAAACATCTGAATATCTGCACATAAAATAATAAATCTAGATTCTTACCTCATACAATATACAATTAACTTAAAATGGATCAGACAGCAAAATACAAATTCTGAAACTGTCAGTTTTTTAGAAGAAAATCAGTAAGAATGAAGTTTCATGACCTCAGATCTCATGGTAGACTTAAGTGGTGTCATTACATCATCATAATGAACAAGAACAGACAGACCAAAACTTGATCACAATTAAAATATACTGTGTATGAAAGGACAGGATCAGGAAAACAGGAGCTGAGCTTGTTGAATGTCTGCCTGTAATCCCAGAAGGCCAGAGCTGGGGAAAGAGGACTGGAAGTTCAAGGCCAGCCTAAGCCACATGACAAACTGCTTCAACAAAACAAAAACAACAAAACCCCAAAACCATAAAGCAAACCAATGAACAAAACCAAAGCCTCCAGGATCTGTCTGTCTCTGGCCCCCTCCCAAACCACTGCTGTCATGGCCAGGACTTTAAAATACTACATCCAATAACGCTCAGGTATTCAATAACTCCAATAAAAAATAAACAAGACAACCTAGTAAAAAAATGGACTAAAGGCTCAGATACACATTTTCCTAAAAGAATATGTGCCAATATCCAGGAGTGTGTGAATGTGAGCTCTCTGTTGTTACTGAGGAAATGCAAATCCAAGCTACACTAAGGTGCACCTGTGGTTATTCTTCATAGTTAACGTGACTGGATTTGGAGTTATATAGGAGACATGTTTCTGGACCTGCGTGTGAATGTATTTCCAGAGAGGCTTAACTGAGGAAGAAAGACCTACTTGAAACATGCATGACACCGTCCCATGGTCTAGGGTATAATGCTGAATATAAAGAAGCAAGCTCAGTATGAATATTCTCTTTTTTGTGGGTCATGATTGGACTCAGCGTGGCTTTCTGCCTCATGCTTGGATTGCCATGCCCTTTGTCCATATTGCCCATGTCCTGTCTTAAACTGAGAGCTGAGGTTAACCCTGGCTAGAGGTGAGGGGATGAAGAAAAGAAAGGCACAGAGACAAGAGAACAAGGAAGCTGGAATCAGGTGGGATTCTGCTACTGCCAGCTCTGCAACCCTGAACCTAGCATGTTTATTAGGTAGAGCCCAGGGGGTGCGGTTAGCTAGTCTCAGGAAGGCCAGCACGGTCAGGCTGTAACATGGCGGTGGGGGGGGGGGGTTTGCACGGCAGAAACCACAGTTTCTAGTCTACACACATTGCTCAATCATTCAAAGACACTCTTAGTCAGATTCCCAAGGAAAACTTGGTCACCCATCTTCAGCCTGGACCATATGTATAATGGCAATGGGACTTAAGACTTTGGAAATTCTCCACATGGCTGTGCTCATGTCAGGATATGTACATTCACATAGAACTGTACTCAATCAGTACTTCCTTTGCTACCTTCAAAGTATCCTGTCACAGTGACTAGGAAAGCAACCAACATACCCCTCCATTTAAACTGCTGTAATAATGTCACAACAGGGGTGGGTGGGATAAAGGGCATCCTTGCACATTGCCACTGGGAAAGTAGTAGGGTGGAAACATGGAAAATAGTTGATTTCTCAAAGTTCTGAACCTAGAGTTACGGCATGATTCAGTCATCCCACTTCCTAGACTATATTATCCTAGACAATATTAAAAACAGGTGCTCCATCAAAAATTTATATGAAAATGTTTATAGCGACTCTATTCACATCAGCCAAAAAGGTGGACAGAATGCAGAAGTTCACTACATTACGCATAAATTAAACACGAGATAATACAGCAGCCAGAAGGAATGCAAAAGCCAGGAATCAGGGAGGAGGCTCTGAAAAGCTGTCTTGTGGGCACCACATGGCCACAGCTCTCCTGGACTCACCACAGCTGTCGTTGCCTGCATATAGCCGTCCTTCCCAAGACAGAGCTAGTAAACATTCATTCACAGACAGGGGAGTTAAGGCAGTGAAGGGCATCTGCGGGGGGGGGGGGGAGAGGAAGTCATTGTGTTCAGTGATGGGAGTTACTCAGGGTCCAATGGTGAGTGCCATACCTGTCTCCATATGAGTGGCCTAACGTGAGTGATTAAGCCAAGTGAGTCACAAAGGAAAAGCAAAAACCACAAAAAGAGATGAAAGTGGAATGGAGACTTTGGGGCAAGTTTATTGAGGGAAAGAGGGAAAGAGAAGGTAGAGACAAGAGTGTGAACACAACATTACATATATGTGAACACGATGTTATATACATGTGAACACAGTGTTACATACATGTGAACACAATGTTACATATATGTGAACACTGTTATATACATGTATGACACTGTTAAAGAAAAAGTAATAAAAACATTAAGATAAGAAGAAAAAATACTATATTCGTTGAAGGGGAAGAGATTTTTCTTTATTGGTGTAGCCACTGGGAAGGTGCCCATGCCCCTGCAAGCAACCCTCATCAGTGCCCCTGTAAGCAACCCTGATGAAAATCACTGGATCTCAAAAAGAGAAAAACATGATATGAAAATCGAAGTTGGGGTCGGGGAGGCTAGAAGAAAGGAAGGAAGGGATTAATAAGATGGTGGGGGACAAGAGAGGGTAACCAGGGTGTGTACATTTGACTGAAATAAATTACATGCATGAGTCTATTGCGTATCATTATATACAATTAATGTATACTAATATAAATTGAAAAATAACAGAAATGAAACAAATACTCCACCTCAAATCTCCAAGCAAACAAGTCCAAAGGTACAATCTGTCAATACCATAGAAGATTGTTCATCTGGGAGAGAAACGACGTTTCACACTATGTTTCAACACAGATTTGAGCCTCAACATAAATTTTACTGGAGAACATTTTGCTTACTCAATAGGCACACACATACACACAAGAAAACTAAGTATTTTATAATCCTATTTCCACAAAACATCCCAAATGGACAAATCTACCGTTTAGAAAGCAGACTGGAGGTAGCCAGGGCTGGTGGTGAAGACAGCAGAGCCACTGAGGAAGAGTGGGGGAAGGTGCTCCCAGCTGAAGCAGTGTATTTTAGGGATGGAGAGTTTCTCTATAACTAGTTGGGACAGTATTACAACACTGTGGCAATACCTGAGGCCACAGGGTCAGACAATGACAATGTGGATACAGAGATAAACATCATGTTGTTTGAAATTTACAACCATAAAAAAGAAATGAAAAACAAAAAGTATTCAAGAACTCAAACCATAGCCTGGAGCGGTAGCTCAGTGGCTAAGAACTCTGGCTGCATTTGGTAGAATCCGAGTTTGTTTCCTAGAACCCACTTACAACTCCAGTTCCAGGGGATCCAGTGCCTTCTGTTGAATGACCCAGATGCCTGCACACATACACACAGACATAAATGTACAAATGTAAAATAAATATTAAAAAAACAAAAATGGCCAATTAAAATTCTGACAAGTGGACTATAACTTAATTTTGTGAAAACTTGTTCCTAAATCTCATGTCTGAGTATTTTGGTTAACCAGGTTCTAAGCAAAGGAGAAGAATCTGGAATCCATTTGACTATAGTGTATGAAGAAGTGGTTGCATTTTCATGTGACCAAATCCAGGATCCTCAGATGGGAGTGGGCTTTATAAAAATCTCCTGTTACTGAACTGCAAATAGGAGATTTTAAATGCAGATTCTTGTGAACGTCCTAAGAAGCTTTTAAAAATAATTTTTGTGTGTGTGTGTGTGTGTATGTGAGTGTGTGCATGTGCATGTGTGTGTGCCTGTGTGTTGCATGTGTGTGTGCCTATGTGCATGCTTGTGTATGTGTGTGTTTTGTTTTAAAAGAATTTTCCAAGCTCTATGAGAGATACCTGCATCTTATTTTGTCACCGGGAAGAATGCAGCCATTTCCCATGTTCAAATTTTCAGGACTATCATGTTTCACTGGATGTAATTTTAAAATTATTTCACTTCATTGAAACTTTGAACAAGATACATGATTCATTATAAAATAGCAAAGTAAATGGAAGACATCCCACAGAAGGCTTTCCTTCTACCAAGACTCACTCATGTTTAGTTCTTTCCTGAGAATCTTAGAGGCCAACCCAGAGATTTCAAACACATCCAAGCAAGTGAATGTGCATTGTGTGAATAATTTTCATTTCACACTCTTCTAAACTATTTTACTTAATATACATTTTTATAGACTGGTTGGTACACGCTTAGTTTTAGGAGTCTGCATTGCTAAAAAACAGAAAAAGGAAAAAGTGTCTATTATGTCAGAATATTTCTTTAAATTGCAACCATTTTGAAGCCATTTATTTAAAAAATATCTTATTTAATATTTATGCACATATATAATGTGTTTAATTAAATCCCTTCCCTCTGATTCTTTCCTTATTTCTTTACCACTTTTCCTTCCAGCTTTCTGTCTTTATGTGCTCTCTCTCCCTTTCTCCCTCTCTCTTTCTCCTTCTCTCTCCCTATCTTTCTCTCACATCCAATGGACTCCATGTAGTGCTGCCTCTATGTGTGGGACTGTCTACTGGAGCTTGGGGAATCTCTCAGTCTTTCTCCCTGGTAGCCATCAATTGCTAATAGATCCTCAGATCGGGGTGGAACTTCATGACTCCCCCCCATCCACACACATTTGAACCAACTGTAGTGTTTATCATCGACTTACGTGCAGAAGTCACTGTCTGTCTCTGTAAGATAGAGTCTGACATATTAAGTAACTTTCTTTTATATTCCTCACTATGTAGCTCTGGCTGCCCTGGAACTCACTGTATAGACCAGACTAGCTTTGACTTAATAGAGATCCACTTGCCTCTGCCTCCTGAATTCTGGGATTAAAGGCATATACCACTGTATCAATCAACTTTTATTTTTAAGTTAAATGAGTTTCTGGATTTAGTATAGAATTATGGTAGCTGTTTCTTCCAACTCATTCATTATCTATCTATCTATCTATCTATCTATCTATCTATCTATCTATCTGGTTTTTTTTTTTAAACAAGATCTTATAATACAGTCCAGGACAGCCTCAAAGTTGCTACCCTCATGCTTCCATCACCTGGATGCTGGAATGACATGTGTGTCACTATGCTCACGTCCATACTGATCTGTTCTTTATGAAATAATTTTGTAAGCATGGTTTGGGATTTAGGCTCTGTATATATAAAATCAGAATAAACAGTCATATGAATCAATTCTTTGATTTCTACAGTACTGTAATCAATCAGTCCTGACTTTTATTTTAAATAATGAATTTCTGTCATTGTACAGCCCTAGTCTTGCATCTTTTAGAAACACTAAAACAACATACAGAGAACAGCCAGGAACTTTTTATAGTCAACTTCAACACAATGTTAGAAACTCCTTTTCGAAGTGCTTATGAGATGATTGGTTTCAATGTCAGCTTGCCACAAATATGATCCATCAAGGAGGGAGCCCCTGATGAACTGACTTGATATCGGATGATTCACCCCACTGTAGGCAGCACCTTTTGGTAGCAACCTAGAAAGTAGAAGAAAGAGTATATGCCCTTTCGTCAGATGGCTTTCCCACTTGTCCCCTTGCCTTTACATTTTTAAGCCATGCTGATTTACCCCAATTGCCACTGCTTCTGCATCTGTCTCAGATATCAGAACCAATGTGTCCAGGTTCCATCATGGACTAAGGACCAGTGGCTCTCTGGGAACCTTCCAGGTTTTGGACATAGATTGAGATGCTGAGGAATCCTTGTAGACTGAGATTACTGGGTTACTCGCGTCTCCAGTGTGAGCCAGCCACAGTGGATCTACTCTGATAATGCAATATATAATAAATATATAAAATATGTAACATAATAATAAATAATGTATGATATATAATATAAAACATACAATTAATTCATAATATATAAATATATAATGTGTTATATATATACTTATGTAAGAATAATATGTGCTTCTTTATTTCTTTTTCAAATATCCCTGGCTTAACTTAAATTTTCCACAACAGTTTCAGTACCTCTTGTGACTTTATTTGCATGTGTAAAAATAAAGCAAAAGATTCATAGGTAGAAAATTAAGGAAACCCTAAAATAACAAAATTTCTGAGATAAATATAGTGAAATTATATAAGTTATAAATACAAGATTTTAGCTTTTGGAGGTATGAATCATCTTCCATAAATGACATCTTAAGGGTGATCTTGAGGCTTCTTTAGTAACTTGTAAAATAATACTTTTACAGTTAAAGCAATTTCATTTATTATGCTTTCCCTTAAAATATTTGCAAGAAATTAGCATAATTTAAAGCTATGGTAATTTAGAAATATATTTCAGCCTGTCTCCATAATCTTTTCAAAGTCATTAAAGTATGGGAAAATCATTTAGTCTATATAAAATAGCTCAACCTTTTAATAATGTAGTATGTTTTACACTGATTATAGTTATTGGTGCTATGCACAGTTTTACACATAAAAAAACATAAATAAGAAAAAGAAACTCGATTAACTTGTTAGAGAAGCCACAGCTAATATCCCAAATGAGAAACTTAAATCATGAAAGTTGGTTGTTTCTCCATCCTGGACGACTGGGAATCCAAGACGGGTTGCATACTGAGCACTTCGGTTTCTTAGAAAACCTGCTATGTTGTGTGTGAATATATTTTTGTTTTAAATCTAGGTCTGGGGTGCGGTGCTGGTTCAGATTGCCCACTATGATTGTCTCATGCAGTAGCCGGGTGTGATTTTTGACAGCTGCTGATAGCTTATGTTTGGCATTCTGGGGACTCGTGAGAGAATATAAATGGGAAAACCCAGAGAGGGCCTGTGGTGGTGACTGCTGCTCCGCTGCTCCCAACCCCCCACACCCACTGTTGCCCCGTTCCTGTCCTCCCCCTCGTCCCCACCCCCAACTGCCACTGCGGCCCCCTCTACTGCCAGATCTTCTTCTTCTTTTTTTTTTTTATTGGAAATTTTTTATTGGAAAATGTTTTTTACATTTCAGATGTTCTCTCCTTACCCCATTTCCCCCCCTCCCTCCCAGGAACTCACTATCCCTTCCCCCCTCCTCCTGCCTCCACGTTGGTGTACCCCCTTCCACCCTCCCCTGTACCTCACCTCCCCACCCTCGAGTATCCCCCCCCAACGACGTCCAGCCTTCATGGGACCAAGGATCTCTTCTCCCACTTATATATAGCTCCCTTGCATATATAGCTGGAGCCATGGGTCCCTCCCTAAGCGCTCCCAGGCTGGTGGTTTAGACCCTGGGGGCTCTGGTTGGTTGGGATTGTTGCTTTCCTCATGGTGTCACGAATACTCTCAACTCCTTCAGCCTTCACTCTATCTTCTCCATTGGGAACCCCATGATCAGTTTAATGGTTAGCTGTGAGCATCTGCCTCTGAGTATGTCAGACTCTTGCAGACCTCTAAGGAGACAGCTATATCAGGCTCCTGTCAGCATGTACATCCTGACATCCACATCAACCTCTACTTTTGGTGACTGCACATAGGATGGATATCCAGGTGGAATGGTCTGTAGACGGTCCCTCCTTCAGTTTTGGTCCTGCACTGTGTCTCCATATTTGCACCCTTGAGTATTTTGTTACTCCTTCTAAGAAGGACTGAAGGCTCCCCTATTTGGTCATCATTCTTCATGAGCTTTATGTGGTCTGTGAGTTGAATCTTGGGTATTTCAGGCTTCTGGGCTAAAATCCAATAATCAGTGAGTGAATACCATGTATGTTCTTTTGTGATTGGGTTACTTCACTCAGGATGATATTTTCTAGTTCCGTCCATTTATATAAGAATTTATCAAATTCATTGTTTTTAATAGCTGAGTAATATTCCATTGTATAAATATACACATTTTTTGTATCCATTCCTCTGTTGAAGGGCATCTGGGTTCTTTCCAGTTTCTGGCTATTAGAATCTCATGCTCTAACACATAACAAGGACATATGCTCCACTATGTTCATAGCAGCATTATTTATAATAGCCAGATCTTCTTGTTGCAGTTTGTCAAGTGGTCATGAGCAAAAGCGACGAGAAGAAGAAACTGGATGAAGATTGGACTGTCCCAAGGAACCAGATGTCCCTAATCAGAAGGAAGACATAGACTTTTTTAGACTCTGCCCCTTTCCCCTCTAACTTTCTTTCTCTTCTGCCTAGTATTGGGTGGGGGGCTTGGAAGGTATTAGGATGGAAGAGTAGCAGATAATACAACCCAATAAGGAAGCTTAAAAAACCCAAGCCTACAGCTCCTTTACACGAGCACCGTGTAGGAGACTATGCCCAGGTTTCTTCACCAGTCCTGTAGAGCTGCCACTGCCTTTGCTATTCTTGTAGAAAGAACCACAGTCTGGATCTCTGCTCTCATCCATACATGACATTTTACCCAAGTGCATATAGTTTTCCAGATTTCCCCTCCGTTTATAAAAAAAAAGAAAAGATACATTTCATTTCTTCTTTAAGAACTATGTACATACATGTGTTTTGATCAAATCTACCCTACCCTTTCCACTCCAGTTACTGCCTGATCTACTACATGTCCCTGTCAACTTCATGTACCCATTAAAGTAACCAATAACAGCATCTCAGGGGCCACATCCCTGAAGGAAACAGAAGTTCATTCCACCAGCAGCCAGCAGCCAGCAGCCAGCAGCCAGCAGCCAGCAGCCAGCAGCCAGCAGCCAGCACCAGCAGCCAGCAGCCAGCAGCCAGCAGCCAGCAGCCAGCAGCCAGCAGCCAGCAGCCAGCAGCCAGCAGCCAGCAGCCAGCAGCCAGCAGCCACAAATAACTATTCAGCTATATGAGAAATCCAGGAGCCTCTCCCTATCCATTTTGGACAGGTGTACTAACCCATAACCTCTGTGTGTTCATGTGTGCAACCTGGCTCACCTTGACTATGAGAACACTATTTCACAGCAGTCTTCCACAACCTCTGGCTCTTACAACCTTTATCATTTTCCACGATGATCCCTGAGCTTTGGAGTATGTGATATAGATGCTATAGATAACACCATTTTATTATTTTATTTTATTTTATTTTATTTTATATGTATGTGGAGTACACAGTAGCTATCTTCAGACACACCAGAAGAAGGTGTTGGATCCCATTACAGACAGTTGTGGTTGCTGGGAATCGAACTCATGACCTCTGGAAGAGCAGCCAGTGCTCTTAACTGCTGAGTCATCTCTCCAGCTCAGATTATACCTTTAAAGGAACACCCACCACACTACATCTTCATTAACACCTCTGCAATGATCTAGTTCCAAATGATGTACGTTCTGAATCTTCACCCTCAAGTTCTAGCCTCCCATAGGTCCACCTCCTCACACCAACACTTCTGGGAGGGGATTTCCATGATTAAATTTTGAGAGGGACAGTCTCATTCTGGAGCCTGTAAAAAATGTTCTCCAGCTCCTTTTGTTTTACTGTGCTTAAGACATATTCTGTATTTTTCTTATAACATTCAAATGTGTATGTACTACATCAAGGCCATTTGCTCACATGGGCACTGGATTTTCCAACCACAAGGACTTTATAGCTACACGTTATCATGAACTACCATGTCATTAAAAGTTATCAGCAACTCATGCTAGGCTTTCTTTGTTTATAATCTTAGTAAAAATTTGCCACTCTATATAAAATATACATAATCAAGTTCATCTAAAATATTCATATATATGAGACTTTTGTGCCCTGGAGCATTTGTGAATCCCCAAAAGACCATCAAGGAACCAAACTCGGTGCAATAACATTAGGATCTCTTTATCCAAGCTCAAGCGTGGGCTATACCACTGTCTCTGATGCAGGAGAATAGGAGGGGACCCCGAGCTCAGTTTCAGATAAGCATTTATAGAGGCAAGACTGGATATCTGGCCTGGTACACATCTGATTGGGGGGCCATTTTGGCCTTTAACATAATTGACTGGTGCTGGGAGCCAAACCATAAACTTCACTTCTGTTTTCCTCCTGATTGGTGGTTGTTAGTCAGGGGCAGGCTTGTAACCTGGAAGTGTAGATTTGTTGGGGAATAACCTGGAAACTGGTGTTAGGTGCCAGTTTGTTAGTAAACTCAAGTTCAACCTTAGGTCAGGTTCCCTAAGATGGAGAGACCAAAAGATTTGGTCTCTTAAGACTTCATGAAATCTACACTTTTATCTCATCATATTTGCACTGTCCTTAAAGACACCTTTGTAAAGGAACAAGAACCATATAGTACATATCTTGTTCCCCCTTGACTTCATATGAAAATGAGAGTCCAGGTTATACTCTCCCATCAAATATGCACACTTTATTAAAGAGTGTCCCAATGCTGTACCACATATCTAAAACTGTCAGAAAGGCAGAGGCAGCTTAGTGGTTAAGAGAACATAACTTCCTTCTCATTCAGAAAACCAGAGTTCAATTCCAGCACCTACACCAGGTAGTGTATCATTGTCTCCAGCTCTAGGGAACCAGAAACCCACTCTGGCCTCCTTGGACACTGCAGTTACATGAGTGCAAACATACACACACACACACACACAATTAAAAGTAAATTAAACCTCAAAAATATGTCAGATACATGAGTTTTTTAATAATATATATATAATATATATATTATACAGCAACTATAAATACATGCACAGATATTTATATCTATATTATCTGTATTTGTAGCGACATCTACATCATCTACTATATCTATATCTATCTATATCTATTTATATCTCTATACCATCTATGTCTATATCTGTATCTGCATCTATATCATCTATATCTATACCATCTATGTCTATATCATCTATATCTATACCCATATCTATATCATCTATATCTATCACAGACAGAGATTGAGATTATAATGTAATTATGTCATTTTCCCCTTTTCTCCATCCAAACCCTCCCATATACATTTTCTTTTTCAAATTCATGGTCTCATTTTTCATTAATTGGTGCTACATGCATATATTTATTCCTAAATCTGTATAATATTTCTTGTATGTATGTTTTCAGAAAGGGTACTGGATAACTACTTGGTGTGCTCTTCCCCAGAGGAGACTGTTTATTTCTTATTGGGCTCTCAGTGTTCCTTAGTTACCTGAGTTCTTGTGTAATGCTGAGGCCTCATGGGCTTTCCTTTGTCCTGGTCCACTTTGGTTTGGCATGTCATTGTTCAGTTTAGGTTTAGGGAGCCATTTTGGTGAGAGCCCCTTCCTTATGTAAACTGTCTTGGCCATGGAGTTTATCACAACAATAGAAAAGTAACTAATACACAGTGCTTCTCTGGGAGGCAGACCCAGAAGACTCCCCAGAAACTCTCTGGCCAGCAAACTTGGTGTAACCAGAGTCAAACAACAAGACAACCTGCCTCAAACAAGGGGGAAAGCCAAGGACCTATGCCCGAGGTTGACCTCTGACTTATACAGGTGTGCTGTGGTACGAGTGTTTCCTTATTCACACATATAAACAGCAAGTGCACACACACACACACACAACAACACCAAATAAAAATATACTCACTTCCCCCCAGTTTTTTAAAATTTATTTTTAAAATTCATTCTGAATTCATTTCGAATTTTAAACATCTCATAGGAAAACAGTCTCATATCTGGAAGTCACATCTTTTTCTTAAAGTCAAGTCGATGTATTCTAATTAGCTCACAAATAGAAACATCATGCTGCTGGTTTAAAGAAGCCATACAAACGTTCATTCCTTATAGTCAAGTTGAAAAATCTTTATTACTGCCTTTTGAACACATGTTTATTTCAAATTGTGAATTCTTACTTTTGCTTTTATATACATTTAAAATTTTTTTTTCTTTTATTGGATATTTTCTTTATTTACATTTCAAATGTTATCTCCTCTCCAGGTCTCCCCTCCAAAAACCCCCTATCCCATTCCCCCTTCCCCTGCCTCTATGAGAGTGCTCCCCCACCCACCCACCCACTCCTGCTTTCCCACCCTGGCATTCCCTACACTGGGGCATTGAACCCCCACAGGACCAAGGGCCACTCCTTGGCCACATACACAGCCAGAGCCATGGTCCCTCTATGTGTAGTTCTTTGGTTGGTAGTCCAGACCCAGGGAGCTCTGGGGGTGGGGGAGGTCTGGCCAGTTGACACTTGTTGCTCCCCTCATGGCACTGCAAACCCCCTCAGCTCTTTCAGTCCCTTCTCCAACTCTTCCATTGGGGATCCCGCGCTCAATTCAATGGTTGGCTGCAAACATATGCCTCTGTATTTGTCAGGCTCCGGCAGAGCCTCTCAGGAGAAGCTAAAACCATCCAGTGGAAAAGAGACAGCATCTTCAACAAATAATGCTGGTTCAAACTGATTCCATTCTTATCTCCTTGTACAAAGCTCAAGTCCAAGTGGATCAAGGACCTCCACATAAAACCAGATATACTGAATCTAATAGAAGAGAAAATGGGGGAAAGCCTTGAACACATGGGTACAGGGGAAAATTTCCTGAACAGAACACAAATGGCTTATGGTCTAAGATCAAGAATCGACAAACGGGACCTCATAAAATTGCAAAGCTTCTGTAAAGCAAAGGACACTGTCAATAGGACAAAACGGCAACCAACAGATTGGGAAACGATCTTTACCAATCTTGCATCTGATAGAGGGCTAATATCCAATATATACAACAAACTCAAGAAGTTAGACTCCAGAGAACCAAATAACCCTATTATATACATTTTTTAAAAAAATAAATGTTTTTTACTTATGTTCTGTGTTTGTCACATGCATGAAGGTACAGGAAGAGGCCAGAAGGGTGACAGGTCCCCTGAGGCTGCAGTTACAGGATGATGACAACCAGATGTGCCCTCTGGTAGAACCACAAGAGTTCTTAATAACACCCCTATAATGACTTTTTAATTTTATTTTTAATTTTTGAGACAGAGTTTCACTGTGTAACCCAGGCTGTCCTGGAGCTCACTGTGTAGTTCTTGTTAGCCTCAAACTCACAAAGCCCGTCTTGCCTCTGGCCCCTAAGTGCTGGTTTTAAAGCCATGTGCTACTTTACACAGCCCTGATTTTTTTCCATAATTATGACAGAGCTTTTGATATATCAAACTTGATCTGCTCATGGTTTGCTAAATTATTCCGGCTGTTAGATTAATGTTGACATTCACATTTACCAACTTTTAGGCTTATTATTTATTTGAGATGTTGCCTATCTTCCCTTAGTGGCAAACTGTAAAATAATCCCTTCTTCCCTCCAAGTGATTTTAATCAGGTTTTTAAAATTAATTTAATTTATTTATTTACTCTCTTTATAACCCAACATTAGCCCTTCATCTCCTCCCAGTACTCCCCATTCTCCATTCTCTTCTTTTGAGAAGGGGAAGCCCCTCATCTGGAAGTCAATACCCCTGCACATCAAGTTCTATGGGACTAGGCACATCCTCTCCCACTGAGGCCAGACAAGGCTGTCCATTTAGGGGAACAGGATCCACAGGCATGCAGGTGACAGATTCAGGGACAGCTTATAGGGGGACCCCATAAAGACCAAGCTTCTCATGTTACAAATGTGCAGGGGGCCTAGGTCCTGCCTGTGCTCTTTGGTTGGTGATCCAGTCTATGGGACCCCTAAGGGTCTAGGTTAGTTGACTCTGTTGGTCTTCCTGCAAAGTCCCTGTCCTCTTCAGTTCCCTCAATCTTTCTCCTAACTCTTCTGATAAGACTCTCTGAGCTCTAATGTTTGGGTGTGAGTCTATGCATCTCTTTCCATTGGCTACTGATAGAGCCTCTCAGAAGACAGATATGCTAAGTTTCTGTCTGCAAACATAATAAGAGTATCATTAATAATGTCAGGGATTGACTTTTGCCCATGGGATGGGTCTCAATTTGGGGTAGTTATTGGTTGACCATTCCCTTGATCTCTGCTCTGTCCTTGTCCTTGTACATCTTGTAGTCAGGATACATTTTGGAGTCAAAGGCTATGTGGGTGGGTTGCTGTCCTTATCCCTCCACTGGCAATCCTGCCTGGTTACAGGAAGTGTTCATTTTAGGTGGATTTTTTTTTTTAAAAAATCACAGCCACAGAAGGAAAATAGAGCCCCTTATTATAAAATATAAAATTTTTTGGTATAATTTGTAAAATTTTATAATTAGTATAATTTAGAGTAATTACTAGTAATATCTAACTAAGATATTTTACGTATAGGCATCAAGAAACTTTCCTTTAAGGCATAGAAAATTGTAGGGAACATCATGGTTTCTTACTGCTCCCCTTCCCTCCCCCCCAGAGTGTTCTCAAGGCAGACACTGAGGCTATGCAAGCTCAGCAGGGTAGCAGCTGCAGAGCCTTGGGCTGATCAGGCCCAGTGATTCTTTGAGTTTTGTTTCTAAGCTTAAACACTTATTCAGAGTTTGTCTTTCACCGCCAAAGTTATTTGTTTTAGAAAGTGACATTTAATATATGATTTTCAGGCAGAGCAAATTATTCTTTGACTCACTTCAGTGAATTTAGACAAGCGTACACATAAGCAGGACAAAAACTTCCCAGCATCCCCAGAGCTCTTTGCTGCTCTTTGTAGATAATGCTTCCTTGCAACGCTGATGGGCTCTCTGACACTGGAGCCCTCCCTGCTTGTGCCTTCATCAGTGAAGTGTGGTTTTCGTCAGTGATCTCCATTAGCATAAGCTCTTTTTGGGATTTGGTTAAGACATATCAGCAATTCATGTGGTGATACTGCTAAGTAGCATTCTCTTACATGGCTTGTCAGTTCTCCATTTCACATTTTTATTTCTTAATTTCAGATGCTATGAGCAAAGACACCATGATTTTGTATTGGTCTATGAATATTCATTTTTATTTCTCTTAGTTAATTACTAGAGATGAGGTTGTGGTCGGCATAGAAATTGTGTATTTAACTTTTTTAGGACATGTCACTGTGTTAAGTGACTGTGCGGTTTTTCATTCCTAAGCAACCTGCGAATTTCCGGCTAGTCACCATCCTTGTCTGTCAAATTGGAAAGTTTTAGCCATTCTAATAGGGGTGCAATACCATCTTTTAATTTTTCTTGTGCATTTTCCCAATAACTAATGATATTGAGTATCTTTTCTTAGTGCTTGTAAGCCATGTATTGTTTCTTCATTTATATATTTGTTTCCATACTAATGACTTACATTTATAGATTTTTAGACAAGAACTCTCAGTATATTTAGTTGCCCCTTTATGATGAGGTCACAATTCAGGAAAGTAGTCCTAAGTCCAAAAACACATTTCATAAGTCTGACAACAGCTTAGTCTAGCTTTTCTTAGACATACTTTGAACATTGGCATTGCCCTGAAGTTGGCTATGGCATCTTCTACAAAGTCTGTCAAGAATGTCTCCTGCTAATCCTGAACACAGTACCTTGTAGAGTAGTGGTTACTTTACCAAACTGCCACTCATACGATTTGAACACTCTGGGAATATAACATAAGTACGTACAGTGACTTTAATAAAACAATAGATTTGTTTCACACAAATGACATGTGGCAACTGCACTCTGGATTGAAGAAGGATACAGGTGCAATGGTGTTTCATTGAAGAAGGTACAGATGCAAAGGTGTTTCATTAGAGTCATGCGTTTCATTTATTAGATTTGTTTTCATCATTAAATAAGGTTTTTTTTTTCCTGAGAAGGAAAGAAAATAGGTCATCACATGTAATAATATTTACCAAGGAAAACAGATTTACACTTACTACTATTAATATTGCTTTTAGAAAAGTTCACTCCAATTAAAAAATAAATGTTTTTACTTAGTGTCTCTTTCTCAACTGACCTTTCCACATTGGTATTTATAAAATTACTCAGAGTACATAAGGAGACACAAGGAGACCTAGGGCGGAAGCTGTCCTGTGCTGGGAAGGAACAATCTGTATGCCACAGGAGCTGGGTATGAGTGACAGCTGTTGGCATCACCAACCCCACACAAAAGTGCACACTGCAGCTATCTTAGGAAAGGATGAACGAACATTTATCCTCATAAGAAATCAGTGATTTTCCTGTGATGGACAACAAATAGCTTTTTTTAAAAAAAAAAATTAAATTGGACACTGGCACGTTTCTGTACTCCTGTCACTTAAGAGGCTGAGACAGGAGCACTGCTATGAGTCTGAGGAGAACCGTATATAATGAGGCCTCCATGGATGTGACGAGACTTACCTCATCACAAAAAAATCAACCAGGCCCCCAAATGAAAATATCTACTTCTTTACTACCTAACTGGGACCTTTTATCCCTTAAAAACCACTCCACATTTCTCCTAACAAACAATTTTCTTTTTCTCTTTCTTTCTTTTCTTTTCTTTCTTTCTTTTCTTTTCTTCAAGGGGAAGACTAAGAAAACATTATTATACATACTGTATTAGTCAGTGCTCTCTAGAGGATTAGAGCTGATAGAACGTAGAGAACTGATAGATATAATGAATCCATATGTATATGTATATGTATAGTATATGTACTCATTAGAGTGGCCTATAGACTGTGGTCCAGTTAGTCCAACAATGGCTATCAACAATGAGAAAGTCCAAGAATTTAGCAACTGTTCAGTCTATCAGGCTGGATGTCTCCACTAGCCTTCAGTTATACTGGGAACCGAAAAAGGTCTCTAACAAGAGGAATGACTGCCAATAATGAGGAAACTGTCAAATAACCTAACAATCTTTTAAAAAATAACACAAGAAGTGTGGTAGGTCTTCCCATAAAGAAAAATGTCTCCCATTTCAAGGATTAATCTCAAGGTGTATCAGCATGTTTTGAACCAAGACAGTAGAATAGCTATCACATATACAATAATTTTCTTTTATTGAAAAATTTAAACTACATCATTTAGTGTGTGGTGTGTGTGTGTGTGTGTGTGTGTGTGTGTGTGTGTGTGTGTAGATAGGACAACTTACTAGAATCATTTCTCTCCTTCCACTGTTTGGGTCCTGAAGATCAAATACAGACCACTCAGCTTGGCAGCAAGTCTTTACTTGGTCAAACCTTTCACTAGCACTACAGTGAATTTTTATTATCTTTCATATGATTGACATGCAGATTAGTTCCCTCAGTTGCTCACTGTGAATAGAGCTGTGATGAATGCTAATGTTGAGTCCTATGTATTTTGATGCCATATATATTTGATGGTAGGGAAAAGTGTTATACCTCAAGATTTGTGCATCTCTTCGACCCTAATCAGAAAAGCTTCTTTTTTTGCAATAGATAGCAAATGTCATAGAAACACGCAACCGGTCAGCATGAAGAGCCAGAGAATGTGGACTGCTCATCTCTAATTGGGATATCTACATCCTAGAATCCTGAATTATCATCTGGGAAGATGGTGGAGAGACTGTAACAGACAGAGACAGGGAGGACCAGATTAAAACCTTGCCTTCTGGACATACAGGACTGCTGACAGTCATGTACTCATAGCACTGTGGCTGCTGCACATGTTCATGGCAGTCAACATTATAGCACAGGACAGGGAAGGGCTCAAGACTCCTGCCCTTAAATGAGATACCATGATTGATGACTTACAGTAGAGGGAGAGTCAATTTTCTTTAAGGATGTGGTCCCTGGTAGTTCAAGCCCATGACAGTGGATGGCCTCACACCTGTGAGTATATAGACAGCACAAGTTGGATTCAGTGGGTTATTTTTTAAAAAGAGAAGGGCTTGATGGGCATGTGTCTTAGTGTTTCTATTTCTGCACAAAACACCATGACCAAGAAGCAAGTTGGAGAGGAAAGGGTTTATTCAGCTTACACTTCCACATTGCTGTTATCACCATAGGAAGTCAGGACAGGTCAGGAAGCTGATGCAGAGGCCATGGAGGGATGTTACTTACTGGCTTGCTTCCCCTGGCTTGCTCAGCTTGCTTCCTTATAGAACCCAGGACCACCTGAGAAAACGCCCTACAGCTGGATCTCAAGCAGGCATTTATCAAGGGAGGCTCCTTTCTCTGTGATAACTCCAGTTTGTGTCGAGTTGACACACAAAACCATGAGTACTCACAGCATGCTAGGGAGGTGGTATTGAATCTGGGAGGAGTCAGTGAGTACAGCAGGGAGTGAAATACATTGATCCAAATACGCTGTATTGAATTCTCAAACGATTAATGTAATGTTCTAATAAAAGAACAGGCTGCGGATATAGCTCCTTGGTCGGCTCTTTTCCATTCTGTTTGGTCAGAAAAGCAATCTTTCAGCATTCCGCAGGAGCCACATCTAACTCTGGACACAGTTCTCATCTCTTGGCTTTGAAGTTTTTCAGGAAGAATTACAGGCCACAAGAGGGAGTCCCTGAGGGAAGTGTCAGGGAGTTGGGGGTTCACACTGCTGCTCTGTGATTCTGGTGCCCAGTGACATTTTCTAACTTTCTGACCAAATGAAGGAAGTCAGAGGATGTGTTTCTTATGTGCATTAATAATGCACTTTCCCCACAGCAAGGCATATATGGGCAAGAATGGTGTGAGGTTTGAGAAAGGGGATATTATTGTGAAATAAATCAAACATAGAAAATTAGCTCGATTTCTAAAACCTTCGAAATTACCAAGAAAGAAAATTTTTGGCACAGTCACAAATATTCCTATCAGCTTTTTCTCAAAGGCATACTTGTGGGTTTTTTTCTTTAGGCATTCACATTCCATTTATTTCATTTAAGTTTAAAATTAAACTCAATGCTATTTAAAGATGTGGGAGTAAGACATTATGAGAAGAATTTTCTTATTATGTGTTTGCTCGGTTCTTTAGTGATGTCATGGTCCTGATGTTTTTCACCCTGATGGCTAAGTGCATTTAGCCATTGACACATTGACAATGGCTGACATGCTAATCCCACAGTTGACAATGACTGACATGGCAGCAGATTGTCAATGCTGATTACACAGTGATATCACAGTCCTAGGTATGGTATGAAGGATGGACTTAGATGTTCAGCAGGCTGCTGTCAGTATGACATCACCTAGTTTTGTGATTACTTTTGATCTTGAAGGATGTTTGTTATTTAAGAAAACTCAGTATTCAGGATGTACCACTTGTGGCTGGATATCCCATGGTGAATTGTTTCTGAATTTTGACTAGTTGTGTCTTTCTGTAATGGTCTCTTTCTTCTGTGAAAAGAAGTTTCTGTGAAATGGCTAAGATCTACATTATCTATGGGTATAAGGATAAGTACTTAGAATGTCATTAAATGTCAATAGGTTCAGGATATTGGTGATAGTAGGGTCTCTTGGGTCTCTGTCCTTTCTAGTTGTGGATGATTGGCTTGGTTTACAGTACCAAGCATGATTTCTTTCCTGTTAAACAGGCCTTAAATCTGATTCAATAGGTGCAGGTAACCCCCTAAGATCCAAAGTTCACTATTCCATCATTGTGAAACACCTTGCTGGCTCAGTCATTTTTGTGGTTCATAGGTTTTATAGCTGGATAGGGTTACTAATCGTCCTCCCCCTTGGCAACTTGGGACATCTACAACACAATTCCTGAACAAAGCTCAGGGAACATCATGGCAGAGGGGAGAGAAGGATGGTAGAGTCAGAGAACAAGGAAGTCTGTGTGGCACTGTGCCTTCTAGTTGTGTCGGGAAAGCCACACCCATGAAATCTCAACAACATGGCTGCCTAAAGAAGACTGGAGCAGTTACAACATCCTTTATGTTGACATCCTGGCGTAAATGTGGGGAAATGTCAGGGTCTCATCCCTGGATGAAGAGCTACAATCAATTAATGACATTCGAAGAGAGGGAGAGTAAGTTTTCCTCAAAGATGAGCCACTTGATTGGTTCTCCAATACCAAGTGTCCCTAGAAAAATGTACATGCAGACAACACTGAAGGAACTCAGAATTTTGTATTTATGTATTTACTCTTTTATATGTATATGTTGTATGCATATACTTATATGAACAGTGGTTAAAATGAGAAGCCCATGATTTTGGGAATGTGTAGGGAACATAAGGGTAGGAGGGAGAAGAGGAAGGAGGAAAATGATGTTGTTATATTTTAACTAAATTAAAACATAAATAAAAAATGTGTGTAAATAAAAAGCTTGAACAGAAGAACCCTTGCAAGCAATGGTAGAGAGATAAAAGACTGCTGACTAAGAAGGTACAGCATTAGTTAGGATTTAGGAAAAATTCTCTGACCAAACCAGAGCATTTCCTTGTGAGGCATTGGGAAGTCTCAGTGTTGTCTGAATGAGTTACTGTGAGGAGAAATTAGGAGACACTTGAATTCTATGCAGCATGAGCCCAAAATGAAACTGTATGTTTTTAAGCAGAGAAGAGACATAGAAATGATTCCTTTTGGAAAGATTAATAACTTTTAAGTTGGCTCAAGGAAAAGTCGGAGGATGAGATTAGAATCTAATATGTCAGCTTCAACATGTCCTTCAGTTCAGTTGAATATATTTTTTTTTCAATAATTTCATGGAAACCCCAGTAGAAGCAATTACACACTTTCTCTTCAAGCCATGATCATCAGCTCTAACCCTTGAAGTCTCACCTTATCCTAATGGAGACTATAATAATCTGTAATTATTTCTCATTTTTACTACTTTAATTGCAATGTATTTTTTTTCCCTTTTGTAGACAGAAGGGAATACCCTTTCTACCATGTTCTTTCTCCTTTTCAGTATCAAAATGCATTTGGGGGAGCAGTCACTGAGATGACTTGGTAGTAAAGACACTGGTCACCAACCTTCCAATCTGAGTTCAATCCTTAGATCCCTCCCATATGGAGGAAGGAAAGAACTGATTTCCTCTGTCCCTCATCTACACACCATGCCAGGTATGTGCCCTCCCTCCCCTCCACACCCACATAAAATAAACATACAAACTCTTAACATGCATTTTTTTTTTTTTTGCACGAATTTTGTTTCCTGACACTCCTCTGAGCTGGTGTCTTGGTCCTCACGGACTTGTAGTGCCATCTTTAGGATGTCAACTCAGATGCTGGTGTCATTTGCAAATAACAATGGAGTTTTCCTTTCTGACTCAGATGGCCTTTCTTTTGTTTTCTTGTCTAACAGCCTTGGTTAGGACTGACAATGCTGTGTGGAGTAGCAACGGTGGAAATGGATATCCAGATCTTCAGTGGGCTCAGCCATTTCTCATCTGCTGTGAGCTCAGAGGCTTCTCCATACATAGTTTTTTAATTACGTTGAGATATAGACCTCCGAACCCTAATTTCTTGAGAGCTTTCATTACAAAGTCTTGGTGTGGGATTTTATTTTATTTTTAATTTAATTTTTTATTTATTCATTTTACATCACACTGCCCCCTCCCAGTCACTTCCTCCCATATAATCCTTGCCCCATCCACCCTCACCTTCCTCTGAGCAGGTGTGGGCCTCTCTGGGTATCCCCCCCACCCTGGCACTTCAAGTCCCTGCAAGGCTAAGTGCTTCCTCTTCCACTGAGGCCAGACTAGGAGCCCAGCTAGAAGATCATATTCCACATACATACAGGCAACAGTTTTTGGGATAGCCCCAGTTCCTGTTGTTTGGGACTCATATGAAGATCAAACTGAACATCTACTACATATGTGGAGGAGGCTTAGGTCCAGCTTAGTGTATGTTTTTTGGTTGGTGATCCAGTCTCTGAGAGTCCCCAAGGGTTCAGGTTGGTTGACTCTGGTCTTACTGAGATGATATGAATCTAATGCTCATTTATTAAACATAATTTGCATATGCTTAAAATGATAATAAACTTCTTTTAATTTTCAAATGTATATTTTGAAGTGTATCAACAAGACAAAACTTTACAAATGTATTCTTTAAAACTTTACAAATATGTTCTTTTTAAATTTTTTTTTTTCTGAAATATACTTTGATCATATTCTTTCTCTTCCTTCAACCCCTTCCCACTTTTTGCCCATCCAACTTCATGGTCTTTCTTTTGGAAAAAAAAAAAAAAGCCAACCAAAAAATCAAAACAATGCAAAGAAAAAAGAACCAAAATAAACAAATAGGACATAAGAAACAGATGTCTGCTTTGTGTTGGCCAACTACCCCTGGGCATGGACGTGCCCTGAGTGTGGTTGATATTCCATTGGACAACAGGTATTTTCCCTTTCCCAGCAGATATTAACTGGCAATCATGAGACTTTGTCTTCGCTGCCCCTTCTCAGTGCTGGGATTTTGTCTGGTTGGAACTTATGCAGTCTTAGGAAGCTTGATATGTATCAGCTTCATTGTGTCTAGAAGATGCCATTCTTATGGACTCAGTATGCTGCCTACTTTATGTCAACTCAACACAAGCAAGAGTCATTTTGGAAGAGGGAACTTCAACTGAGAAAATACCCACACTAGATTGGCCTCTGGGTGAGCCTTTGATGCAAACTCTCTTGATTGATGAGTGAGGTTGGTGGGACCCTGTTGGAACACAGTCCAGGAATGAAGTCATATTAGAATTCTGAGTGCTTGTGAACATTCTCTAAGAAAACAAATCTTGTGATCTCAGTTTCTTCAAAACAAGGAATTGTTCTTGGAATGCGTTTTCATGTTCTTCCCAGGTGTAGCAGGTAGGAGTGAATTTACTTCGATTACTACTTAAATGTTTAACTATTCTTTATGTGCCTCTATGAACAAACAGTTTTGCTATGTGTGGTTGTCTTAGTGATTGGATACAGCTTGAACTCATGAGAACTTTACTCATGTGACCTTTCTTAACCCTTGAGTATAAATTCTATGAGACTCTGAATAAAGTTGCTACTGCATGAGACTTTAATCAGCCTCATTTACCAGCTTCATTCTCCCACGCCTGTGGAGCATGACAGACCCCCTCACTGTGGGGGATAGCGCCCCTGGGCTAGTGGTCCATGCTGCTATAAAAGCAAGATGAAAAGGCCATGAGGAGTAAGCTAGACAGAAACATTTCATGACCTCAGAATCATGTCTTGCCTCCAGGTTCCTATCCTGTGTGAGTTCCTGCATAACTTTCTCAGATGATGTACTACACGTTGTGAGATGAAATAAAACCTTTCCTTCTCCAAACCTCTCTGGCTCTTACAGTCTTTGTGCCTTCCTTTCTGCACAGATCCCTGAACTCTAAGGGGTAGAGTGTGTTGATAATGACATCCCATTTAAGGTTGAGTGCTCCAAAGTCTCTCCCTGTCTGCATATTATCTAGTTGGAGCTTCTGTGTTAATTTCAACTATTGGAAGAAAAAGCTTCTCTTATTAGGGCTGAGTGAAGCAGTGATTAAGGATATAGCAGTATGTAATCAGGAGTCCTTCTACTGCTATGCACTTTTCAGTACAATAATGATAGCAGCTATTCTGGGCCCATGACCTATGTAGTCCCAGGTTAGAGGCCATTTTAACAGTATCAATGATGGACTCTTTCATAGAGTGAACCTAAGATCCAATTTTTAAAAAGTGATTGGTTACTTCTACATTTGTGTCACTCCTGGACTGATGTGTCTTTCAGACAGGCTGCTGCTGTAGGTCTCAGGGTTTGTAGCTGGGTGACAATGAGGATTCCTTTTGATCCTCTGGAAGGATGCAAAGTCCCCTGTAGCATGATGGATGCGGGTCTGATACCTAGACATAAACTACTGTTATAATCAAGTTGTAATACTATCCTAGTCTCTATAATTCCCATGTGTATGAGTGTTTTGCTGCGTATACGACTATGTATTACATGCATGCAGAGGCCCCAGAGGCCAATAGAGGGCATCCATTCCCCTGAGGCTGGAGTTACAGATGGTTGTGAGCTGCCAATGTGTGCTGGGAATCAAAGCTGACCTCTAGAAGAACAGCCAGTGTTCTTAACTGCTAAGTTACATCTCCTATGCACCCAATATATGCACCTCCTCTTATTTCAGAGATTAGTTTGAAGGACTTGACTTATGATATTATAATAGTTGATATGTCCAAAATTCATAGGTGGGCTGGTGTTATAAAAGCTTCGCTTTGGGCTCATATTTCAGTTTTGAGACAGACTTGTCTTCCATTATAGGAAAGAAGTTTTAGCTATAAGAACTTCTACTTGATTGGATGAGGACAATCTACATTTTTGAAAGAAAGCTTACTTAAACTTAAGCCCATTTTTGGTAATAACCACTAATAGACCATTCCTTTCCACTATTGCATGTGCCTGTATTCTGTAGCCTAGCCAACAGACACACAAAACTGACTGTCACAAACATTTCTCAGGAGTCAGTGCCACATTAGCACCGAGTGTTCCTAGGAAGCTCCCTCACTTGTTTACACTTTGTCCAGTTGTGGGTCTTGGTTAGTTCTCATATAACACAGAAAGGAGCTTTTCTGATGATGGTTGAGTGAGTCACTGATCTGTGGGTAGAAGACATTTTATTGCTATATTCCTTTAGCTGAGCTATAGTTCGGTTTTCTCTTAGGCTCATGGCCTATGCAGTTTCAGGTTCTTGGCCACTCAAGTGTCAGGCATGGGCTCCATTTTATGATTGAGCCTTATATCCAATCATAGAGTGGTTGGTTACTCCCACAGTATCTGTGCCACCATTGAGCCAGCATATCATGCAAGCAGCGTACCGTTGTAGGTCACAGGATTTGTAGCTGGGTTGATGACTACCTTCCTCTTCTGATAGCATACAGAGAACCTTCTAGTACCACAAATACAAGTCAGTATGGGTGAAGGCTATACATGGGCATCAGTTTGACTTCTCTGTGTTTAATGAAATATGTGAGTGTTCAGCAATGGGGCCTTACCATCAGTTTGTGGAAAGCAACCTAAAGCATTGTAATAGCCTAAGATGGTTAGGGTTTCCATGGGGCCCCTTTGACAATGACTCAATAGATGTAAGTTATTCCTGGAACTGGTAGTTTCATTTGATGAAGAAAGATGTTTAGTTGGAGCACAGTCTCACTCACTTGGTGACTTCATCTGGATTTCTTTCATATATGTATTTATTTTAGGAAGGTTCTACAATAGGTTTCCATGTGGCCCTTCAAATAGCCATTAGTATTACAACATGCATTTTTATGTCAACTGAGATATGTTTGTGAATAAAATTGTATGCATATAGGCACACACCTATTTACTTGTTTAGCTTCCTATTTATACTTACATAATTTATCCATGCTAAATGAACATATAATTAGTATTTATAAGGTTATTGTCAAAATAAAGAATAAGTTCCCATGAACCAATTTAAGAGAAATACTCATTTTCATCAACTTGCTACTATCAGAGATTGTTCCCAGCTCACAAAGATCTGTCGGTGGCTCATCAACCCTCCCTCCAAACCTACATGTGAATAAGTTAATTTTTAAACAAGTGAGTGAATACATCACTTTTGTCTGGAGACTTTTCTCAATTTATGTCAGATCCTGAGTCACTTTCTACTACCATTTCCTATGTTCTGACATCAGTGTCATAGTAAGGAGCCAGTTCTGCAGAGGAAGAGTGAAGCACTGCGGGACTATTGTGGGATGCAAAGGCAATTTGCTTATTTAATGGTTGCTAAGTGTTGGAGGAAAAGCCATGCCAAAACAGTGTGTGTTTTTGCATAGCAACTGGACAATTAGAGCATGGGTCTGCTGTCACTGTTTGAAAACTGAGAAGAAAGAAAACAGAACAGCCAGAAAATGAAAAGCTGAAATTGTGTATTGTCATTAAGACAATAGTCAGAATACAATAGCTACTGCAAAACATTACTCTCTGAATAGGTTTTCCTTCAAAAGATGCTATTGCAATATAATATTTCCCTCCTTTCAACGTCTTGTTATCTAGTGCTATGGAATGATCAGCAAAAGAGAAATTATATAAAAAAGATGTCCTCACATGACTAGGTGCTGTTTCCAGGTACTGGCCTTTAAGCCCAACCTCCTTTGATTTTTTCCAGTTGTTGATCAGGAGTCTCTCTGACTTTGTTTTCTGAGATGAAGTCCCCCATTGGAGATTCGTGCACACTGATTAGGCTGGAATGCTGACCAGCAAGCCTCAGGGATCTTCCTGTCTCTTCCATCCCAATCCTGGGTTTATAAGTGCACTCATCGCACTCAGCTTCTTATGCTGGGAATTAAACTCAGAGCTTCATACTTGCATGGAAAGCATTTTACTGACTGAGCTATGTCTCTGATTTTTAATTTCTTTTTCCATTAGGTTTTCTTGAGTCCATTAATTTTTTTCATTAATTTGATATTTAGAAATACTATATCATGATCCCTGCAAAAGACAGTGGAGAATCACTGGTGGGAAGCATGCTTATAAATTGTACCATTAGCAAGCATTTATGTCTTTATTTATTATTTCTATATCCTATTAGATAACCCAAACATTAATTTCTTCTTCAAGGAATTACATTAAATTCTTAACAATGAGTAATGCTGGCAACACATACATTTTCTAAGTTCTGTCCATGCAGAAGCTATGAATTGTGGATGTTGCTTAAATTGTGTGACTTCTCTGTGGTGCAGCATCTCACGGCCGTGTCTGTCCTGAACCAAGCCAGTTCTTTCTTCTTATTATTATTTTAAAACTTAGCAGAGATATTTTATTTACTATTTGCCCCTTTTGTCACAATCATCTTTTAATTTTATCTTTACACTCACTTAAAAAATTTAAACTTAAATTTGATCTTATCACTTCCTCCTTAAATTTCTTCTCTCCAACCCTGCCCGTGTTCTTCTTACACTAAAATTTATAGCACCCTTTTCTTTAGTTGTTATTGTTATATACATACATACATACATACATACATACATACATACATAGACATATGAAACATAAAGACATATGATTACAACCTACTGAGTCTATTTGATATCAATCTGTATCAAAATCATCTTATTCATAATTTGTTAACACTCGGAACAGTGAGTTTCATTGTAACATTTCACACATACTGTGCCTTGCTCCTATTCTCTTTCTGTCAGCTCAAACAGTGGAAACATCCATCAAAAATAAATATTACGGAAATAAAAACTGGTGCTTGGAGGAAGAAAGGGACATTCCAGTCTCATGGAGAGTGTGGCTTTCTGGAAGGAGTGGTTTTAGGAAAGGTTCTTGGGGTACTACTTGTGACGGACAACAGCCCCATTTCTCTGCTCATTGGCTTGAGTTTTTGTGGCACTGTCTACTTTGGAACATGCTGTCACCTTTGACATATTGTCTCAGTCTGTGTTTGTTTGTTTGTTTGCTATTAAAAAAAGCACCCGTGTCCAACTGAGCTTATTAGGAAGAGACTTACTCAGATTATGGACCTCGTGGCTGTGAAGTTCAAGAGCATGGTGCAGGTGTATGAATGGCGTAGGGTAAAGCCTTCTTGCATCATTTCTTGGTGGAGAGCATCACATGGTGAGCTGGGTGGTGAGCACATTGTCTCAGATCTCCATCTTCTCAGAAATCAACATGTCTTTCTGGGGCTCCTACTCTCAGAGCTTTGTCTAATACGAATCTTTTCCCAAAGGTACCACCGCTAAGTACCGTAAATTATTTATCATATGACTTTAGGGATTAAACTCTCAACACACGAGTTGTGAAGAAAGAACCCAAGCCACTTGACTAGGAATCCAGCTGCCCTGCACCACTGAATCTTAAAAAAAAAATGTTTGGGAATTCCATACATGTAATGTATTTTGATCATTTATATGTCTCCCCCCCCCCCATTTCTCCCCTATTCCTGGACCGCTCTTTCCTACCAATTTCATGTTCTCAGTTTAAACCTACCAAGTACACTTAATGCTGTCAGTATGCTCACGGGTGTAGGACTATCAGCTGGAGCATGGCAGCCTCTTAAGAATCTAGGTTATATTGGGGTTGTGGCTTATTTCTGAATCAGATTCACCATCTCCTAGCACCCATCAATTGCCAATAGTTCCTTGATAAAGGTGGGACTTCATGAGCCCCTCCCCACTCTGTGCTGGGATTGGGGATTGATCTTGTGTACCTCTTGTGCATGTAGGCACAGGCACAGTGAGCTCATGTCTGCAATGCTCCTGGGAGCTCCATAGAGACATACTGAAGTTTTATCTCTCATGGGAGTCAGAGTTGGTAGCAAAACATAAACCTAGACTTTTGTGCAAATTCCCTGAGTCTTCAGCCTTAGGCTTGGGGTTCTGTGGTGTCCCTGGGTATATCTCTTCCTTCTTTATAGAACTTCACTGGTACCTTCTTATCTTTAATACAAAACAACATATACACAAAAAAATACCTTAAATTAATAAATGACTTTTCTACCTATTTAGACCTTAAAAATCTCTATGTACTCCAGAATCTTAGAGGCAAGAAATTAAGGACAAGGCTTTCTTGAAATGAGTGGATACTGAGAGAAATATAATTAATTTACTTGACAACAAAATAATGACCATTTCAACATTAATATCTTAATTACTATTTGTCCTAGTTAGGGTTACTATTGTGATGAAATGCCATGACCAAAAGCAAGTTGAGTAGGAAAGGATTTATTTGGTTTACACTTCCACATCATAGTTCACCACAGAAAAATGGACAGGAGCTCAGGCAGGCTGGAGCCTGGAGGCAGGAGTTGCTGCAGAGGCTATGGAGGAGTGTTGCTTATAGACTTGCTCCCCATACTTGCTCAGCCTGCTTTCTTATAGACCCCAAACCATCAGCCTAGGGATGGTGCCACCCACAGTGGGCTGGGCTCCTCCCAACAATCACTAATTAAGAAAATGCCCTCCATGCTTGCCTACAGCCCATCTTATTGAGACATTTTCTCAACTGAATTCTTCCCTCTCTGATGAGTCTAACTTGGGTTAAGTTGATATAAAATTAGCCAGCACACTATCTAAACATGTAATCATGTTAATTTTTTTACTGCACATTGAAAGTGTGAGACTAATTCTATAATTTCTTTTAATGTTTTAATTTCCATAATATAAAAAGACAGAGGGACCTGAAGTGATACTGAAATAAAGGAAGTTATCTCCTAGTGCACAAAGTACGTGCTTCAGTTCCATTTAAGAACTGAGGAATTGGGCATTTAAAACTCAAATAAATAAATGTACTCCTGACATAGATGGCATAAGGTTGAACTGATAATGTTTAGCTGATAAGGACTGTGAAATCTGTGAACCATTGACTCAGGGGAAGAGAAGATAAAGTGTTATAATCCTCCCAATACCAAGTGAAAGGACCGTGATAAATACTAAATGTGACAGCCAAGCACAGGGAAGCCTTAGAATTCCAGACTGTACTTGAATGTTTGATTTTATGATTTGAAATATTATGCTCTCATGCCTTGTTTTCCATTTCTTTTATTAATTCAAACACATTTTAACATATATATATATATATTATGAAGTTTTCAATGTTAGGTAGGTACTGTACATTTTTTTAAAACGTTCTCTCTCCTCTCTCTCTCTCTCTCTCTCTTTGTCTCAGAGCAAGGAAAGAATGTTTCATGAACATTTGCTAATATTAGGTTCTCGCTGTGAATTTCTCAGAAGTTATCTTGGTCTTGTCGAAGGCTCAGAAGTTAATAAAGGTCCTTGCTGCCAAGCCTGACAATTTGTGTCTGATCACTGGACCCACATGCAGGAAGGGGAGAACAGATTCCTGTGCTTTTGTCTTTGGCCTCCACATGTGCGCCGTAGCGAGTGTACAAATTAAAGAAATGCAAGAAAATACATGAGTTATCTTTGATATTTTAACATGACATGAAATTTTAATTAAAAGTTTATTAGTTTGAAATTGCATATAACATTCCTCCTCTCCTTTCCTATTATTTTAGGGAAAATTATAGAATGAGGAAAGTCTGTATTAGGAAGTCTCTGCTGGATATTGATGCTAAGCTTTGGTTTGCTTTGCCACCTCATCTGGCCTCTCATGGCTAAACCATGAATAAGTCATTTTCCATGACAGACAAGGACACCAAGATTAAGTCACAGTGTATTTAGGATGCTATAAAATACCCTAGACTGTTCTTCCTAAATAATAAAAAAGTATTTCTGTTCTAGATGCTCAACGTGTCTAGATCAAGATGCCAGCAGGCTTGGTGCCAGGTAAGGATGTGCTCCTTGCTCCTGAGTGACCCTTTATTGTCGTGTCTGGTGTGATGGAAGGAGAAGGACCTCCACCCTCTCTCTGTGATAAGCATCTAATCTTACACAGGAAGACAAAGGTCTCCTCACTTAAACACATCTCAAAAGGTTTACTTGCTAATATCACCACCTCGAAGGTTAAATTTCAATAGGAAATTTGATAAGACTCATTAAGAATATAGTGACAGCTGTATGGATGCCACAGCCGAGGACCCGTGAGAATCAGAACACTAGTGTTTACTCCTGAAAACCTCTGGTCCCTCTTCTCTACAAGAGAAAATGGAAGTACTCATTTTGAAGCTACCTGGGTATGAACTTTGACTTATGTTTTTAAAAATGTGGCTCTATTAAATGTTTCCTTTCTTGGCATTTCGCTTTGAAGAGCATGCTAGTATTTAAACCCATATTAAAGAATTGTACACCCTTGCTGAAAACTTATTGGAATCTTCTCTTGTAGGAACAAGACAGCTTCAAGGTTGAGAGTCTTCAGTATCATCTTGAGTAAAACCAGTGATCTTGAACTTGGGCTGCCTTTATTCAGCAATTCCAATTCACAGTGGTGCAAGGAGAGGCATGCTTAGAGAAAAGCAGAGAACACTGGTACAAAGGTGGGAAGCAGCTTCTGAGTTAGCTGCATATTCTGTGAAAGTCAAGATTAATACTGAGAGGGCTATAATATACTCGCCTAACGAAGTTAGTAGTGAGGTTTCTTATGTGGCTCAGGGGCAGAGAGCAACTCCAGTGAATCTTAAATATTTCATTTTAATAATTTAACTCAAGCTTAAACTGCTAATGAATTTTCTTTAAAAAAATAATGATACTGTGTAAGCACAGAATTTAATATAAGACAAAAAAAAAAAAAAAACCCAAGCAAATTTAATTCCTTCTTTTTTATTTTATTTTTAAAGACAAAGTTCTTTGTAGTGCTGGCTGTCCTAGAACTCACTATGTAGATTAGACTAGCTTTGAACTCATAGAGATCCACCTGCCTCTGCTTCCTGAAAGATGGGATTAAAGATATGTGCCACTGTGCCTGGTGCCAATATAATCTTTAGAAGAAAAACATCAAGCTAATAGTATATAAAGATCTTACTTTGAAATCTGGTTATTTCAGAAATACTATAACTTAAGTTATCCAAGAAAAGATAAGGTAAAAGTGAGTTTATTTTGTATTTTACTATTGTGAAAAAAGTTGACAATTATTGTTTCCAAATTTGACTTACTTTTACCTATCTAAACATGGAAAATGAACAAACCATGCCACATAAAAAAACAGCGATGTCTCCTCTTTTTTGGTATCAGGTGTTGTGTTTCTGGTTTTTTTTTTTTTTTTTTTTTTCAATTCTCTAATCGGATGTATAAACACAGCCTATTTGATTCAGTTGGGAAGTGTTACACAGAAATACCACCATGCGGCATCATGGTTTATGTATTTTTAATCTCTGTAATTTAGTACTGTAATGAATATAGACGAGTCATAGCTTTGGCTTAGAGATGCCTGCCTGATAGAAATAGTCACTGGGACTGCGTGTGCATAAATTAGTCTCAATTTTGTGAGGCTTAACTGGTAGAAATATCACTGTTGGGGGTTCAGAATACAAATCATCTGATTTGCTTGTAAAATATTTGCAAATACTGAAGATTGTCTAAATGGTTGTAAGCAACTTGTTTTATTTCAAAGGTAAGCTTGTAGAAAAAAAAATCTTAAAACACAAAAAACCAAACCAAACACCATGGCTATGCAGTCCACGTGCCTTCTCTCCTTGGCCTCTGTGAAGACCCTTCATGGTGCTGACAGAGTGGGTATTGCTAGCTGTTTTCACCTTAGTGTGAAAAAAATTATACAGTGCTTTCCTGTTTTTATTAACGAATATCTATCTGTTCATTGGAATGCCACAGAAAAGGTGTATATGGTAAAATTTACTTTATAAACAAAATGCAATACTAATCTCTTTTTTTAAGGGGGAATATTTTGCCTATTAGAAACTTCCAGATGGGTCTGGAACATGAATGACGGTTTTCTTCTTCTTCTGTTGAAGAGACTTGACGGCTTCAAATATTGATTACATCTCACTAGACGTGCAGTAGGGATATAAAAGTTTTCAAGTAGTTCTGATAAACTAAAATAAATAAACACATAAATAATAAACAAAAAGTATAACCTGAAAAGTGAGGAGAAAGTCAGAGTCACACAGCCTAAAGGGAAGCAGTCGGGAGTCAGCAAATCAGGCATGCGCATAGGCAACCAGGACTCATTGATTACTTGAAGGGAAATACTGCTCTGCTGCCCTTGGGAGAAGGGGCTTCTCTTCCTGGCTTAAAATTCCCTCAAATGTGCCAGTCTTGATTTTGAGATTGACTCAAGTGGGCAATAAGGACATTTTCTCCACTCACTCACTCACTCATTAAATCCACGTTTGTTAATGTTTGCTGTATCTCAGCATGCAGGATAGGGTTTAAAGGCAAGCAGGGGTTGACATGAATGTAAGCGTATTTGGTAAGACTTAGTTTAAGTCCCTATATCATTTTCTGACACATCACTAGAAGACTATTTAGATGAAGTCATATAATCCCATGTGGAAGGTACAATATTGTTATGTTTGTAAGTCCTATCATTATGATCACGGTCTGGGTCTAGCATCTATTTATCTATCATCTATCTATGTATCTATTTGTGTTCTATTCTATCTATCTATCATCTATCCTCTTATTTTTGTTTTGTGAGTGTGCACGTGTGCCACTCTGTGCATACAGACATCAGAGGAAAACTTATGGAGAGATGGTTCTTTTCTTCCTCCATGTGAATCCCCAGAGTTAAACTAAGGTTTGTCAGACTTGGTGGCAAGATATCTATTGAACCATCTCTCACTCCTGAGTATTTATGCCCCGCCCCCTTTTCCAGTGCTGAGGATTAAACCTAGAACACTATGCATGCTGGGTAAATGCCCTACACTGAGCTGTATCTCCAGCCACTGGAGTTAGTTTGGTGCAGGCATGGTAAGTCATCTGACAGCTATCAGGTGGCAGAGCCAGGACCAAGCTGAGACTCAATTGGCACCCTATAGTTCTTGTCATCGTGATCCTACAGGTGTTCATAGGGACTGGTGAAAACAAAGTTTCATATAAATTTAAAATTTGTATGACAATTCCAAATAGTGTTAGCATTATTATTATCTCTAAGAAATATCATGATTATTCCAAATCCAAATGTATGTTTAAGGAGCTGAAAATGCCTAGTCAGTCACATTCTGTACTGAAGGAGTGTACCATACTGGTACCACCTATTCATCCACATTCCCTAGTGATGGAGTGCAGTCACCTTCCCTAGTGATGGAATATACCACACTGGTACTCATGTGCATTGGTGATACAGAGCACTGTATCGGTGATGGAGAACGTATAATAAACATTAATTCTAACAAGAAGGTAAAATAAATAGGAATCAATATTTTTCCTTGAAAACTTTGAGTCATTTGTTTAGCATGACTGACTTTACCACATCAAAGTATTTTAATTAAGGCTGTGTCTCCACTTCAGCCAGGTTGATCATTCTGTCTGGATTGACTGACTCCAGTTAATAATGTGCAGCTTCCGTCAGTGACATTTCCATTTAGAATTACTTTTTAGGATTTGAACAACGTCTCGCCAAGATTTGTATCCCCACTACTTAATTGGTTTTTATTGCTATCAAGCCTCCCTCTTCCAGCAGATAATGGCAATCTTCAAAATAAACTGCTCAAAGTTTGCTTTTTCTTGCCTAGAAATACTAATGAGATTCATAGAATGCCTTTTACTCTTTCTTGTCAAGTGATAGATTATAGCCTAATGAACCTTCCATAGAGTCTCAGCATGCCATACAGCAATGATAAAACAGACCTGTAATAAAAGTGAATATTTGCTGGCTTTTAAGACAGGTCCATGCTGTCCCGCCATTGCCATAGTTTTTAGTTCTTCCGACCTTTTGGGTTCATTTAGATATGGTGCCTGCAGCTAAAGATTGGAGAAATATCATTGGTCAGAACATTCTGTTACAGAAGGACATGGTACAGTCACTTACTCTGGAACTGGACCATCTGAAGCTGATAAAAGAGTTCTTGGCACTATCTGAATATCACTCAAGATTATTTGGGTTTTCACAGACATCAACTGTGTCTAAGCAAAGCAAGGAGGAAATAAATAAAATGATGTTCCAGAAAGATGCACCTTAGTGCACACATTTAAGGCTGAAACTAGTAAATTCTAAGAAACAAGGCTAGCCTAGACCTAGATGTCCAGCACTGTGTCCCCTTTCTATCTATCTTCATTATGAGCATTTATTTCTTGGATGGAAGTTTTTCCAGATAGTATCTACCCAAACAATAGATGTACTAGCTTTCAGCTGTGATCCAGAGAGGAAAACACTGTCTCCACTGCCTATGTAAAGACTTCAAAAGGACACTCCGCCATTTAGGACACATGTACTTCCAATAAGGACATATTTTGAAAGGGCATGGCTACACACAGGCACTTTGGAGCTACAGTACCTTCTGACTACTTCTGTGAGCTGACCTGGAGATGTCACTGAACCAACCTAAACCTCTATTTCCTTATCTATAAAGTGGGAAGAGTCATGATACAGCTTGTAAAGTTGAGTGAGACAGATTCCAGCCTGGAACTCCTCATACTGAAGAGGCTGGATGGAGTCCTTCTCAAATTTGGAGAGCCTATGGCCTTATACTTTCGAATGCATACACACACTCTACGTTAGAAGTTGGGCTCCCCACGAGGCAGTTAAATCAAGATGAGGCTTTTAAGATGAGCCATAATCCAATATGATTGGTCTCTTTAAAAGAAGAGGAAGTTTGGTGTCACAGTGAGATGCCAAATATGCCCAGGGACAGAGGAAAGAAGACTCATGTTAAAAAGTAGAAATATGCAGTCTACAGGGCAGAGGCTGCAGAAAGAAATCAAACTCTCCTGCTCCCGTGGTTCAACTCTCTGGAAATGTGTCTTAAGTTACCAACTCTGTGGAATTGCCTCAGGCAAATTCTAGCAAATTAATAGTAAGAAAATTGGAAGTCCTCATTTTTTCCAGTCAAATACGAATACATTTTCACTAGCATTCTGGTTTTGATGTTTCCTTCCCTGCTTAAGCTTTTTCTTTAATTCCTTTCCACAAGTTTGACGCTTAGCTGGTGGGGTCTTGCCCTGAGGTTACCACCCCCTTATTCTATCAAGCCTTTCTTTAAATGTTTTATCTCCTTGAGCATAAATGTTTTAGCTCCTTTACACTTCCTGTTGCTCCTTTTCTCCTCAAATTGTACATTTTGTATTTTTTTTTTCTTGCTCAGCTAGATTCTTTTCATTATAGACCTGCATACGAGTGGCCATTAATAACCAAGTAATACGTTAATACTAGGCTTTCTTGAAATCCCCTCTGCCAATACCATTAGTCTAAAACTCATCAGTTTAGTGGTAGGCAGATTTTTTTGAACAAGAGCAGAAAGTAGCCACATTCATCACTAAAATATCACAAGAACTGTTTCTAAGGTACTGACTAATATTATTCTCTTCTGAAATCTTTTGAGCTTGGCTATCGTAATATACTTTGCTCTCAGCATCACTGACTCCTGTGCTCCTACTGGTATGGCCCATTAATCCCCACTTAAATTATTCAACTGTTTTCCTAATCCAAAGTCCCAAAGTCAAAATTCTGCCAATAAGCAGCATAGTCAGGCCTGTCACAGCAATGCCCCACTCCCTGGTACCAACTTTGTCTTGTTCGGTGTTCTATTGCTGAGAGGAGAGCACCATGACCATGGCAACTCTATAAAGAAAGCATTATTGGAGGCTTGCTTACAGTTTCAGAGATTTATGTCCATTATCCTCAGAGCAGGAACCCTGGTGGCTTGAAATTTAGCTGAGCGTTCATATCTGGATCCAGATCAGCAGGATGACAGACCCAATTGGGCTCTCTTCATGATGTCTGGAAATGTTTTTATTTATTTTATCATTCATTTCACATGGAACTCTCAGTGATATGTACTCCAAATATATGTTCCCACGAATTCAGTTTACATTTTCATGTCGCACAATCAATTAAGATCTTTGGAAAAAACGAGGTAGTGTCCAATTGATTTTAATTCTACCTCTTCATTTCCTATTAACAGTCCTGGTAAAGGGAGAACATGAGTTCTACAGAAGAGCCACAGAAGCTGTATGCCACTTTCAGCTGCTGGGGCAAGAAAAAGGAAAAGTCAAGAAATTTATAGGAGAGAAGAGAAGCTCTCTTTTTGATAAAATAATAGAAACAGAAAATGTCCTGTCATTAATATTTCTCTCTGTCATTAGATTGCTGGTGTTATTATATCCAAAACATTCATGACTCCAGCCAAATCACAGTATGTGTATGCAATGGGATGGCACTTGCATTTATTCTGCACTGGTGTGAGACTTTAAAAATAGATAACAAATTGAAGATTAGACTTTTCAACTTACAAGAAGCATTTTATTCCATGCCTAAACAGGTATTTCCTTTTATTTACTTATATGTCAAAATTGCCCTAAAGATGTATTTCATATTTTAGTGCATTTTTTTTTCAAAAGGATATTTTCTGAATCTGGCACCCTTGAATTTATAAACTTCTAATGTTCAGTCTCATTGTAGATGGACAATATCTAGTACCCTGTATAGAGAGAGTGGTGTACTCAGCCCTGTATAGTTCAGCAATACTTGGATCTCTGTATAAACTGAGGGTATTCAGATCTCTGTGTAGACTTCACTGCTCAGATCTCTCTATAGATTGTCAATATCTAGTGTCCTGTATGGACGGACAGTGCTCAGATCTCTGTAGACTGACAATATCTAGTCCTCTGTATAGACTGCAGTGTTCAGTCCCTGCATAGGCCTGCAATGCTCAGATTTCTCTATAGACTGATACTATTCAGACCTCTGTGTAGACTGGCAATGCCCCTCATACAGACTTTTAACCTGGAGTTCTCAGTAGTGACCGGCAGTGCTCAGACCCTGTATAAACTGGCAATTTTTAGTGACCTTGGGCTTAGTTCAATTTCTATCCACAGTGTGACATGCCATCTTTTTTTGTTTTAATCATACTAATAAGCAATGAGAAAAGAATCTTGAAGTGAAGACTTCAAGAATATGATTAAAAGTTGATTATTTTTGTTAAAATCATTCCTCTGTCAATTGCAGCATTTATGTATCTCCTAGAGTATTTTAAAGTTTCAATTTAGTGTAGCTGTATGCAGGGCTTGTAGGAGGAACCAAATGGAATAGTGTCAGTGGTATTATAATTTAAATTTTCTATTGTATTATATTTTAATAGTAGCATTAATGATAGAAAAATTCTTGTGTTAGAAATCCATACTGTGCTTTCCTATCTGTGCTTTCTTTATCTGACAGCCTCACTAGAAGCAGTGTCAAATTTAAGATGCTGCTATGACACATTACAGAGAAAAGTTTTGAACTACTGTATGTGCCAAGATTTGGGAACTAAATGGAGATGGGTGACCTCAGAATGGGTTCCCCATGGTCGATACTGGAGCTGAGATCTGATGAATTAAAAAGAAAGGACTAGTCAAAAGAGAAGCTTGGTTGCCTCAAGAAGAGCATAGGGCAGAGGAAACAGTTGTAAAAATGACAAAAGGGATTGCAATGTCATCTCAGGCTTCATAATTCATTTCAGAATAATGTTAGAGGGCTGGACTGGAATAAAGACAAATGTCTTTAGATGGAGTCAGGAAACCTCCATATATGCTGCAGCCTGTAATGACAGAGTCCCTCAACAACAAGTGTGATCCATGCTCTGGACTTCCTTCCTTCCTTCCTTCCTTCCTTCCTTCCTTCCTTCCTTCCTTCCTTCCTTCTTTCTTTCTTTCCTTCCTTGTGAACAATCAACTACTTTAATTTTCTTTAATTTTACTCTATCTATCTATCTATCTATCTATCTATCTATCTATCTATCTATCTATTATCTATCTTCTACCTACCTACCTACCTACCTATCACTGGAAGCACTTGAATTTGAACCCAAGATTTTCCATATGCTAGGCAAAAGCTTGACCACTGAGCTATAACCTTGTACTTCTTTACAGATTTTGGGTTGAGTCTGAGTCTAAGATGCTATTGGACTCAATCTATAACCTATTGTAATACTGAATATTCCACCTTTCTGTTTCATACCTTCCCAATAAATTGTATTGTAGGCATGTACCACCAAGCCTGGCAGCTTTCTTTTGTTTCTAAGTGATGAGCAGATGGAGATATGATATGATATCTTGATTCATGTGCACATAATGAATTACACTAAGTAATTTGGTTCCATTATCCCTGAGCTTTAAAGAACTCCCTCTCTCACAAACATGTTGTATTAGATGTTTGCACCAATGTCTTCTAAATCAGGTGATTTACTGAGCCAAAATTAAAGAAGTAGTGCATGATATTCTTTGAAAACTTTAGAATGTTGGAGGCAAAAGGACTACAAAGATGATTTAGGAGCTCTTTCTTCAGTTAGAGAAGTTGAGACCAAAGGGGCATATCATATGATTTGTAAGGATTTTTAGAGCCAATAGAGAAGTATTCATCTCTTCATTTTTATTCTGCAACTTTTATTCATTTTTCCTGGTTGGTTTTAACTGTAACTTAACATAGCCTAGAGAGTTGAGGAACTATCTAGACCAGATTGGCCTGTGAGCATGCCTACTAAGATTGCCTTTATTGTTAATCAATGTAAGAGGGCCAGCCCACTGTGAGCTGTACTATCTCAAGTTCTGTAGTTCTGAACTGAACAAGAAAGGTGGACTGAGTATATAAGCCAGTCTTTGGTCCAGCCTGCCAGGAGCATTTCATTATTCTGCTATATTGCTTTGGCTATGGAATGAGGTCCTTGGTCAGAGGTGTTGTGCATGGATTATAGCTGCAGAAAGGAATCCATGACCATCATGATGGGCAGCATGTAGCAGGCATGCAAGCACAGGCTGGAGCTGTGGCTGACATGTCAAGACTACCATAAAGCAGAGAGAGAGGCTAATTAGGAATAGCATGGGCTTTTGAAACCTTAAAGTCCACTCCCTCACCCCCTGCCGTGATACCTCCTCCAATGAGGCCACACCTCCTAATCCTGCCCAGCAGTTCACCAATGGAACAAGATTAAAATATATGAGCCTATGAGGGTCATCTTGACTCAGACTACCACTACTTGTAAGCTGAAATAATTCTTTTCTCCCCTAAGTTTCTTTTGGTCACAATCTTGGTCACAGCAGCAAAAAATAAAATAGAACATAATCCCACCCACATCATGTGCTGGTTGGTTTTTGTCAACTTGATACAAATTGGTCTGTAGGCATGGCTGTGGAGAACTTTTTTGATTGATGATTGACCTGGAAGTAGCAGCCAGGAATGACCAGGTGGTCCTGGGTTGTCTATGAGCAAAGCTGAGCAAGCCATGGAGAGCAAGTTAGTAAACAGCATTCCTCCGTAGCCTCTGCTTCAGTTCCTGCCCTGAGATCCTGCCCCGACTTCCCTCAGTGACGGATCATTACCTGGAAGTGTAAGATGAAATAATCCTCTTTCCTCTCAAGTTGCTTTTGGTTATAGTGTTTCCTCATAGACACAGAAGGTGAGCCTATTGCTATTACAGGATAGCCTACTTTAAATGATTTACTATTTCCTGAAGACTTCCCATTTGTCCACTTCTGCACACTCTCCAAAGTGTGAACAAATATGCGAAAAGTTCAACACATCTGGATCTGGTGATGATATTGATAACCAGCTGTTAAAGTATTTACAACACTGCAATCTGTAGTGGCAGATAGAGATTCAAACGGACCAGAATTTTTGGCTCTAGTCTGCTAAGACAGAATAATACCTTGTACAGACAGAAATCCCTTAAAAGCAGCTTTACAAGCAGCCAGAACTGCTTTCTTGCCGTGCTAATCACAGTTGGTAGGCAATTTTGATGAAGTGTGGTGTAGAAAATTAATCCTCTCAGTCAATATACAGCTTGAGGATGTTTCAACGCAACTCTTCTGAAAGGTCGCGTATACCTTTCCTGCATTTGCATTTACATTCACTTCACCTACTCACAAATGTCTTTCCCGAGTGCTGTTTTCAGGTTGGTGGCACAAAGCAGCAGGCGGGAAGCGGAGTTGGAGCCAATATCATCACGTGCCCCAGATTTACTCTATCATTCATAAGGTCGGGCAGGGATCTTCAGCGTGCTTCCGTGGTTCTCGCTGCTTTTAGAAAGGTCACAGGTTGCTTTTATTATTTCAGCGTGGACTTTGTTTTCCTTCCTGGTCACAGCAAAATGTCAGCCTAACGTCTTCAAGTACTGCGGTTAGACTTAGTGGGAGAGGCCGCTCAACAGTACACGGGTACAGGAGTCATTTCCTCAAGTGAAACACTTGCGTGTTTATTTGTTATAGAGAAAAGATTTTTATATAAAATTTGTAAAAGATGGCTATAGTAAGCATTCTAATTAATTAATTATAACTTCTAAGATGAAGGGTAAATTGACACACAGTGAGGTTTTTTCAAGTATTGATCTCTTCTTCCGTTTGCCAAATCTTAGAAATGTTTGCAAAACTTGGCTTATAAAAATATGGTTTTTGTTTCAGCCTTTTATTAAATGAGATATTTTAAAACCTGTAACTATATTTCTCTAAATACTGCTTCTATGTTTTCCCCTTGGGTGTTTACATAGTGAGCACAGAGCTTATCATACTGGACACAATCAAATCATTTTATAAATTTGGTCCACTATACTGAATTTCATCATGTTAATAATCTTCTGTCTTCTAGATTAATAATTAAATAAACAATTGCCACTAATGAATTGTCACTAAGGGGAAATGATGGCAGTGTTATATTTTTTAAATTCAGATATATTTAGAGATGTTAAAAATCTTACTGAGATATTTCCTAGTGATAAAAATGATTAGCTTTAATTCCAATAAATATACTGGCAAAGATAATTTTTAGATCTTTCTTGAATAACTGTTTGCATACCTTGGTACTTTTTCATCTTGGGATATCTATATTTAAACTCTTCTAGTCTGAATTAGATTATTTTCCTCTTCCATTTGCTTTCTTTGCTTCTTTAAATGTAGTATTTTATTATTTTAATATTAAATATAATACTTCAATGCTCCACCTATTTTAAAACATCGGTGAGCACTACTTGGATTGCTAACTTCAACCATGTTTGTTTTGAACTAGGTTGTCCTACATACACCCTCCCCCTTAAAAGAACACAAAACACACATTTAATTTACTAACATGTGCAGAATATGGTTACATATATATATTTTTAAATTGATAAAAACACATAATTACATTATTTCCCCTTTCTCCTCTCATGCGCCACCTCGGTCACTCTCAAATCCATGCTTCTTTTTCTTTGTCATTGTCACACACACACTACACATACACATATACACACTTAACACACACACATACACACGTACACACTCAACACACACACCCCACACATCACACACACACAACTCAACACTTACACCACACACATACACCACACAATACCACACACACACACACAGACCACACACACACATACTCACACATACTACACAACACACATACACACACAAACCACACACACATATACTCTCAACACACAATACACACACCCCACACATACATACCATACATACATACACACACACACCACAGACACCACAGACACCCCCAAACCCCTCAACTAGCTGAGATCATTTAGTGTTGCTCTATATATAAGATTTCAGGCCTAATCAGTTAGTAGTGAAAAACCAAGTTTTGGGTTCAGACTCCATCTTAGAGAACCTGACTGTACTGGCTGGTTTTGTGTCAACTTGACACAAGCTGGAGTTATCACAGAGAAAGTAGCCTCCCTTGAGGAAATGCTTCAATGAGATCCAGCTGTAAGACATTTTCTTAATTAGTGATCAAGAGTGGGAGGGCCCATTGTGGGTAGTGCCATCTCTGGGCTGGTAGTCTTGGGTTCTATAAGAAAGCAAGCTGAGCAAGCCAGTAAGCAGCACCCTCCATGGCCTCTGCATCAGCTCCTGCCTCCAAGTTCCTACCCTGTGTGAGTTCCTGTCCTGACTTCCTTTGATGATGGACAGCAATGTGGAAGTGTAAACTGAATAAACCCTTTCCTCCCCAAATTGCTTCTTGGTCATGATGTTTTGTTCAGGAATACAAACCCTGACTAAGACACTGACCTAAGTTTAAACTCAAGGTTGGTACCTAGCATTAGTTTCCAAGTTACTCTTCAACAAAACCGGAGCCTAGCTCCAGTTCCTAGGGTAACCCCAATAAAACCTGCATTTCCAGGTTAATCTCTCCCAACAAACCTACATCTAACACCAGTCTCCAGGTTATTTCTCCCAATAAATTTGCACCTCCACGTTACAAGCCCATCCCTGCCTAACAACCACCAATTAAGAAGAAATCAAAAGTTAAGTTTGTGGTTTGACTCCCAGCATCAGCCAATTATGCTAAAAGCCACAGTAGCACACCAATTAGTTGCTTGCCAGATAGCTGTTGGTTTCTGTCAAGCTATGAGTGCCACTATTGTACCCTTAGTGATATCTTGCCATGCTGGTCATTGTTGTAGTTCATAGGTATCACAGCTGCCAAGGGAGGGAAGCAACCAAGTCTCTGAGTTCTTTAATGGTAGTTTTTTTCTCTTTTGTTGTTGTTGTTGCAAGCACAATGTTTTGGTGAGATGGTCTGGGCTGTAATGCAGGGGTCCCTCTTTATGACCAGGTCTTGGTTTTCATTTCTCAGAAGATTCTAATATGGATACAGCTTTAAATGGCAGTTTTAAATGACTTACCAAAGTAAGACTGGCAACCAGTCAAAACAAGAATTCAATGTTGTTTTCTATTTAATCAGCATTAAGAAACTTTCTTTATTCCTTTCTTTGCATTCTTTCTAAAGCATTTGTATGTATTTATCTTTCCTAATATGATATATGACCTTTAAAGACAGAAATTGCCTCTATATTTCTTTCCTCACAGTTCCAACCGATCGATTTAGCTTCAAGGAAATGTATGATTCCCAAACCAAAGTTCACCTAAAAGCAAACTTACAGGACACAGCTTTCATTTTAGTGTGTGTGTGTGTGTGTGTGTGTGTGTGTGTGTGTGTATGTACATGTATGTGTATTTAGGTACCACCTCAAAATAGAGCCAATCTTGTTGCTGGTTTTAAGATTATAAATATGTAAATACAAATGCATGCATGTGTATGTGTGTGTGTCTTATTTTTTTATAGGACATTTTTCCCACTGTTACATATTAATGTTTTCAGATATGAAATAAAACATTCAGTTAGTACTTGGTTATTTCTTCTACTCAAATCAAAATATTATTTTGATTTTCTCTTATTTTACTCTTCATAGTCTTAATTTTCCCTAGGATTCTTTTGAAAACACATTTCTTGTTTCATCTGTATGTAGGTGAAGTAGTTAAACTAAAAATTATTGGAAAGGGTGTATTTAGTTGAGAATTGGAATGAATATCATGCAGATGGCAGATATAATAGTTTCTAGGTTCTCCTGAGCCTGCTTGTAAATTAATGCCGTCAACATTTTCATTATGGCCAATATTGTTGTTCTAGAGCCAAATTACTTGGAATCTAACCCTGGTCCTACTCTAGTTAATGTGGTGATAGGGACGTTATTGGATCTCTCTGGGCCACTAGTGGTCTCACCCTTAGTAGTCTCAAAATAGAGTTAAGAATAAAATGTTAAGAAAAGATCCTGGTGCCTACTAAGCAAGAAGTGAAAGTTATTTGTACTTTTGTTTTTTACTTTATAGAATTGATACTAATGTGATTAAGTTCGATATTTTTCACAATATTTCAGGGGTTTTTTTCTTCCAATTTTTCAATAATAAACAAACAAGGGAACTATGTCTTGCCAAGTGCCTGATGTGTCCCTCAGTACTGAAAATCAGTAAAGGGAATGACAAGATTTCTTATAAACAACTTTACTTATTTAATTATCTTTTGTGTCTTAATATTCATTATATTATATTGACTATTTTTATTTCTGACCCCTTAGAGAGGAGTCACAGGAGTATAGATTTTCAGCCTTTAAGAATCATGTATTTGTGGGATAGAGTGGGAAGGAGATATTCATAGAAACTCATTCCATATAGAATGGAAATCTTTTTTAAAAAGGTAAAAATCCCAACATTTTTAAAAAAAATATTTTAGTAGTGTAAAGGGTACAGTTTATGGTTCTTAATCACTTGTCATTGTATTTAACTTCTGAACCTCAACCAAAGAACTTAGTATATAACCCTTGCAATGACAAGTGCACCCTTTGACTTGTCCATTGTCAGTAAACAAGTTTACCCTTTCACAAATATTTGTCATGAACTGCTGCTAATCAGTTGTTATCTTGGTATATATATTTACCAATACACTAGTTTGTAAGTACTCAAATGTTAAATTAGTCACAAAGAAAATAAACAGAAAGTAAGCTAAATCTAAAAAAGGAAGCATTTATTTCAATGGTCTCCTTTCATTGGTAAGGTAAACAGTTCCAGGGGCATTCGTTGATCTTTGGGTTACACTGTAAATGTGTGAGATTAGTTGTTAAAATGTGAGTTTTTAAATTGTCACAATAGTGTCAGGATTTCTTTCCCAGCGCTGTTTATGATTGCTAATACTGTCAGCTGTGAATACAACACACGTCATCAACACTGACATTGTCTACTTAGGCCGTTATCAGCTGTCTCAACTGATACGCAGGTGACCCTCCTGAGAATATAATTGTAATATTGTTTAAGTATGTTCTGAAGGTTAAGCAGAGATTTAGTCAGTGCCCATAATGCCAATGCCAAAAAGTTTAATGTATGTTTTTGTTTTTCCTGACAAAGACTTTACAGCTATTTTGAAAAACAGCTAAACTGCTCTAATTCTGTTACAATTTGGAAATCAAATACTTATGATATATGCCATTGACACTTTTCAATTATTTTTAATTTTTTAGTACAAACAATAATGGATTACATTATTGCTTAATTAACATTGTTTGACCTGTTGAATGATATTAGTGTTCATTAGGATTGTTAGAGAAACACAAAATTTTCTATTCAATTTTTTTTCAGATTAACAATAATTATATTATAAACAATTCTTTGTTTATTTGTAATTAAAGAGCCAGGAGTGTAGCTGAATGGTAGGAAACTGGCCTAGCATGTCCAAAGACCTGAGTTTGATTCCTAGTAACTCACACACGTTTAATAAACAATCTCATGTGTTTGCTTGCTCTGCACGGCAATGCTAGAATGTACCAAATCTAAAAGGAATCTCTTGAAACTTTTGCTTTCAAAGAGTAATACATATTTCAAGGTAGATCAGTTATTACTTTTATGATGTATTTTTGGTATAGCTAGGGCCATTCAGGGATCCCTTGAGCTTCCAAATAATTGCAATGGGTTTCTTTGACTTTACAGCTTTCTTTCATGTGCTATCCTATGAAGAAAAGGGCTTTGTGTTATTATGATGCAGTAGATCCTCATGTGTCTGCTAATGAAAGACAGTGCTATTGCTAACCCCTTGCTGAAGTCTAGAGGGAGCTCAAATTATGAGACGCCATCAATTCGATATGGCCCAAACTTTATTTGTCATCTTTCCACACCACAGGATATAATTGTATCCCTCTATTTTTCATCCTGGCCAATGTGAGTAACCATCTACAGACATGGAAACTGTGTCAGATTTATTCTTCTATATTTATGTTTTTCTTTTCCGTTATTGTAAATAGAGCCCTAAAAATTCTACTGTCATATTTCTTGTGTCAAGATCTCATTTCCAACCCCACTTTTATCCCACTTTGGCATAAAAGAATAGCACAATACTACTGAAGACAAAGTAGAATTGGAACTCAGAAGCAATAAATGACACGGACATTTGTGGGTGCAGTGTCTACATCTAGTCCTAAAATGAGGCAAAAAACAGTCACATTTTCTGATGTTTGAGTCAAAAAAATTACTTCATTAAATCTACAACAGTAGAAATTTTTTCGTTAAGTTTTATGGTTTGTTTAAACTGAAACAGCTGGCTATCCAATACAACACTGAAATAAGAATCAGTGAATATTTCAGCTTAATATAGTATACAGTAAAATGTGGGTTTTAATTGATTGGATAAATCATTAGCACATTAAATTACATTTTTACATTTTCTGAAAAACGTTGTGTGAATTCAGTGCTGTGTTCTCATCAGAGACTGATAAAACTTCTATCAACAGACTAGCAATTAACTTTATGAGCAGAATTAATTAATTTTTTTATTAATGCAAAATTAATCTTTGCAAATTAGGATTCTATGTATCAAAAGCTTTGTGAAGTATGAATGCTGACTTACTTCCTCAGACTGGAGATAGAAATGCCACAGAGACTATAAGCTCCAACATAAATATGTTTTAGTTAATGAAGCTTCAGCGATATTTGCATTTCTGTGATTTTGGAGGAGGCTAAAAATCTGTTTTTATTTGTTTTTAAAGTTCTATGTCAAGTTTCATATATGAAAAACAGATTTGGGCTATGATGTGGTGGAAGGCTGCAAACTGTGCTCAAACCACACAGGTTAGGAATCAATGCATCTGGTTAATGAAGAACCTAGTCTCTTATCATATCCCACCTCCATTTCATATCTATAACTTGATGTTTATCACGTGATGGTTTTCTTCTAAAAGATATAATTTCACTATCTGAATTTCCATTCTTAAGTGGCATACTCTGTCTAGAGTCAAATTGTTAAAGCTTTATATAAGCAATATATGTTAGTTGTGCGGATTGGTTGTAAAATGTCCGCCCTAAAGGCTTGTGATGTTGAAGGTATGGTTCCCAGTTCATTGATAACAGTCACTGAGAAGTGAGGGGTGTTTTATGAATTAGAGACAATCCAAGCATGCTGCATGTTTCTGATCTAACCAATGGATTAGTTCAATATCAGATTTATAATCTGATGTCATTATTGAGGAGGGTGGGTGTGGGACCTGGTTGGAGGATATAATGTCACTGGTCACATGCCTTCGGAATGCATCACATCCCTGGTCTCTTCTTGCTTTGCTATCTGCTTCCCAGGTACCATCAGTTGAGCAGCCGTTGTCCACTATGTCCCTTCACTGTGATGGCATGTCTGCTTCACCACAGTCTCCAAAAACAATGAGGCCATCTAACTCTGGCTGTAACCTCTGAAATCAAAAGGGAGCCTAATGAAATCTTCCCTCCTTAAGCTGATTTTCTATTTGTTGATTTGTTATTTGTCAGAGCAAAGTTGCACTAACATGGCTGTTAACGTGACATCTAAGTCAAAGCAAAGCGGTCACAGGAATCTCTGATTCAAGATAACTTATGACATAATTATTAGAAGAGACTTGGACTCAAAGACACAGGATTGGCAAGATGAGACACAGTGGAGGAAGCCTCTGAAGAAGCCAAACCTGCTAGCTTCTTCATTTTACCCTTTTACCTTCCAAAACAATGAGAAATACTTTATATACTTTATTTATTTATTTATTTATTTATTTATTTATTTATTTTACTGTTTAAGCTTTTCAGTCTGAAGTATCATGTTTTAGCCATGAATAACATATCAATGTGATAGGAACAACCAAACAAACTATTTCTATGGTCAGAAACATGAAACCTTGAAATTATATTGGAGGAGCTACACTCGAAAACTGACATTTGCCAATGGCTTGTTGATCAAGAGAGACTGAGAAATGGCTCCCCATATTCTCCCTCTGAGACCCCTGGATATCTCATTTTAAACACTTGAACACCCATGCCTTCCTGCTAACAGTCACTTTTACTTTGGTGAGTCAGAGAAATACCTTGTCTTATAGAAATTGTTGAAGATTTTTGTAATAAGGTAATCGCCACTACTCTCCCATCCTATAAATACAGAGCAAATCCCTTTGTTGCCTTCAGACAGAAGACAGAGGGGAGAGGAGGAGAATTCTAATCTGGGCTTGCTCTTGGTCAAAGTACTTCAAGAGGAAGTTGCTTTCTTCTCATTTCTTAATGTGTTATCAGCACACTTCACATTGTAGAAAGGAGTCTACATGCTGCTAAGTGACTTGCTTGTTCTGGGTTAAGCTTTAACCCATCTGGTGCCTTGAGAGGAATGTGAGGCTCAGTGGTTAGGGAGCATGTGAAACCTGTTGCACAGAGAGAGAGACTGATAACTCTTTGACTGTAACTTAAAACAACGGTAACCCTAACAACGGTATATACCGCTCAGAGTCAAAGCTCAAGTCCATGCAAGGGCTCATCAGGACCATACAGGATACTCAAGCATCATGGACCTTCAGCTCCTGGTCTATTTGTAGAACTCTTCTTAAACCATCTCTATGAGGCCTCCTGCTTGCTTCCTTACAGCATCAGCAGCATAGAGCAGATGAATCTGTGACTCTACAAATCTGCCCCATCTTCCTGATATATTCATCCTCTGGCTGACTGCATGGTTAACAGGCTTACCCAATAGGACTCTAATCTCAGAGTCCCTTCAGTGACCCTGTCCCCACTTTATTATTCAAACCGCAAACCCTTCCTCTTGTGAACCTAATCTCTTCTCCTTGCGTTATTTTTTTTTTCATGTTGACAAGGCTCTCTGACAAAGTACATCTTATTTTTTAAAAGTAGACAGAGAATCTAGTGACACCAGGGGATATTTTGCTGTGTTGGCCATTGTACTTGTGAATAAGGTGCCTAATAAAACTATGTGCTCCTTCCTATATATGAGTGAAAAATGGACTGAGAAAGAAACCAGGAGACATCACCTTTCAGGATAGTCTCATAAAATTTAAGATAGCTTTGGGGAACTTTAACTAAGCAAGCAAAAGACTTATATAATAAACATTTTGGGACATTGAAGAAAGAATTTGAAGAAATAGTAGAATATGGAAAGATCTCCCATACTTATGGGTTGCTAGGATCACTGCTGTGAAAATGGCTGTCCTACCAAAAACAATCTATCATCTATAATGCAATGCAGTCACCTTCAAAGTCACCTACACAGCTTTTCATAGATCTTGAAAAGATAACATCATATGGAAACACACACACACACACACACACACACACACACACACACATCGTGTCTGAATGATACAATGGTCTACTACTGATGTTATGGGACTAACCGATCACTTTCTGATAGGATTTAAGGCTCACTACATGAAACGGAGCCTATGTCTGACACTCTTTAGGTGGCCAACAACTCAAGACTGAATATAACAAGAACCCAATGGAAAACCAAATACTATTGTTCTGATAAGGAAGCCTAGGAATAAAATGTCTCCTAATGACATTCTGCTATACCTATAGTGGCTAATTCAGCCATCATCAGAGAAACTTCCTCCTGTAGCAGATGGGAAGACAGACAGAGACTCACAACTGGGGAACGTACAGAGAGTGAGATATGGTAGAACATTCTGTCCTAAATGGTCTACCTTCATCAAACTCTTCCTGTAAGGCTTATGGAGTTCTGCAGAAGAGGAAGTGACAGATAGTAAGACCAGGTAGGATAGGAGACACAAGGAAGAGGCTTTTCCAGACATATGGTACTGCACGCTATGAAGTCATAGAGACTGGCAGAATGCACAGGACCTTACAGTTTCAAGTCAGATGTAGTCCAGTGCTGAGAGGGGGCATGGACATGAGCCCCCGTTCCTAAGCTAGCTACTTCAAACTGGGTATACAAACTACATTTATGGGGAGGCCTTCTCCCTAGCAGTGGATGACTAACATGAATTGAACTCAAAAATGTTTTTGAAGATTTTGTCTCATAGTGTTTTGTTTGAGTATTTTTTCACCTTGCTGGGCTTTTGCTTATATATTATAGCGTATGATTTTGTGTTTTCATGTGTTATGTGTGTGTCTGCATGAGTATATGCTTCTTGCATTTTTTCTTTGTTTTCGTCTGTTTCTTTTTAAAAATTTATTTACTTGTTCTTGTGGTTTTTTTTTTTTTCCTTAAGAGGTAAAATAGGCACAGAGTTGGAAGGCTGGGGAAGTGGGGAGGATCTGGAAGGAATTGGGGGAGAAAAAATGGTGATCAGAATATACTGCATGAAAAAAAACCTATTGAAAAACACAAAGCAAGTCAATTATGAAAAATGCAGAATAAAAAAATACCATGTTCCACAGTATTAAATATTCAGCCAAGATTTAAATCTTTGTGTAAAAATCAATAATCACATCCATCTCATTAGTATGTAAAATTTGTTTTTATCTTTAATAAATGGTTAAAATTATACCTATGCCAAAACATTGCTTTAAAATAAATTTATGGTTCATTATCAGTAAAACAAAAAATAGTATATGAGTGAAGTGGACACACTACTCTGGGTAAGATCTTAAATAACAAATTACTGAGAACAGAACTAAGAAAGAAGAACCCAAATATCAAATGTGGATAGTTCTGCATCCAGGAAAAACAGTCTAATTCTCTTTATTAAAACATAACTGTAGCCCTGGTCATTTATTCCTTATGTCCAACATCATTGCTAAAGAAAGTGGCAGCATTTATTTCGCGTGAAGCAGTGGCCCTAATTAGTGTAGGTCACATGGCTTAGAACATGAAATGTTGATGGGAAAATTGATCAGAGACCTCCCCCAGATTTTGCATTTTCATTAATAATTGTATCCATTTCTCATTGATGATTAATTCACACCTATATTTTTTATCTCTATGGAACCTTTAGGTAACCTGATCATTTAACCTAGTAACTTATTAATTTGTAAATAGCCTAAACATTCAAATTCTTTGCAGTGTCGTATGTTTCAGTATTCACGACTCTGTCTGCTTGGGGTGTTGAGTGACTGAAGCTTTTAATGAAGACTTTAAACAAGAAAGGAAGCAATGGGCAGGCTGTTGGGCTAGATGCCAGTTTCATTTGTTCTAATTCCTAGAAAGTCCCGAATCTCCAGAATTTGTGTTATAAATCGTATCTGGTCAGATATTTGTTTATCAGATGCACATTCAGTTATTCAAAACCATTTACTGACTGACAACTCAGTGCCAGCCCCTTACCCAGATCGACCTGGGCCTGGCCAGGAGCAGAGAGCATTCTGTTTCTTTGATGTTGGAAGCCGATGTCCTCGTGCTTGACAGAGAGCATCATATCCATGGAAAGAAGAATCTTAGGACTTTATCTTATTTCTTCAGCACCATTTCCAGGTAAGACTATTCTCCATTGAAACGTCTATTTTAAAAAAACATCTAACTTAAAATCTCTATTATCAGATTTCCAAGTCAGTGTTTAAGAGCTCGTATTGTCAAAAACTGCAGCTTGGTGCCAACATCTACTAAAGCCAGGCCAGCTACAGTCCCAGTACCGAGGCAGCAGGGTGAGAATGCTGTGTTTTTCTATGCTGTCAACTTTACTCAGCATATCTTACGCTCTGCACCACCAAAAGCATACTTCGGCTTTTCTCAGAGGCCCAGGGACATGACGTTCCTGAACTAAAAAAGTGAGCAATGTTCAACAATGTATTTTGGAGTGCATTCTTACTTTAACAGGGAATTTCTAGCTTCTTTGTTGCCCTAGCCACTTTTTACTCTACTGCATAAAGGGAAAGGGATTCACATCTAGACTGACTGCCTTTCCATGAAAAGCCGCATTAGGGGAACTTCGTACCAACCAGTATGTGCCACAGTACTTTTAGTTCACAGCACTCAAATTTTAAGAAAAGAGTTGTTAATCACTAATATTAAGATCATATTTCTACCTTAAGGGGCCAAAGAAAGCCACACCAATTTTTGAAAGGGTAAAAGTGTGTAACTTGACAAGCCCAAGAATTTTGATGTGGAAGGGTCATTTCAACCTGCTGTGCCTTCACCGATTGGCACGGTGATCGGAATGCCGGCTCTGTGTGAGGCACAGAGAGTGGAGGAAATGAAGGAAATATGGGGTTAGATTGGTGCCAGTGTGGACGGATGAGAAACTGTGTGCGCCTAACTCACCCTTCTTGCAAGTACATCCACTGCTTTCATTTCTCTGCAAGACCCTGGCTAAATCAGACTTGACGGAGACAAGAGTGTTTTAAGCTTACCTTGCTCTCTCTGCTGCGTTCCTAGTGCTTCAGTTCCAGCCTCGGGTTTTTCTTCAATATATCTACTTTTAGCATTTTGAAAACAGAAAATCATTTTTAAAGGATTGTCATTATTTGCCTCTTAAGTCTCCTCTATATGCTATTTGGGAGCTGTAAATGATGTAGTCAATCAATCTCTCTCTCTCTCTCTCTCTCTCTCTCTCTCTCTCTCTCTCTTCCACATTTGTTACTTTTAAAAACCAGTACTTTCAATGAGTGCATTTTTTTAATCTACAGAAATTGAGTAGTAATGCAAAACAATATATTGCTTTGGAACACATTCCCTGTGAATGCTTTGCCTTCCCACTCATGTTGAGGCAAATGCTTGACTTACTAACATTCCTAGAGAATCTATTGATTTGAAGGTAAAGCAATCCAGATGTCATATAGACTTCAGAAAGATGCCACCCTATTAATTTAACATTACTTGGATAGTGTGTATAAAATAATTCAAATGTAGACAAATGGGAATTGTCAACAGATTTTTATGGTATGATAGTTTTATATCTTCATGAAAAAAAATTAGGAAAACCACTGTTTTTTTCTGTTATAAAAAGAAACTGGCTTTTGGTATTTTGCTGTTACTGGGGTTTATATTTACTATGTAGCAGGATAATTTCCTACTATTGCTACATTATTTGCAATAAGCTCAGTAACTGGGGAGGAGCTAATTGGGAGGAACAAGACAGAGAAGGACAGGAAGAGGAGGGGCTAGCAAGAGAGAGGAGAGAAGTGGTAGCCATGGAAAACTACGGATGGATCAAGAGCAGTCCTGGGTAACAATTTATATCTCAGGTTAGGTATTGGGTAACAAAATTAATTATGTGGGCATCTTGTTAATCGAGCATTTCCAAATATATAAATATTGGATAATCTTTAAGCATTAAGAGTCTCATTTCAACCGGGTACCACGGTCATAGAGGGATGGTCTAGGCTCAGCCAAGCATTGTGGACAGTGTGGTGGATTGGCAGAGCCAGCCACGCTGGCATCTCGTGGGTGACAGGACAGGTGTTTCTAGATAGACGGAGCCTCAGTCCAGAGCTGGAGCCACAAGAAAATGGCAGCTGTCTGGGAACATCCTGGACGGTGCCCTGTATTAAATATCACCCGCAACATGCTATATATTTGTTTGCTATTTGAAAAGAAAAAAGGTCTACTTCAAAATGACTATTTCTGGGCTGAATAGTTGGTTCATTGTTAAGAGTAATTGCTGCTCTTCCAGTGGACCAGGGCTTGGCTTCCAGCGCCCATGTTGGATACCTTGCTACTGCCTATAATTCCATCTCCAGGACATCCAATGCCCTCTTCAGAATTCCATGGGCACACACACATACATGCATAGGTATATACACACACACACACACATACACTAAGGTAATAATAATAAACATTGTAAAAGGTCTTTTTAAAAATCACTTCCACATTTTCCTTTGGCCTTTGTAGATCTGTTTGATCTTTACATTGCTTTCTCCCTATACTCAACATCATGATGTTTTAGTGGCAAGATTTCTCTGCTATGGAACAATGGCCCTTTTTATCACAGGACACATTAGTAGAACGTGAAATTCAGGATGATGACAGTTTTTTTTTTTTTTTTTTTTTTGAAAAATTTCTTCCCAAGTTTGGATTATTGTAGTACTTACATGAAATGGAAATTTAAGGGTTCTTTTGAAAGTCAGTTGGATGGTGTTTTGCTGGGGCTAAACATGTGAAGGAGTGTTTTCCTGAAGTGGACACAGGTGGAAGACTAAGGCAGACTCATGGAGGAATGTTTAGCTAAGCAGACACAGGAGAAAGGATGTTCTGCTAAAACAAGCACATGAAAGGACATGTGATGATGGAGTCTTTGCTAACAACACAATGTATTGGTCTACCTTACATTGTATAGTTGAGCTACATTTTTGGGGACTCCATAGAGAGAACCTCACCAAAAAACTTCTGCTAAAATTTCTTGCCACTTCCTCGGACTTGGGCTGATTGTCAGAGATGATATCAGCTGAGATAGATGCACGTGCTGAGGCAAGACACATGAAAGACACATGATGTTTGGAGAGAGTATAAATAGAACCAACCGACAGTGACAGAGGTGGAGCTTGGCTTGCTTATAGAGCTAGATGTGTGATGCTTGTGGGTCTTGTGTCTTGGCTGATTTTACTCCTGAAAGAGGCATAACCGAGAGATCAGAGATCGACTTCTACTGGCATCCCTCCTGTTCCCTCCTGCTGATTCAAGCCCAGCTGAGCCCTGGCTGTTCCTGCTAGGTTGTGCCACTGCTGCTGTTAGCTCAGTATTTCTGTGAGCTGTTTGTAAATGAATCAAGCTGCTGCTGCTAACCCATGAACTGAACTGCCAATTTTCAGACAGCACAGGAGTTGCTCCAAAGAACCTTTCTAAACAGGTCTACCCCTCCACCTCCAATCCTTTCTTTTCCTCTACCTCTGGTGAGTGGTGGGCTAAAGGGAAGTTAAAGCATTTAAGAACCAGCATTAAAAATTGGATTTGGGAAAATTAAAGTTACAGTTATATTCATTTGTCTTGCCTAATCAAGTCTATGTCTTCCTTTCTTTCTTTATTACCAGCTAAAAATGCTCATCTCCCTGCAATGGAACATAATTGAGAGAATTAAAATTAATTATCATGCTCTATTTAAAGCCAGTGCTTTAGAGAATAAAGTTTCCTCTTCTGTAGGTAACTAACAAATCATGTCAAATGCTTTTTTGCAATTTAAATAAAATAGTTGTTAAGGAGGCTCAGGAGGTGGCTTAGTTGGTAAATGCTTGCTTCTCAAGCATGATGACCTGTGTTTGATCCCAGAAAGCATTCTAAAAGCCAATGATGACATCATACATTTGTCATTCTAGCCCTAATGGGGTGGAGGTAGGGCTGGGGACTTCCACAGTTCAGTGAGAGACCAGGTCTGAAAAAGAAACAGTTTTGTGATACAGATGTGATACAGATGCTTCATTTATGGCTGAGCTCTTCACAGACACATGTACTCTAAACATTGACCAGTTGTGAATCTCAGTATTCAAAATTATTTACTGCACAAAGATGCTTCTTGGATGAGGACTGAGAGGTACACTAATTCATGGATACAGATGTACCTATTCAGAAAGAAGCTTGTACTATGTCTTAACAAAATATCAGTAGTAGGTTCACCCCTAGGGCCTATGCATTTCCAATGGATTCTTAACCAGGTTTATAGTACCAGGCATGGGTTTCCTCTTGTAGAGCAATCTGTAAGTCCAATACATAGTGATTGATTACCAGTGTAACATTTATGCCCCTATCTCACCCATACATGCATTTTGTCTGGCCACTTATTATTAGAGTTCACAGTTGGATAAAAGTATTGATGACTTTTCTCCTCCAGTAGTCTGCACAGAATTTTCTGGTACTATGAAAGCTAGGTAACAAGGAGAAAGATCCCAGGTCAGTGTTCATTTGATTTCTTTAAGTCTTGTAACCCAAGTATGTGTAGTCTTTAGGCAGTATAACCGAGTTATGGTGGGTAATCAAGAACAATGGCAATAGCCTACATTGCTTTGAGGAATCTCAGGTCCCCCAACTAACAACTCAAAGGGAGGTAGCCCACGACTGATGACAGGTTTGATTTGGCAACCTCACATGGGTATAATATCCCTCCCAGGAGCTATAGTTTTTGATACAGCATCTCCTGTATTCCATACTGTAGTATATATGCAGCCAACTATGACTTTGAAGTTCTGATTGTCTAACTTCTATAGTCTAGTGGCTGGAATTATATGCATACCCTACTATGACCAGTTTACACAATGTTGGAGTTTGAAACGAGAGCTTTGTGTACACTCTACCAATTGGAATATATATATATATATATATATATATATATATATATATATATATGTACTTCTAGTCTTGAGTTAGAAAGTGTAGTTAAATTAAATTTATATTATCTGATGAATAATTAGTGATAGTTTGTTTTGCTCTGAGGACCGTGTAAACCTAGAAGATGTTCTAGAAACAAGTGAGATACTTCTGACTCGTTCACTCTGAACAGGAGCTCCAGAAATAAATACAAGTAGGTTTGTAGCTTTGAAATAATCAAGTGCCTAGTATTCTTGTTGGAAAATGTAGATAGCTCTTGCCTAGACATTCGTGGGAGAATTTTGAGAGACTGATAAAGAACTTGGAGCATTGTTAAGAATTATATTTATGAAAATATTTTAAAAATTGTTAAATGTATATTTGTATGGATGTTATATATTGTGTTTCCAATTCATTTATGGAAATATCTTTTACTATTTTTAGGTTAATGAAAAGACATGATTCTTTGTGATCATAATTTGATTAAACAAATACATTCTAGAACAAGACCATAAATGGTGCTTGATGATGGACTTTTCTGAAATTAAAATAATATTATAAAATTAAAATATGCCATTTCATCACCAATTGCAAATTAAGAGCCAAATGGAATCATACAAATACTACACTTCATTCTTATCATACATCTCTGATGACCTAGTACATTGTATTCTATTTGTACAGTAAGTCTCTGGCTTATAAATTAATTGTTTTCTATTACAAAGGTACATTTTTAAGTCTTTGGAGCACTGACAACTGTTTTCTTTTAGAGGAAAAGCAAAACCCCATGTGATCTGAGATTAGATTTTTACTTTCTTACCTCTGCTTAAGCTTTGCCTTCCTACCCAGAAAAAATTTCCATTTCAGTTGCCCATTGATGTATTTTATGTCCTTTGAGAGCTAAAACCACTTATCCCTTGGTAGGAACTAGTGTCTCCACATTTTTCATTCCTCTGATGATGTCTCTGCTTTTTAATGTTCAAAAGTAGTATCAAGAATCTCAGATCGGCACTCCACTCCCTACTGCACAGTTCTGCCTGACTCCCAGGAGTTCTTCTCCCACCCAGGACATCCTGGTGAGACACCCATGCCCCAGTCCACCTGCCTGCTGGGACCCCAGCAAGCCCAACAGCAGTGAGCTCTGTCCAGACCTACTGAAGCTCCATTTTCCTTCTGACCCTTATCTCCACCTGCAATCAAGAATCT